>OY787629.1:8720286-9101084 GCA_963678935.1 Umbilicus rupestris
CAATAACCCACCATCACCACCACATTAACCGACCACCACCATCATCACTACAACCCACCACCACCATCACAACTACCACCATCACCACAATAACCCACCACCACCACCACATTAACCGACCACCACCATCATCACCACAACCCACCACCACTACCACCATCATAACCCACCACCACATAACCTACCATAGCTACCACAACCCATCACAACCCGCTACCACCACCACCACCAGTGGCGGATCCAGAGATTCGAAAGAGGGGGGTCACAAAATGAAAGTCATGATATAGTTTAAACATCTATCTTATGTAAAACGATGTTTTTAATTCATTTCCTTTTACACAAAAAGAGGTCATCATCATTATATCTGGCTACAAAACGAAACAATTCGTTTAACCACAAAAAAAGTTATTAGTAGAACTAAAAATCATCGGGTCACTCTATCTCTGGTCGTAGCATAGGAGGTAAGCCCTGTTTGCGAGTCTTCATGCTCTGAAAATACTGCATAATAACTTCATTATCAATGCTCCTAAACACGTCCCTCTCAATATAGCAAACCAAACAATTAGTAAGAAAATCATCTCCAATTTTGTTACGTAAATCTGTCTTGACAATCTTCATTGCAGAGAAGGCTCTTTCCACAGTAGCGGTCGCAACTGGTAACACCAAAACCAACTCAATAACACGATATACTAAGGGAAACGTAGTGTGGTATCCCGCTTCAACCATCTTCTTAGCAACATCTCCAATATCTTGTAGCAAAGAAAAATCATCATTTTCTCTCATCTCATAAATCCAGCCCTTAAGTTCTTCTTCAAGCTCCATTAATGCACACTTAGAGAACTCTTGCGGATACAGCCCCGCAAGTCGAATTATCTTTGAATCGTTGAATTTGGAGAATGAGTTCTTAGGATTAAGACACCCAATACAACTGAGCAATTCTGTATTTGACTCACTAAAGCGATTCTCCATCTCTTGAAAAATTCGGTCAATCACCTAAAAAAATAGCTTATCATTAGCATTATTATTGACAAAAAATTAATTCAATAGACAATAGGAAAATTTGAAGTACCTGATAACATATATTAAATCTAAAGTGGGCGTCATTTGTTGTAGCATGACCCAAACGAAAGCGGCTTTGAACTTTATCTTCCATGTTAAGAATGAGAATTCCATTTTTGGCACAAAAATTATTTACACTTTCTAAAAGCTCATCCCATCCATTCTCCCTCAATGCTAGCAATCTTGTCTTGGTGTTATGAATCAAACTTACGGCCTCCAAAATGTTTTGATCTTTCTTTTGCAAGAATTGTGACAAAACATTGGTCATCCCCAATACTAGCTTCATCAAGTGAGCAATGAAAACAAATTGATAACTCTCCATCTTCTCGGCCAAGCTACAAGCAACTCCTCGAGTTTTCATGTCGGTTCCATCTTTAAATATATTTCCAAGGACTTTGATGGTTGAGGGCCACAAAGATAGAAGTCGAACAATGGTCGTAAAGTGTGTACCCCAACGCGTAGTGCCCGGACGAACCAAAGTTGCTTCTTGATTTAATCCTTTCCCGGTCAAAACTTCACCATTTGCTAACATCTCCACTAAGCACTCATGTTGAGTTTGCCGGAATTCATCCTTTCTTTTGCAAGAAGCACCAACCATGTTTGTAATCATAGATAAATACTCAAAAAAATCACACACAAATTGATTACTTTGTGCAACGGCCACAACAACCAATTGGAGTTGGTGAGCAAAACAATGAATATACATTGCACATGGATTTTCATTCAAGATAAGAGTCTTCAAACCATTTAATTCACCTCGCATATTAGAAGCTCCATCATATCCTTGGCCTCTTAGCTTAGAGAGACACAACCCATACTTACCAAAGAATTCATCAATCCCCTTTTTTAAAGCTTGTGATGTGGTATCAATAACATGGATAACTCCAACGAAACGTTCTATCACCATTCCATGATTGTTTACATATCTTAAAACAATAGCCATTTGCTCTTTCACTGAACAATCCCTAGCCTCATCAACCAATAAAGAAAAGAATTTATCTCCAATATCACTAATGATGGCTTTTGTTGTCTCGAATCCACATGCCTTTACAATATCCTTTTGAATCGAATGACAAGTAAGCTTGTTATTTCCGGGTGCATTTTCATTCATCACATCTCCAACAACAGGGTTTCTTGAACTATACCAATCAAGAATTTCCAAAAAGTTTCCTCTATTAAGTGAATCATCCATTTCATCATGGCCTCGAAAAGCTAACCCTTGTTGAAGTAGCAATCTAACAACATCAACAATTGCGGTCAAACGAGTGCGATATGCGGCTTCCAAAGCTCGATTTCCAGAAACTACTATTCTTGTCAAACTTTGTCTTTGATCTTTGAAAGCAGAGAATGATGCCTTAGCATTATTGTGCGTACTGCCAGCTGCGCCAACATGATCTCTAAACTTCTCGCCAGCTTTTTTCCAATTTCGAAATTCCTTTTTCACAAAGACATCATTTCCAATATCTCTTTTGAAAAGATAACACCAAAAACAAAATGCTCCATCTTTAGACACACTATATTCCAACCATTCCCATTTCTTGAACCACTCAACTTGGAAGCACCTCAATTTATTTCCCATATTTGTTTTTGGAAAATCATGTGAATGCGGTTGACAAGGACCTTGAACCAAATATGCCCTCCTAACGTTATCTCTGATCATAGACTCATAATCATTGATCGGTTTCCTCAATGCCGGATCAATGACAATTTCTAAATTTCCATCACATTCGTTAGAAGTTCGAGCTCTTTTAGATACCATCACAACTCTAAAAGACCCTTCACACCGATCTAAGTGACATTAGAAACCGATCAGAGACACATGGACAAGAATATGCATACATCAAAAGGAACCAAAATTAGAAGAAGAAAGCAGATGACATCAATTAGTGATATTTACCTGCTTTCTTCCTTCTCTGATATCTGCAGTTCTCACTCCTCTTCAAATGGCTCAAAGACCAAGTCAACTTGCTTACTCACAACCTTGTCCAAAGTAGATGGCTCCCACTGCAATCAAAGAGGAGTCAGATTGGTTTCCTTCGTACATCAAAAAACATTTTTGAGCAAGGAGAGACACAGGCACTCATTTGGAGCTTAATGAAATTTTTTCAGCCAATTCAAGCATGACTAATGACACATTGACACCCACTACAAAACCAAATCAAGGTTCTGGACTTCTGGTGACTTACAGACTAAAAACATCATATGTTGCTTGATGGAAACAATAGGATACAGACTACGGTTGATATAGAACAACACAACAGGGCACGCAAACAGCATTCCGAAAAATCCCCAAATTCAACCGACAAATCTCCAACCCTAGAAATTCATATTCAAATCCAAAATAATCAAATTGGGGCATCGCTTGTCTCACCTCAGCTTTGCTGACGCATTCTTAACTGGGGATTTCAACTTGTAATCACTGAGCCGCTGGCGCTGGGCGTTTAGTGGTGGAGAAAGCTAAGGGATGAAGGCATGAAGCTGAAGATGAAGCGAGACAGCAAGTGATGAAGTCGAAGATGCAGCTAGACAGCAATGGAGTACGAGACAGCAAGGGATGGAGATGGAGTTGATGAAGGTGAAGCCGTGAAGATGATCAAGCGAGACGGGCGACAGAGAGAGCTTCGTGTTTCTCTAAATGTTGCTGATAAAAGTATTAAATATTAATAATAATAATAAATTATTAAAAAAATTAAAAAAAATTAAAAAAAAATATTTTTCAAAATTATGGGGGGGTCCCGGGACCCCCCCTGGAACCGCCTCTGACCACCACCACCATCACAACCCATCACCACAACCCACCACCACCATCACAACAATAACCCACCACCGCCATCACCACCACAACCCACCATCGCCGCCACCACAACAACCCACCACCACCACCACATAACCCACCACCACAACTCACCACCACCCACCACAACCTCTTAGTGAATAGTGGTAGTGGTGATGAATATTGATGGTGGTGGTGAATAGTGATGGTAATGAATACTGGTGGTGGTGATGAATAGTGGTGGTGGTGGTGAATAGTGGTGATGATGAATATTGGCGGTGATGAATAGTGATGGTGGTGATGAATAGTGGTGGTAGTGATAATGAAAGACGTGATGTACACATGCAGAAACTTAACTTAAGTGTACTTAACTAACTTAACTTAAGTACTTAAAATTTAAGTGCAAAAGAACAGGGCCTTACACTCAGGCCCGTTCTTGACCTTTTATGAGCTCATGGACAAAACATACATATAGAACCCCTTGTAACATAATATCACTCTATAAATATAATTTCAATATTTTTTTCGCAAATACTGTCATAATTTAAACATGACAGTGGACTTATAAGGAAAATGGAATCCTAAGACACATGGGTCCCGAACCGCCGCCCTTACCTACCACCCCTCAGGGTCGGGCCTAGTTACAATTTGATTAGAGTGTAAAGCCAAGAGTCCTTGACAACATCGATCATGCCCGTTTCGATTAACTTGCACATCATATATACTTTTGGGATTCATAGTGAAGCCCTAAATAGGGTTTGACATGGATTATGATGTTCAGGTGTCTCTAGTCTTATCTAGATTTGTTTATCATAACAACTCGACTAATAAGACCACACTTGTTCAATGACAAAACAGTTAACAAATATGTGGACAAGTTTTTCTGGTTTTTTGGATTCTGAAATTCATTGCTGGGACAGGGCCATTTGTAACTGTCTGGGCTCCAGTCAACTTGTGACTGACTGTTTGGGACCATTTGAGACACTCTACATGGGATTTCTCAGTGTTGTTCAAGCTCATGATCATGTCCCGGAACGTGGAAAATAGTCCTGTGATTGGATGAGGTCGGTTATACAAGGTCCAAATTTTAAACATGCCTCTGATAGAACCATAGATCTCTTATGGAGATGATCAGTTGTAGATGTCAATGTCTCTTCATTATTTATTAATGCCGGACCCTCTCATTATATACGCGCTTGAACCGACTCAACTGGCGAGTCTTCCAAAGGCGCTATGGTTATGTATTGCTATTCAATTCCTCTGGGCGGTGAAAGTGGTAACACATGTTAAGCATTTCAAGAATTGTCCCACATGGTTAGTTTGAAGAATAATTTGCTATGATATATTTGATTACAAAAACTATTACTCTTAAGCTTAAATTTTTAAATCATATGAAGATCTGGTCCGTTACATTTAACAAATTCACAGCTGCGGACCTTATTAAGGTCAGAAATGTGGCAAGTGTTTCAAGGAGTAAAAAATGTGAAATAAATTAAAAAGAAAAAGTTGACTGCCTAAAGTAAATTAACCATACATACATGAAATTAACATCATAAAATTGGAAATTTTTATTCAATTTAATAAGAGCGGATGATATTGTTATCATACACATTTTGAAGTCCATTCCATTCAATGCTAGGGATTAACATTTTGCCAGAATTGGGTTGCCATTGCTATCATTGACCTCTTGATTTAACAATGCTTCTTCACAGCTGGATATTGAGCTTCACCCTAAAAACATGTGTTTTATTTATTAGGTGTTTTATTAATCATAGTTTTCATTGAAACAAATGATATTGTTAATGCAAACTTTAAATATCTCTAATAAGTTGTTCTCTGTTTCGAGAAGGCTCTGAAGGACGGATTCTTATTACGGAATGATTATATTTAGCTTCTGATATGTACCAGCTTTTTGACGATCTCTCATTTACAATTATCTCATATTGAGTTCTAAGAAGTAATATAAATTAAATTGTGAACTTTTGAACCCTAAATCCTAATGTACCTTAATTATACATTAGTACCTGAACATGAGAAACATGTTAGGTGTCACCATACAAAAGGTCTTAAATGGTCTCTTCATCAATACCTGAACTAGTTGTAGCGTGGTACAGACAAAATAAATTCAATACTATTGCCCATTATTATAATATATATTTATGATGATTTAAATGTTGGAGTGGACCAATCAAAATGAGGGTTTCACATGCCCCAAAACCCTACTGCGATACATAATAACGTGGCCCTTTCCCTCAATTATTTCACATAATAACTAACCCTTGAAAACCCTCACAGAATTTAAAACTCGAAACCCTAACATCAATTCATTGCAAATCATATTCAAATGGAGCTTAACTCGAAACCCTGACATCAATTTTCAATCTGTTAACACCACTTTTAAGCTTATAGGACAAAAAGATAGCTTTCAAGTCCATGATCATTGAGTCCTGCTCTGGACTCATTACGAATCGAACCATAGTCGCTGAGATGTTTAACGTTCTTTTTGACACTAGACCACGCTCTGATGGACAATTTTTGAGTTATTTAGGTACCCCAGATGTTGGAGAGATGGGGAGAAACCGTTGCCCCTATTTGATGGAGGTCCATTGTAAGTTACATGATTGTCACATTGATAGCATTATTGATGGAGAGCCTTGACAACATTATTGACTACATTTTTTTCCCAAAATATTAAGGTTTAGTGATCTAGTCGGCCAAGGGTAAACCCTAGTTGATTCCAAACCCTAAACAATATGTACCATGACATGTATCTATGCATAGTTTAATGTACATGTAAATTTGATCCTTTGAACGTGACTAACCAAAGCTATGACTCTCAATAAATGATGAGTAAGCATCATCATCATATCTCAAATCTGCCAAACTCTCAACTGCTGGTTTTGTCTCTCTGCACCATAATTTATTTTTGTAACTAAATTAACCATGTCCTTGTCTCTCGCTCTAAGCGTTGAGATATATCTCCATTAATATGTTGCATTGATGAGAGGATGAATCAATTTTGTGCCCTAAATTTCAACTGGTTGTTATTTTGACTCTTTTTTGATAGATGAACACTGGTGCCATTAAAGACCTTGAAGTAAAATCTACTCTGAATTAGTCCATTAAAATCTACTCTGCCATTAAAAATGACAAGTTCTCTCTCTCTCTCCAAATCATCTTATGAAAATAGATAATGCTATGATCCAATCATGACCTTAATGTCCAAATGTAGAATATGATATTGACTGTGGATGTAGCTGCAAAATCAGTAGAGGAATTCAACATTGTAATACAGTCAAAATCTAAATGAAAACCAGTGTTCTAAACAAGGGCTCTATTTGTAATAAACATTAAGCACTTGGAGGGAGTGGGAGAGTCCTAAAACCGGCTGACATAACACAAGTGACCCTCTGGATTAGGGGGTGGAGACATAAGGGCCATGCCCACCACCTTGGGTCCCAAATCTTGTATGGGCTTTGTGCCTCATCTGGCCAATTTCTATGGGATTTCTTGTCGGCATGGTTTTTTCAATATTTCCTTTTTAGTTTCTTAATCCTATGATTCTCCATCCGTTTATATCTTGAACTTTGCCACTCACATAATTAAAGCATATGATTAGGGTTAGGGTCGGTTCCTACATTTATAGCTACAGTTGAGTTTAACTGAACTGAACTGAATATTATTTTATATGAAAGGTGACAAAACATAAAGATCAGACAAAAATCGATACAATTTTAAAGCTTTCATGTGATTGGTTAATGAAGCTTGCTTGCATGGCAACTAACCCTCATCTCTCACTATTCTCCCTATATATATCTTGCTTGTTCTCAACACTGAACTCCACCAAAAACCAGACACACCCATCATCCATATCTCTCTATTCCTCCCATCAACAATCCGAGCTAAAGATTTACAGATCAGCTCAGTTTGAGCAACCTAAATTATCGTGTCTGAGATGAATATGCTGTCGGAGAAAGTCATGTGCAACTCCCATGGCCAAGATTCATCATACTTTCAAGGATGGGAAGAATATGAGAAGAACCCATATGATGACCTCAGCAATCCAACAGGAATCATTCAAATGGGTCTTGCTGAAAATCAGGTGAGCTTTAGCTTCTTGTAACTTTTATTTTTTGATACTTAGATTTGCCAATGTATGAAGTATGACTTATATTGATGGACTCATCATTTTCTTCAGCTATCTTTTGATCTTCTTGAATCATGGCTGGCTCAGAATCCCGAGCCGGCGTCCTTCAAAAAAAATGGGAAGTCGATTTTCAGGGAGCTTGCACTTTTCCAGGATTATCATGGCCTTCCTGCCTTCAAAATGGTACTACTTATAAGTTATATCCTCTTAAGTACATGTTTAATCTTGTGACGTCATCGTGACGTCATCACCATTGATAGGCGTTGGCAAACTTCATGGCGGAGTTAAGAGGAAACAAAGTGAGTTTTGAGCCTGAGAATCTTGTCCTCACGGCCGGTGCAACGTCAGCAAATGAGACACTGATTTTCTGCCTGGCTGGGAAAGGGGACGCTTTACTGATTCCAACACCTTATTATCCAGGGTAAAAATCATCAACTGGGTTTCATGTGCCCTACATCAATTGATTACTCAAGCTTCAATATTCAATGCAGATTGACTTTATTTTTTTATTTTACCATAAAATCCATCAGAACTCTGCTCTAATCCCATCAAAAATTAAATCTTAATCGCTCAAATATTTGACGTTCCTTTTGTGAGTGGAGCACGCACATTGACTTTATTTAATAATGTAGTTTGCTTGGTTTGTAGCAGAAGCTAATAAATGATTGGTTTCTTCACTTGTACATCATTTAATTGAACGCGCAATTCTTATACAGATTTGATAGAGACCTCAAGTGGAGGACTGGTGTTGAGATTGTACCAATTCATTGCACAAGCTCTAATAACTTCCAAGTTACAAAATCGGCCCTAGAAGAGGCTTATTTGGAGGCACAAACCCTAAACCTAAGGGTCAAAGGAGTCCTTGTCACTAACCCATCAAACCCTTTGGGAACCGCCATGACCCGTTTTGAGCTTGACCTACTTGTGAAGTTCATCTCTGCTAAAGGGATTCATCTGATCAGTGATGAAATTTATTCCGGGACTGTTTTTGACTCACCTGGTTTTGTGAGCATCTTGGAGGTTTTGAAGGACAAGAATTTGGAGGGGTCAGATGTTTCTACCCGAGTCCATGTTGTGTACAGTCTTTCCAAGGATTTGGGTCTGCCCGGTTTCCGGGTCGGAGCTATATATTCGAATGACGATATGGTGGTTAGTGCAGCTACTAAGATGTCGAGCTTTGGTCTGATATCGTCTCAAACACAATATTTATTGTCTTCTTTGTTGTCTGACAAAAAATTTACATCAAGCTACATAGCTGAGAACAAAAGGAGGCTTCGCCGGCGGCACGACAAGCTAGTTGCCGGCCTTGAGAACGCCGGAATTAGTTGCCTGAAAAGCAACTCCGGCCTGTTTTGTTGGGTTGACATGAGACATTTACTCTCCTCAAAAACATTTGATGCAGAAATGGACCTGTGGAAGAAAATATTATTCCAAGTCGGCTTAAATGTCTCCCCCGGAGCGTCGTGCCATTCCCAAGAACCCGGTTGGTTTCGCATGTGTTTTGCTAACATGTCCCTGGAAACCCTAAACCTAGCCATGGACAGGCTCAAGACTTTTGTTTACACGTACAATGGTAAGAAACCTAGTTACCGCAGTGCACGAATTAGGTCAAGAACAAGAACATCTTCTCTCTCTAAATGGGTTTTTCGACTATCTTTCGACGAGCGTGAGGCCGAAGAAAGGTAGATCAAATTGTTTCACCAAGTAGATCGATCGATGTACAATGGTGCAATTTCTTTTTTCCCACTAGGGTTCGAGGTGTGAGTGACTTGTTCTTCTTGTCTTGCGAAACCCTATTTTTTTTTTCTCGAAAAGTTAGCACTCCATCTACATGTGGATTGGAAGTGAGAATCAACTGTTTTTATGTGGTTGTAACACCCAAAATGGTCTTGACTATCAGTTGATCAAATCCCTTTGAAGATCTCTTCGAATTTTTTACGCTACAGATTTCGATTAGGTCAGAAGTAAGCTCTAAGCTTCTAGTTAAAGTATACTTGGTATAAATATTAACACACTTGTACTAATTAACTAGTAAATAATCAAACATGAAATGCAATAATATTATAACTTCCAATGGTGGTGTGCAAACCCTAGGTGGGTTTTACAGACCAAAATATGCATGTGTTTAGTCTCCCATAATAACAGGATCTCTCACTAACAAGATATAGAGTTTTTTCTTTTGGGGTGGCAACATGTCCCAATCATATGGGACTACTGCATGGCAAGTTTCATGCTATATTTTTACTTTGGGAAGAACATGTTTTGTGAGACCTTTTCCTAGGGTTCCTGAGACTGCAACAAACTAAGATCTTGCTGGATTTTTAGATCCCTTATTTTAATTTTATGAACAGTTTAGTTTGCCGTATATATATATATGTGATGTCCATCTTTGTTTAAAACAACATAGTTTTTTTTTTTGCTTTTTTGTTATTTAGTGGAAAGAAGATTTAAGGATTCTTTGTATGTGGTTTTTGGTATATGTTTTAAGTAATAGTTTAAAGATAAAGTCTAAAGATTGTACATAAACCTTTTGGCCATTACTTTTCTAGACATATATAATAAATGAGCAAATTCTGAACGCGGTTTTTGGCAGCCGCCCAGACACAAAAGTAGGGCTTGTAAACATGACAATGTTGGGATAATATTTTTCTCTTGAGATCATTTGTTTTAAGGAAGATTTGTTGTTGAATTTTCTTTGTTTTGAGTATGGAAAAAGGGAAGGCATGACAGTTCATTAAAGCTGAAGAAAAGACATGTTGGTGAAGATGGATTTAGGGTTTAGATGTTCCTCTACACACAATTATGTACGTGTTTCCTGAATTATGAGGGATAGGATTTGCAGGAGATTAAGGTATAAATAATGAATGTGGTGCAGCGAGAAGTGAGTAAGATTGGTATGGATGTCACGTGGGTTTCACGTGATGGTCAGAAGGCAATGCACATGGAATTAAGGGAACATTTGCTGCTTCAGTTGGTGTTGGATTTAGAGATTGGTAGTTGTAGCAGAGGGAGGAGCTATGACCGTGCTCTCTCTCACATGGTAAAGCCAAAGACATGAAGGGCCGACTTGAACATGCTCCGACTCAGCCACGCTAGCAGTTAATGCGAGCTGCTTCAGTCCTCGCAACCAATCTGCAAATTCAGGATGGTGCATATTATGATGATAATGTCAAAAACATATGATTCACGTTACATGTGTTGTTGTTGCCCTTCTGACTACATAGATCTCAACTTAAGGTCCGCACGCATTTAAATTGAGTGCAGTCAAGTCAAATATAATAATTAAAAGAAAAAAGTAGATTTAAAGTTCACGAAAATGTTGATCAATCAATACATGTTTGAGATTGAGAGAGCTCCCAAAGTGGAAAGAGAATCCCGGACTTTAAGCAGCTAAATCAAAAAAGATGAATTAAGTAATCAAGGTACAGATGAAAATGGAGATGAGTAGATTAAGCATGAACAGGTTTAAATACCATGCATGCATTGGAAGACGAGACAAGTTTAATATAAGCATCAGATTTGGGGGTTACATATAATTATTAATTCCTTGTCACAAATTGCACTTTTTTTATCTGATGCAAATACTGTAAATAGTTAAGGCTTCAAGCTACAGTCGGCAAACTGGAGTGAAATGGAAATAAACTACATATAACTCAGGTGCAAAGGAACATGGGATTCTATTGGCTGTATCTTGTAATATTCTATAACATCATCAGACAATATCTTTCTTTTTGAAGTTGTATATTTGGCAATGAAAGTGGAACAAGTTACAATAGGAGGAAGGATATGAGGACAGGCCTGCTACACATTTAGATTCCCTTAGCAAAACTATACATATATATGTTTTGCTAAGTCATCTTATTGCTTGGCTAAATGACTGTGATAGGTAGGAGACGAATAGCGACTTACTTATATTCACTCCTGTGGTCGTGTACTAATATGGACCAGGCATGAAATCATTCGGTGGAAGGACGAGGAGCTCTGTAATATGCAGGGACAGTAGCGGGGAAGAACATTTGTCTAACCCCTTCTGCGCGGATTATTGGGAAAATGATGCCTGATGCACTCTGCAATATAGAGGACATTGAGTTAACCTGCGAGGTCAATGATATTGGCAGCAATAAATAAACAGCAAAAATGCTCACGGAAATTAATCGAGCTCCAATCCATAAGTTCTTGGGTGATGGGAATGGAATAAGCAGGCGCCCAACACCGTATATAGCCACAGCAAAGAAATGGAGAACTAAACTCAGGGGGCGAGGGTTTAGTCCAGAAAGTAACGCCACTGGTCCTGTTGAACATACTCCTCCAAGGCTTAAATAATCAAAACATGCTTGCCGCATTTCCTTCCTAGCTTCATCAGGGGATGCAGAGAAGACCTTGTACAGAGCACCGGCTAAAGTGTTTATGGTAGATGCCACGGGCTGTACAGAAAAGATGAAATTCAAGCATGTTATTTACTAAAAATAGCCGCGCAGAAGATAACAATGATTAGCCATCCAAATAAATCTCATTCAGCAGTCTTATATTACTTGTATCATCTGATTGAATACTATTGATTAGTAGTTCAGATGATTTCCAAGACAAATAGTATTTTGAACCGATAAATATAATACCTACCTTGCGCAAGGTGTAAAATGACTCCAGATATTTGCATAGGGAAGCTGAGTCTCGAAGGTTACAGAGTGGCTTAAGAAGATCACGTATGAGCGTAACATCAGACAATGCAACTGTCATTCCTCCACCAGTCAAGGGGTGCCTCATGTTGAAAGCATCACCCAACAATAAGGCTCCTGGCGTAGGATGAGGATCAGCTGGCATACTACGATTCGGCATGGTTCTTATGTTTCCACTCTCTATTGCAGCTATGAAGGAATCATGAAGCTGTGGCGGGATCTGTCATTGAAATTCCCATGGACAGAAAAATGAACCGGCAAATAAGATTATGAAGTTTACTTTTAAAGAAGAGAAGAAAAAGAGCCACCGATGAATTTCATGAATACCTGAGGAGCCACTACAGTCTTCAGATACTGATTCATTTCCCCATTGGCAATGGAAGGTACCTTTTGGCCAGGTACATCAACCAAACAGCGCACCTCAGTGCTACTGATTGGATAGAAAAGGATCGGTGATGGGTCAGCCAAAATGACATGTCCATGGTTGTCGAAGGGGAGCTGACAGTTCTCCAAAACCATACCAACAAAATAAGAGGGAACTTCTACCTGTAAATTATTTAGTACTGCGCCATGAGTTCAAAAATGACGTAACGGGTTCAATCTCAGACAAATAGGTACAACATAGTGACAATAATACTAACTCGTCACTTCACCTTAGGATTGCAAAGGTTGCGTCGCAAATTCGAGAAGCAACCGTCACAAACGATTGTCAAGGGAGCATAATTTTTGTGTTCTTGACCACTCTTTGTTTTATACTGCACACCCTTGATGACTCCATTTTCTTCAATAAGGGATGTTACTGTCCCTTCCTCTAGTTTTACACTGGATAAAAGTTGGCCAAGAAGGTATGTGAGAATGAGTGGTTTAGTCATTAAAGAGAGATAAGGTGGACAAGAAAAAATGAATACTTGCGAAGTGTCGCGGCCTTTTCTCTCATCTTTTGCACGAACCGACCATTGTGAAAGCTCCTTCCTGATACATCAGAGTGAAACTTTTCCAAAGGATAGGACAATTTTGTACTCTTACCATCCTTGAATAAGGCATAACCAAGTACACGCTGAGCATCGATGTTATCGACACAATCTGCAGTTCAAAGAAAAGTATTGCATGAAATTGAGATCAGAGGTCTAGAAGTTCATGAGGCACCACCAGAATAAAACTCATGTTCAATGTTTAATCAAAACTGAAATGCCCAGAAAAGCATATTCTAAGAAATGTATATACCCTCTAAACCCAGTTCAATCAGCTTCAGATATCCTCCTGGCTGTAAGAGTTCGCCTACAATTCTGTCCGGCTCAGTCAAGTCTCTTTCAATAACATGCACTCGCCGTCCTTCCTATAATTAGTATCATATAATGATTAATAACACAAGGCAAAAAATTTAAGTTTGACATCATTTGTTTCATATCCTAAAGGTCAGCACCATCAAGCTATCCATGAATGAGGCAAGAGATATACTGCATCTTATAGCAAGAACAGTGCTAACAGACGATAAATTCCAAAAACATTTCCTAAATTTTCACAAACTCCAAGCTCTAACTTATAACATATATTCTGCACAATATCAACTAAACTTCCAGAACCAAATCACCAATCAGTTACAGTTGAAGATTGTAAATCAATACTATGTATGTCCTCTTTTGTTGTTGCGTGCTGATTTCATGATCCAAATAACAGCAATAAGGATATGGGCATGGCAGATACTGGGATCTGGTCAAAAATCGAAACCCTCCAACTTGATACAATAGTCAAGTAGATACTGTTCCACTAAAATCAAGTCAAACTCAAACAAGATATATCCAAAGCATATTCCTCCAGTTTACTTCAGCAGTTCTTCAACCATCACATAAAAAATACAACCCACGCCCATAAACTGACAAACCCATATTAGATTTTGCTTGGCTGATTAATTTAGTAGCTACTCCCTTTTGTTTATTCCAAAACGGATCCAGCAGGGCAGAGTTCACATTGTTTTAAAGAGACAAAAAACAATAATTTAACATAACATGGGAAACTGACAAACAATAATTGAACTCACAGTACTAGAAAAGTTCCCATCATACACAAACTACTACATTCCAACAAAGAGTCACACTTCCAAAGCTCTCAGCTCTCTTTTCACGCGAATTTCATGACACGCATGAGAGTCGCACAAAAAAACCACATTATCAACATAGAATTTGAAGATGCTAAACACTGAAATCAACCCTTGATGCGGTATCGTTCCTATTCAGAGCTTTTGTGCCATGGCTCTCTCTGCTGTAACACCTTTTTTTTAGCAAGTCCTATCAGGTTCTTAGGAGCAGATCAGTAGTGGCTAACTGGCTACCTCTGGTTATCTTTTCCACAAACACAAAAACTACAGTTCATAAGTATCAAACACATCTCATCACCTCTATCCACCACGAGTACAAGTTTCAATTACAATCATCCAAAAAATAGCTGAACTGAATTCATATGCCTAAGAATCCAAAACAGGAAGTGTGGAAGAAGTTAAAAACTCCGGCAGACAATCCGAAGTCACGGGACCAAAAATCACAAAATTCCAAACAAACAAAAGTACCAATCAACATAATAAAAGTTACAAAATTTCAATCACCTTCCCGAGCGTATGAGCCAAAGCCGCGCCGGCAACGCCAGCACCGACGACGATGACGTCAGAATCCAATCCCTCATCCTCCTCCCGCTCCTTCTCCTTCTCCTCTGACGTTACGAAAACGCTTCCGCCATTACTCTCCACCGCCTTTTTCGCCGTGTTCTTCTTCGCAATCCTCCTATCCTTCAACACGTACATGAACACGATTCCAAGCAGCGACGCAAGGAAGACTCCGACAATGTACTCGTCCACGACCGTATTCCTCTCCATCGATTCTCAAATTCACAAGCGTAATTATTCCAATCTACGATTTCTTCGGCTCTCCTTCCTCTCCGCCAGGCGGCGGACGTCAGCGATCCGGCGCCGGCAGAGGATTTCCAGACGAGGAACGGAGAGAGAGAATCTGCAGATCGGATTCGAGCTTCGCTTTCTGGTTGAGAATTGAATTGGAGGGTTGCCGTGGAGGTAAGCTTTATGGAGGTGCACATACGTGGCACGTGACGGACGATGACATAGTGCATTGCGCTGTGTGGTTGTGAATAAGAACAGGCTGGTGACGTGGACTCATGGAAATGTGATGTGGCGGGGTTTGATTGGTCGAAAAGATTTACAATCAAGGGTGTGTGCGGAAATTCTTTAAATTTTGCCACAAAATAAAATTTGATTTGACAAAATGATAATTTCAAATTTGCTTTGTCACATTCTATCTTCTGGCGCAGTCAGTGCAAGGTGACAATTAAATTAAAAGAAGCTCCTCCAGATTGGGAGGAGCGGCTTTCAATTATATAATTTAGTGGTTCTGAGTTATACTTCAGGTAAAACAGTTGTCGGCAAAAAGACGACTTTTACAAAAATATAAAATATAAGGTGGGCTGAACGCCGTTTTGGCCTATCTTTACACAAAAGTCGCTTTTGACTAAACGACTTCTGTTTGAAAAGAACTCAAGTTCACTTATTCTTCTTCTTTGCCTCTTCTTCTCCCCTTCTCCTTCCCGGAGGCTCCCGAGCCGCTTGGCCGCTCTCCAAATTACATATTTACAATCGTAACTTTTAATTCAAAAATACAAATGCCAAAAATTCAATGAAATGTGTGTATTAGATTGAAATTGGCTCTTTCCAAATGCGACTTTCACTGAAACCACCTTTCGGAAGGGCGGATTTATCTGAAATATAATTCAGAATCCACTAAGTTGTAATAAACTAAAAGCCGCTCTTCCGAAAGGCGATTTTATTGAAAATCGACTTTGGCAAGAGCGGCTTTTAGTGTAATAGTCACATAAGAGCCAGATTAGCGCTGCTGGACGAGGAAATCAAATTTTCCGGAAACCCACTCTTGCTTAGAGCGTTTTTCGAATAAATGTGGCATATCGCAAAAAACTTGGAGTTGTGGCATTTTGTCAAATCAAATTTCATTTTGTAATAAACTGTAAAAAAATTCGTGAATACGTGGGTCTATTGGGATCTTCAACTTAATTACCATTGTTTAGACATTCAACCTCTGAAAAAGGCGCATGCTTTATGGAGCACTTGAAGCTGGAGTTAGATGAGAGATGAATCTATCAAGGAAGAATCTGAGCATGACTAGAGCTAAATGAGAGTGATGAAGCTACCAAAGGAGGTGATGCAATGATGCTCAGCTCTGATCTGGGTCACTAGTTTTTAAGGCTGAGAGGAACATCCTGAGCTTCTATTCGATCCTAGGTTGCTAAAACACCCTTCAAAGGTAGGAAACATCAGCTCTTTTTAGGGTTTTAAGTACCATTTTTTATTCCATTCAAGTGTTGTCTATGTAACCCTTGTAAGATAGGATAAGGCCTCCACCATTGCCACCATCATCATGTGCTGATGTTTGTAGTTTATGGATTATTGAAAGTGATGGATGTGGATCAACAAACCCTAGGGTTTTAAAATCAAGTGGGTGTTTCAGCATTAGTTTACATCTCCTCTTAGCCAGAAATCCATTCAAGACAATGCATGATGAAACCCTAAATTAAGCTACTCATTGTAGAAGAAAAGTACTTAATTTTATTCATAAGCACGCCATGAATAATAATGAAATTCCAAAAATACCCCCCAAGACACTACATTCATCTATATGATGATCAGCATAAGAAAACACTGCTTAGATCTTTACATATCAAACCAAAGAGAGAAAGGTGAGTGATAGATTGCTTGTGTTCTTCGATCATTTTCACTCACCTAACCGTTAAATTGTACGTTATTACGGTTAAAATTCCGTTCTACGCGATTAAATGCGTTGATTCGTGATCAGGGCATGTCCGTAAGCTCCAAAGCGACGATAATTAGATAAAATGTTGTTATAATTTTGGTTATTCATCTGCTGAATCCCTTGGAAAATCATTAAGTTTTGCAGCTCAATCAGCCTGTGGCGGAGTAAGCTGTGATCGGTTTGAAGCCTCTCATTCTCGGACCGAACAATTCGACCGTTGTGCAAAATGAACCGTAACCGGTTCGAAAGATCCCGGTTCATTGAGTGAAGCCGGTTCGCCTGGTTCCTTAGATTGTCAACATGATGCTGCTTTCGCATGCGGGACCTACGTGCTGATTCCCGGTTCGATTTCATCCGCTTGCGCTTGCGGTCGTCTAGATCCACCGGTTCGGTTGAGAAAATTGACCCGTGGTTCGAGTCAGGCGAGTTTCGGTTCGACTCGACGGAAGCGGGTGGATTTAGGTACGTTTCGGCTGAATCGGGGGAATTTCGGTTTGATTCGGTGGAGATGGGGCTGGAGGAGATTGATTCGGGTTCGAAAATGAGATCCTCGAAGTCCCATTCGAGGTCCGAGGATGGGAAATGACAAATAATCGAGTTATTCGATAGGGAATAAGAAACAGATGGAACAGACAACATTACGAGAGATCGGAAAATAAGAGAGGAGAGATGAAGGGATGAGTAAAGGGAAGGAAGGTAAGGTTTGGGGCCGCTATTTAAAGAAAATTGGAACACCATGGCGGGACAGTTGGTTCGACCGATTTCCTGAACCGAACAATTAGCTTTTGAGTCAGCCGGCACTAAAAAGTGGGACCGGTTCAATTTGATTTGGGCGATTTATGGGTGATGCTGGCAGATAAATTGGCCCCACAAGCAGACGTGCTTATACCTTAATCACGAAGAAACAAAGCAAAGACTGAGGCCACTAGTTACTGACACGTGTCGATCGTCCATTGGTTAATAGACAATATGCTCAGAGCTGCTTACTTGGAAACACGTGTTTATATTCGCATCGTTGAAAATCTGTTGACTCGTCTGTCGACATCTTTGAGGTTTAATTTTCTATAAATATTAAATTCAAATTTTGATTATGTTACAAAAAATTGATTGCATGCATGCATGCACGTGCGTCATCCTATAAGAACCATGAACGTTTGTAACAATGTATTATTTGTTTTTAACAAGGATAGATTTTACATTATGCACTTAAACACTCAAATGATCTAATTAAAAAAATACTGATTATTTAAATATTTTTTAAAAAATACTTACCACATAGTAAAATACCATACATATCTCGGTTTAAAAATAAGTTAAGTTTAGCACGTGGTCGATAACCTAAATAATGGGTTATTATATTGTTGAATTTAAAATTTGAGTGTTCATTAAAGTCAGATCTGTTAGTTTCAGTTATTAATATTTAATCATTTATTTAAGTTAGTAAATGATGGCACGTTTTGACATAGTAAATGATGGCTCGCTTCTGTTTCATCATGTCTTTCTTTCTTTGTAGGGAAATTAGAGCAGCAGCAGCCTCCAACAATGGCGTATCCATACCCACCACCAGTACATGCAGCAGCAGCCTCCTCAGAACAACAACTCCGGCATACTTCAGGGATGGTACGTGCCACGTCATCTGATCATATCCTCAGGCACGTACATATCGGAACCTACCTGTATTTTTTACATGTTTGAATTGTGTATTTGTTGTTTATATGATGCAGCTTGGCGGCCGTGTGTTGTTGCTGTCTCTTGGAGGCTTGCTTCTAGAACCTTCTAGCATTTCACATAGCTAGTACATTGATTTCAGTCAATAATGTGGCTTAGTTATGAACATAACCTTAAAAACAAGGCACCTTCAGGTGCCCCGACAATTTTTTGAACAATCAGGAAAACCTGTTAAATAGCCAAGTCTTACTATTTGGCTTAGAATGATAACACAGAGCATCCAAGCACAGGCTGTTGGTTCATTTTTAATCATCCTTCAGAAACCGATTATTTTGAACCGAAAAAGGGCAGAGTTCTTCCTTATTTAGGCCTCCCTCTAGCTTTGGGAGGCTCTTTCTTCGGCTTTTGGAGGACCCTTCCACTTAAAGTTGTCTGCATATGTCTTCACCTGCACAATCCAGCAGACGGAAACTAGTCAGTAAAACTGGATACAGGAGCTCTAGTAGCAAAAACCGATTCAGAGTAACAATGTAGGTTCCATGCGATCAGGACCTAAAATTCAACCGCCAGTGTATCATGACATGAGATGTATATACTGCTCAGAAACAGTTAGATGAATTGTTTCTGATCCGTGTATGGCTATGATGAAAGGCTACAGTGGCTTGAGACGAAGCACAAAAGGAATACAAGTTTATGCGGTATGCGAAAAAACACTTATTTACTTTGTTGGGTGGCCACTATATTATACCCCATACAGTATCATGTTGTCGATATAAAAATAGTATCATATGGCGGCATATTAGATAAAGGATAAAGAAATGTCCCCTACCTTCAAAACTGGCGTCTGCCTCTTCTTCACCTGCATAAGTAGGGCAACCGTGCAAAAATCAGCTAAGAAAAGCGCAGCAACGATTTCATCTAAGACAGTTCTGGTGGAGATTAGAATAGGAAGGTAATTTTTGTGGTAGGCCCTTTAGGATGACGTCGAGAGGAGCATAATTATATTGACAAGTACAGAGTCAGAGTAAGATTTGAGATGGTAGGTCCATGGGAAATTTGCGGAAGAAAAATAAAGGAGAATATTGTCATACCACAAAGTCCCAGCCGTGTCTCTCTGCAAATGATTTTGCAGCTTCTTCACTATCAAATGATAAAGCAGACTCACCCACATTGGCGTATGGATCACCGGTAGATGTCCAACCCATCAAAGGATTTTCCCACCTATAAAATAAGGTCAGTTGAATATAAATGATGCGGATAGAAATATTTACTCGTTTCTTCAGTTACAAGATTGTATAGAACGAAGAGAAGATATATAATAAGCAGAAAATTTCATGCAAACCAGTTCAAATAAGGTGAAGATAATGTGAATGACGACTGGTACTGAGACATCCATAATGTTTCAGGCTTAAGGGAAAATGGTGATTAGAGAAGCTCAGCCATCAAACGTCACGCTATATCACACAATATCCAAAGGGGAACACAAAGACACATATAGACCCTCCGAAAAAGGCAGAGTTAAAAATCATATAATGGGGGGTTATCCGACTCGCCATGCATAGGTTAGCTGATTAGTCGGGCATTTGAAGACTAGGAGACCTTTTAGTGTTTTCCCTGACTTCAAGTCCTGTCTAGAGAGCAGTCAGTAAATCAAACCATGAAAAAGGGGTGTAAAGGTGTTAAGGGCTGCCCTTGACACACCGGAGTTTGTCCATCAAAGGTGGTTATCCGGTCCGATAAATATAGGTTGTCCTTCATTTTTACTTTGGGTTTATGAAAACCAGAGCAAACCCCGAAATTCCAATCTCCGCACAGGAATCAATTAGTAAACCAGATTAAAACCACACAACAACATCTCAGTCACAACATCAACAAAATATTAGATAAGCCAAAAAGAGATAAATTTCTGATTTGCAATACATACTTTTGAGTTGAGAGAAAGTTGATCTTCCAAATTCCAAGCTTTCCCGACCCTTGCTGGGTCGCACTTCTTGCCGGCGAGTAAATCACAACCTACAAAACAAATGAAATGAATCCTAAACTTAGGTACATGCTACAACACCCCAATAGCCCAATCCCATCACAAATTATGTACTTCATCACTCAAAAAGAAACACATGCCGGCCAAATACAGAGGTTTTGATTCGAAACCAAAAATGGTTCCTCCTGTATCCTCAAACATTACGCACAAAGTCTAACCATTTAAGGCATGCTGTAGAAACTCACTTATCAATCAAACCGCAACATAGGAAAGCATGTTGAGCCGAGATGAAGTTTTTTCGATTCGAATTCAGTTCATCCATCCTCAATCGATAACAATTATGCACCAATTGGAAATCTTTCAATCTAAAATAATCCCTAAAAAAATTCTCAACGAGTACAAAATGCCCTAATTTCTGAACTCCCAGATTCTTAACCATTGATCAACCCCAAATCCAGACTCACATGCTATTCATCCAGCATCAAAACTGAAACAAATATGATCAAAAATCACACCAAATTACGAATCAAAATCATACCTTTCTACGAAGATGTTCTTCCGGAATCCCTGAGACCATCCCGATCTCTCCCGGCTGTAATGTCTCCACAAGAGCATCGGTCGAGAACGGTCGGAGCAGGGAACCCAGATTACGAGCTGGGCGCGACGCCCGTTGGATCAAATTCGCCATCTTCAGCCGACAGATCGAGCCGATACCAGTTTTCGTCGGAGATTTTGATTCGTGACAAAAACATCCTCCGATTGGAAAATTGCAGATATACGAAATTTCAATATTGGCCACTGAAGTTCACTTTATTCACATTTACACCCAGTAAGTTTAGGCTTATTTATAAACATCCTCAGCCTATGGGCTGAAAACAGGCCCATGGGCTTCTTGAGGCCCATTAAGCCAATTAGCTTACACCGCACAAGTTTTATCATCAACTACAACTCCTATGGTACACTGAGACTGTGCAAAGAACATAACAATCTATCTGCTCTCAGAATTTGATATGAGAATCCTGCCACCATGAATGTCAGCTCAACCGACAAGGAGAAGGTTTGGCGAATGAAGATCAATTCTTGGACGCTTCACCAGCCAATCAATGACTGAGTCGATGTTTGTTGAGTTTTTGCAAGATATCAAGAAGCAGCAGACTTCCCGTTCTGTGATTGACTTGAGATCCCTGCGCATAAATTCAGATAACATGGTTTCCTTCTGTTACTTTCCTCATGTTAAATCTCACCTATTGACAAGTAAACCAATCTTGTTAGAATCGTCAACAACGATTAAAGCTATGGTTCCCACGACTGAGAGTAACAGCTTATAGGAAGTACTCACCGTAGGAATCATATCTTCACTGTATCCACCCGTCTGTAACAAGAGATAAATGGTTTTCATAAAATTAGCCGCAGCAGCTGATAGATAAAATCATTAATAAATTCTTGTTTTTCTGTAGGATGACTTCCGGCAACAACATTGACCAGTGAAGCTTTGCCCGCATTCTGAAGGCCAATAAGAGCCAATTCCATTTACTGCTTGAAAAACAGGCTGCCAAAGCAGTACAAGCGTAATTCAGAAACCTTGTAACAATTCCTTTATATGTACAAAGACAAAAGACGAAAAATACTACTGACAAATGATAGAAAATCCACACGAAATAAGAGTAAATTTTTTATAGAAAGACAGGCCCAAATAATGTATGAGAGTAGGAAATTCCATGCAGCAACAAATAGCTATAATAATGTCCAATGTATTTACTGAAGTTCAACTAAACCTTTACCGCGCACTGATTGAGAATATTGAATTCATATAAAAGCTGCTAGTTATGGGGACACGGAGGGACTCGTAAATCGGACCCCATCACCTTATAAGTTCTAAGCATTATAAAGGGGTTAGCTCTCTCTCCACTCTTTTCAAGGATTGACTAGCTTGCCCATCTCTACTATTCTTGAATCAATGTGTAAAAAAATACCAGGCCTTCACTCAAGCAACTCGTTACACTTATAACAAATAAGTGCAAAATTAGGAACATGACAGGAGGAACACGGTGCCTAATTGGACACTTGGCCGGTTTCTAAGCTTATTTATCAATCAAGTAAACAAAGCTATTTCAACGAAATTTAGGTAAGCTTATATAATCAATCAAGTAAACAAAGCTATTTCAACAAAATTTAGGTAGCACCAACTCGAAAAAAGAATATATATCATGCCTTGTATCTCTTTTCTTCAACAAGAGCTATAGATGTTCAACCTGATCACACAACACAAAGGCATATTGGACTAATTGCAACCCAAGCTCCCACATATGTGAACCAGTATAACCTTTCCAATCATAACTATAACATCCTTCACATCTCGGCTCTTCAGACAAAAATGTCGTTTGATGTAATCATAATCATTGAACTTCAACATCTTCAAACCTAAAAGAAGCAACCCGGTATCTATCAAGGTTTTGCTGGACACCTATTTCCACAAATAAACCACTCCACAATGCCATCATTCTTATGAAAGATCAAGCTTTACAAATCTAAATGCACTACCAAGCAAAACCACAAATCGAAAATCGAAAATCAAAACCCTAAAAAATATCCATAAACGCAAAACAAAATCTACAAAAGGGGTTTCCTCACCTTCGCAGCCAATTGAGGAAAGCTTCTTACAGCCCCATCTCGCCCAGTATCCACGGAGATAGGATCCAACGGCGAGGAAATTCAGAGCTCTCACTCTGAACGGCGAACACGCTACTCGTCTCTCTTTCTTCCTTTGCAAAATGTGCAGTCGTTTTCGGATTTGGTATTGAGCCGGGGAAGGACACGTGGACGGTTGCCATTGGTCTCTAGCGTTGACGGCTTTGCTAGAAATCTGGAGCTAATACGATGAGCTATAAGGCTCATTCAGGTTGCTTTGACTGCAAGTCAACCCACGTGAGTAGTACGTGATCCTCTTGTTCGACTATAAAAGTCTCGGTTAGACCGGATGTTTACACAATTGAACCGTTAATTTATAAAATCAATTAGCGGTTCAACTTACGCTCCCTCAACTAATTTTAATTTCTTTACTTCGCCTCTTTTCTCAAATTGATTTTTCAATATGTTTCTCTCTTAAAGTTAGTTTCTGATTTAAACAAAGTGCCGTTCAAAAAATGCTTTTATAGTAACATGATATTGTAACAACGTTTTGTGTCAGAGTGGCACTGTTATGAATAATTATTTTTTAGAAAATCGCTAAAATGCTGTGTCACGATCTGTTTGTTTTAAAATTCTAAAATGAGGTTGATCCGAGAAATGACAAAGGATTTTGACTAAGTGACGACCTAGTCCATCACTTAGCTCAATCATCAACCCAAATAGACTAGCCCAAGATGACTAAAGGTCCCACACAAGTTCTGGAAGAGCGTGGAACCCCAATGAACATTGCGGAAGAGTTTGAAAGAGTGGGGAGCTTGGTAAAGAATCTTTAGAAATTTGTTGGAGTTTGTAAATATATTTAGATATTACCGTATGAACTTTCTAGAGTTGTAATTATAGTCGTTGGGGAGGTGTAAGGCAAAACAATCTTAGCATCCATTGAGGAGGTGTAGGTTGAAACGATCCTAGCCATCCGTTGGGAAGGTGTAAGTATATAAATATGGGAGGAGTCATTTATTCAAAACCACCTTATAAATACAAATCATTCGCTTATACATTCTTGCTCTCAAAGCTCTCTCACTTTCAAGTTCTCCCGTTGTCTTAGCACATCAAGTGACTTTCGGGAATTCTTATCTAGTCGGTGATAATTCTAGTTAAGCGCCGCACGACTTAGTAGGCAAAATATAAGTCTGTGACTGTTGGTACGCACAACGCCTTGTTTCTCATGTACAAATTGCTTTTAGCATATTTTAAAAATAACAATGCTATATTAAAAAAGGATTAATCGAAAACTAACTAAAATATGTTAATCGAAAACTAATTAAAAGCGGTATATCGAAACAAGAAAATGGCAAAGAGTATAAAAAAAATTCTAATTTTGGACCTAAAATTGCAGTCAGTTAGTAAAGTTAATTATAGTAATTTAAAAGTAAATATTTATTTTAATTAGTTTCTATTTAATTTCAGTTCAAAAAATATATATGAGAGTGTGATATTAATATTTAAATATATATTTGTTTGTGGATGAGGACTCCAGGTCAGCGAAGCTGGACACTCAAATTGTCAATAAAATAATTTGTCAAGCTCACTTTGTGTCCTCTCCTTTTTACAGGGCATGAAAGAGGTCCAACCACACTAATCTCTTTGTCTTATTTATAATTAAAAATAAATATAACTGAAATTATGTATTTAATAATTATTTTTTCTATTATTTATCGCCAATATTTAATTATTTAATTTCAGCACTCCTGATCGATATTTCTAACTTTAACAAATTAAAATAAATAAAATTCAATATTGAATCAAATAAAAAGTTTAAGAAGGAAAAAATTATATAACAAGAATAATCCAACGGTTGAGGAATCCCATCCGCGGAGAAAAGGAGACGCCACACCTCGGAATCCCAACCCTAACAAAACCCCAGTTAACTCAACAACGGTTAACTAACTCAACCAGCCTCACCACGCACCTTCCCCTCTATAAATACTCGTAAAGGCGTTATCCACACACTGTTCTGCAAATCGAGTCTCCTTCTTCTTCCCCAACCGCCGGTCACTCATCTCCGTCGCCGGGATCATAGACGTCGCATGTGATTAGAGGAGGAGTGAGATTTTCTTGGAAAATGAGCTGCAATGGCTGCCGTGTTCTCCGGAAGGGGTGCAGCGAGACGTGCATCCTCCGCCCGTGCCTTCAGTGGATCGACTCGCCGGAATCTCAAGGCCATGCGACAGTCTTTGTCGCGAAGTTCTTCGGCCGAGCTGGGCTCATGTCCTTCATCTCCAACGTCGCCGAATCTGTCCGTCCTGGTAAGCTCGCTCATCACTAGGAATGAATCAGTTTATCAATCGCAATCGGTTGAATTGGTTTCTGATTTCGCTCTGTGAAACTCGCAGCGTTGTTCCAGTCGCTGTTGTTCGAGGCTTGTGGAAGGACTGTGAATCCGGTGAACGGGGCGGTAGGTTTGCTCGGGACAGGTCACTGGCAGGTCTGCCAGGCGGCTGTCGAGACTGTGCTGCGAGGAGGAACGCTTCGTCCGATGCCGGCCGATCTTCTCACCGGAAGAGGAGCAACGAATCCATCTCCGGCGGACGTGGATGATCAGAGCTCCGAAGAAGCTACCTGCTCCGACATGTGGAGCAACGGTTCGATAATGCGACAGACGGCGAAGATCCGAGTTAAGGTAACGACGGCGCCGCGTTCGTCGGAGCTGGATCTGAGCTTGAGTCCGAGCCACGACCCGATATCGGAAAAGCGGCAGCGGCGGCCGGGTACTCCATCGGAGCAGTCAGGGACCAGCTTCGAGCGAGGGCAGAATTGTAATTTTGAGCTTGACCAGCATCAGCGGCTCAGTGGCGACGTGAAGCTGTTGGACTTGTTCAGATGATGTCTCTTTTTTGTGATTTTATATTTATTTTTTTGATTTTATGCAAAATGAGATTTTGAAATTATCGATCGAGAGAGGTTATGAGAGGTCAATCGATAGACCAATTAGCGGTACTTATTATGTCAATCTTGTTCACGATGATCTTATGTTTATATATTCATGTTTCCGATAATTTTATATTGGGTTCAGTCAAATTAAGTCCATCAATCACGATCTATTTTCAAAAAAAATATCAAATATCTTTGATCATGAGTAACATTGGTGAGGTGAAGAGATAAAATACGTTAAAAAAACCTAAATACACAGGTAACTAACAAATTTTTAAAAATACATATTAATTATTATAATTCAAATATGAGATAATTAGGAAAGATCAACAAAAAGGAACTCACATATGAGTCTGACCATTTCTACTCTGCGGCAGTAACTAATTATTGTCGTTTCTCAATAAAAATATATCCATCAAAACTTTCTCCGTAACAAAAAGCAATTTTTGTCTCTAGTAAAACCACATAGCTTTTAATATAAAAAATCGAAAGCTATGTGGTTTTATCAAATACACATGAAAAGCTACACAATATTGTAATTGTAATTGTTTGTATTGATATTATTTCTTATAATTCAATATGAGATAATTATAGATAGGAGATCGTCAAAAAACTGGTACGTATTTACCTTGTCGCATAAACTAAATGTAGTTATTTCATAATATAAATCTGTAAGTCAGAACCTTTTACGAGAGAAAAAACAAGAATTTACTTTGTTACTTTGAATGTATAAGAAAGTTGAGAATCTTAGAAAAGATTTGGAGATGGAAGAAATACAGAGAAGAAAGATACTTTTCGGCTGCATTAAAAAGAAGAGAGTTGGGGGCGGCTGAGTGTGACAATATGATATGCGGCTTTTGGAGACTCCTAGAGACGTATGCACCAAAACTAGATAAGGTATCAATACCCTCTCAATCTTCTTTTCATTTTTTGATAGACTCATTTATAAATTTTTATATGTATGTCGACAAGGCACGTATTATGTTTGACACCTCCTCATAATGTTTCGACAAATTATAACAACATGTGATAATAAAATGAATAAATAATTTGTTATAAAGTAAGAAAAAGATGAATGGATGTTCGTTAGATGATCTTCTTAAAGCGTTATTGACCTTATTTCGGATGGTGATGGGAACTTTGATCAACCGTTTTCTAGGATATAATGATTATTGAACCACTCTTCTTGCACCACTCGGGTGAACTAACTTTATATTTCGCTATTAATACGACTTAAAAACTGAAAGAGAGTGAAAACTCAAAATATTACTGACTAACACTTCGTCTCAATCTTAAATGATATAAAATTTAATTAACAGTCACTCAGACATCGTTTCTAAGTTATAATGAGGCGTGACCTAAATTTGCATGCTCAAAATCAGAAGTTTGCATAAAAATAAGTGCAAAATGGGCATGTCCATATGCGACTAAATTGGTCCACCATTCGCATCCTGTTGCACTCTCCCCATACACCCGCGCATAGAGAGAGCCGTGTTAGATAATATATTACAAAGTATATATAATGAGTTTATGTTTAGACTTATATTCTAGTTACTTTCCAAGTAATGTGGGATTTGCACATTCCTTGTATTTCTACTCCACAAGATTAATTATTTTATTGTTAATTGACTCACATTTCCATTAGTTTAGGCCACTCTTTGAGCAGCAATATCTCATTTAATTTAATATGAATTCTTTCTTATAAATAATCAACTGGATACATCTCATCTCAAAATATTTAGTTATGATAGTCCAATTAAATATGAAGTACACCTCAATATTGGCTCACAAAATGAAATGCACTGTTATTTTCTGCATATTAATCACGCATTATTCCACATATACTATATAATTTGAAGCACATGTAGGTCCATTACTCTTGCTTATTATATTGCTAGTTGGTTTTATATATGATTCAGATACTGTATAATCCTGTATAAAATAATCTAGATTTGAACATACAATAATGTAGCTTTTTTGTTGTACCTAAAAATGCCCATAAGTCAAATTTAAAAAGTTAATTATATTTATAACAATGTCCACTTGTTTCGGATAATTTGCATAGGAAATTACTTTTGTGAAAATTTTGTATATTTTGAAAATTAGAAAATCAAATTTGAAAGCTATCAACTATAAGCTTAGAATCATTTGAACTATTTTCACATTCAAAGAGGTCATATTAAGCTATCAATATTAAAACTAAAAACTAGAAAGCCTTTAATAGAGCCAAAAAGTCAGCTAACTTCCCTCATCTAGGGTTTGGGAGATATCTCAAATATTTATAATTTGTTTTTCAGATGGACTTAGGCAGAAATTGTCATTTAAAAGGTTCTGGCGTCAGATTTCTATTAAGGGATGACTTCTGCGACATAGTTGATAAGTATCAGTGTTTTCGTTAATTACTAAAATTTTAAGTTTAAGAAAGAAGACAAGTGTGGAAGGACTTGAATGTAGTAGGGAGATGCAGATTGTAAGAAGACCCACCAAAGAAAATAGTAGCAGGAAGAGGTCCAAGGCCAAGGTCCTTTGTCCCCCAGCCTAGTGGGGGTGCCTTACCCTTAGATTAAGGCTCAAGCCACCTCCACCCACACACTATGGGACAGTTCACCTTGGTCCATTACTGACCTCTACTTCTCATATTGATTTCACATATCTCTCTCTGACCCAAAGATCTTGGCATTCATTCATAACTGAGTTTTATTGTCCATCTATTTAAGTCATATACTTATCCACTTGTCTATCTGAAATAAATATCTAAACCATCTTGAGAAATAATCAAATTCTTAATGCATAACATTACGAAAAGTTACATTATGTTAAGTAAATTTAAGTTACTAACTCACAATGGAGTGTTTTTTAAAGTGAAAATAATCGAGTTAAGTTCTGCTCAAAAAACGTATCGTATATATATATATACATAGAAATGTAATTATGCCCTTCCATAAAAACCCTAAGGTTTATGAATTTACCCACTACTACTTTTGGCCATTCTTCTTTATTCATACTTGAGTTATAAAAATAACCATCCTTTGGATTTAGGGTTCCTTCAACTTGGGGCAGTGGTGGGATCAAAATCAACATCAACTCAATTAAGTTTTCTCCTAGTAGTCTTATATACTCCATGCATGGGCCCTAATTGCTCAATACATTATCATATTTATGTTAAATCCATTCAACATGTCAATATGTGATAAAGTGAGAGCTTATCTAGGAATTCCATTCAACATGTAGAAATTTGATGTAGATTTGGCCACAATGGAGCAACTTGATTGGCTTATAAAGAACATCTTTTTGGACAAGGATATTTCTAGATGCATCTAAAATGTGTTTGTTACAAGCTTGGCAATGTTAGGCATACAAAAGTTGCCAAGCAAGTTGGCACATTCGTACTGATCAATGAGTGATCTAGGGTTTGATTTCTGATGAAGTTAGCAGAGGCTCTGATGTGGGTTTGAGGTAGAATACGTCCCTATACATATGAACCAAATACATACCAAGAAGAATTCAATTTTTTTTTAAGAATTCGAAAGTTATATGTGAATGATGCACTTTTATTTTACAGTGATGCACTTTTGAAGCTAAAGTTTGTTAATTTGATGAATGTTTTTCATTGTAGATGCATCTTAAAAATGACATTGGATGCCTTCTCACATGTATGATTGAGAGAACACATACATGTGTTTCATTATGTAACACAATAACATGTGAATGGGACACTCCCAATTTCCTCCCACATGACCATTTTAATTTAACAATATTGATAAGGGTTCTATTGCATGAATAGTTCTTCCAAGAGACATATGACCTTTCAAACTATTTATAGTCAAATTTAGTTTAGTTATATATTTCATCTATTTTCCTTCAATAATAATAAATATATAAATAGCTACTTTCCTTGTCTCAAGTCATGATAGAAACATTTGCATAAGCTTGTGCTCCTATTATGGTCTCTTGTATGTGAATATCACATATTTGAAAAGTTCCATTTCAATTAAATCTATTTTTATAACTCAACATGAGTCAATTACAAATGAAGATTCAAAACAAAAGAAGAAATGACAGACTAGCCAAGTTGTCTTGATTTGTGGCAGGGGCTAATTGTAGTCGTTTCTATCTCAATTAAATGAAATAACTACTTTCCAACTATTTTCATGTTGATTTCTGATTAATTTTTATTTAAAATTCGATAAAAAAAAAAAAAGTTCCATAAAAGCTAAGCAATAGTATGACTTTTTCAAGTTACAAAAAAAGTTTCCTTTAACTGGATTTTCATGACCCAATACATACCTTAAGTAAACATGGCCCACCACGGTCCAATTGGATAGGTTTTTCTGGATTAATTGATATATAAACATGCAAGGCCCAATACATGATGATGAGGGATCCAACAAAAGCACTCGAATATCGGTTTTAACCTAATGAGCTTCAGAGCTTCTAATTCCCATCTGGGAGGGAACATAAATCTCTATGACCATGCTCTTCTCAATATCCTTGTTACCAAAATGACTTCACAGCTGGCTTATGTTTCAGTTGTCGGTTTGCTGTGTTGAGAGATTAAAGAGCATTTGCATCGGTGAGAGCAGCTACTAGATGATTTAAGACTGAAAACTTTATATAGAGATTGGAAGGTATTGAAGGAGCTGCTGATTGAGCCTTAAATCATCAAACAACTGCTGTGGCAACTGCTAAAACAGCAGCTGCTCTCACCGGTGCAAATGGTCTGTGAGTAAAAGATATGTAAGAAAGTTCTTTTTTGGGCAAGGTGATTCACCCCACTCGAACCATACAAGTGTTTCAGATGTGGTTCAATCATGAAAAAGAACTAAGAAACTTCCATTTGTTAGGTTTGATCAAATACATTGGAGAGATAAATAGGGTCATAAACTTGGTCAGATGCTTGGAACCCAAGCAGAAGCAAACACAACATTATGGCCTTTCCAAGTAAGCACAAGCTCATCATCCTCCTTCTTCAACCCCCATCCAGCAGCATGCTCATCCAACATAGTCCTGACCTCTGAGCCCACTTCCTCCCCAAAACACACCTCTCTAAACCCTGAACTCCTCATTCTTTCCACCCACTTCCCCTTCAGCTCCGGCCTCTCCACCCTCCTCAATCCCTCCTCCGCGATCACATTCTCAATCTTCCAACCGATGTCCGCCTCGTACCACTGCCCCTGCTGGCTCCCCTTACCCAAAAAAGTGTCCACTGTATCGTAGGGTATCCATAAGTAGTTGAAAGCTGATCTCAATCTGGTCACCAAGTTTCTTGATGTGAAATCCGCATCCTCCTCTACCAGGATTACTAATGTAGGGTCTAGTGTCCGAATCTCTTTAAGAAAGAAGTTCCTATATGAGTAATTGTCTGGACTTGGAGACAGATTAGGGTTAGGGTTAGGGTTAAGGTTGTCTGAGCCGTGACCCATTGATAGAGTCTCTTCTGGGATGTAATGTAACATCATGTGACAGTTGACAACCAGAGCTTCTCCGATGTGGGAATGGACCAAATTTTGTGCCCTAATCTGATCGATTAAGGATGCAAAGCCGTCTGATGAGCTTGATGGAAGAACCCTAAATTCCATGGTGATGTTTCTTGACCTAGCGAAGTTCATCAGCTTGGATCCCAGCTCTTCGTATGAGAGCTCCAGCATCGGGGGGACGTCTTCCGTCGCGCCGGCAACTGTGAGTCTCAGCAGAGGCGGCGATTCAAGGCGGGTGGCGAGTGCGTCGATGAGAGTTGGAATCTGCATGCAATGAGTCAAACTGAGGTCAACGATGTGGACGGAGGAGTAACCCTCGACAGCGTCGAGAATGGCGGCGTTGGCAGCTGTGAAGCCGAAGCGGTGCCATGGAGTGAGGTCGACAAAGCTGGCCAGCTCGATTACTGAGAATTTATGGACGGAGAGGCAGGTAGCGGTGGTGTTTATAGCGGCGGCTAGGACCTTGCAGGAGCCGGTTCTGGCGGCGCGGGAGAGGAGGGCGCGGAGGAACCCGCAAGTGAGGCGCTGATTTGAGTCTCCGTCAGCAGGAGCGATGTTGTTGAGGACCCAAAGGATTTGCTGCGCTAAAGTGACGTCATTGGTTTCTAGAGCAGTGGCGCAGTGGACTAGGAGTTGTTCCATGCAGTTGGCGTCGCCCAAGCCAGTGGCGATTTGCTTGGTGGATGATGGAAACCCTGCCGGCCACGGCTTGGCAGAGTTGCTCAGCTGGTTGACGGGTATGGGGTTGCTGGACAAGGGAATCATTTGGTGGTGGGGGTGGAGGGTTGGAGCTTCAGTGAACTGCATCATGCCAAAAATGCTCTCTCTCTAGAAACTACTAAAAAGGGAAGTGTAAAGAGGTTAGTAGTTCAAAACCCTAAAAGTTGATGTTAGAAAAGTGAGACATATGGAATTTGAGATGAGAGAAACCCAGAGGGTTAAAAAGAGACTACAAATATAGGGCATGTGTAGAAAAGTCCATAACACAATCAAGAGAGAGAATCACAGAACAAGACCATTCAACTTTTGGTTTTGTAAGAGGTCGAGGTTTAAAGTGAGTGTTCCTCTGAGTTATTCTTGATGACAAGTTCAGAATCCTGCAAAGGGATTGCATCCAAAATGGAGCCACAAATAGTGAAAAGTTTGGCCAATGAAGATCTCAAAAACTGGCCATGGATACCCTCTCATGACTTTAATCGGCTCTCGCAGCTACAAGAAGGGATCTGGGTAGGCTAGGTCTTGAAGTTTGAAGTTGAAATACCTAATTTTGGGTAGGGGGATGAATGGGGAGGGGAGAGGAGAGGAGATTAATAGGGAAGAGGGTGAGTTTTTTGTGGTGGGGGATTGCCGGCCTGAGGATTGTCATTATGTGGGATTTGGGAAGTTTTGGAATGTAATGTGGGAGTTACAAATTATTTAGGGTTGTTTTGGTTGAATTGATTATTTCGTGAAATTGTTACATATTGGTCGGTGAAGAGAGGACGAGTCAGCTTACATTAGATTATAGAACTATGAATCTATCACTTATAAACGTGAGCTTTTGAGTAAATTTGACTACAATTTATTTATTATTGACCGATGAACGTTAACATGGTATCAGAACACATGATGAGAATCAGGTAGATAGTTCAGCCAATCCTATTGACTGATTCGACTAGTGAGAGAGGAAAGGCATGTGCTCAATCCTAATATTGAAAGAGTCCCAAATTGCGCACCTACGAAAAAGATACTACAAGTGAAGTAGCAAAATATCGATCAAATGGGTGCAAATTGGAATTTTTCCACATGAGGGGGAGATTATTGAGTTAAATATTTGGTAAAATAGTCTTAAACGAAGAGAGAACGAGTCAGCTTTTATTTAATTATAAAATTATGATTCACAAGTCTGATCTTTTGGGTACATTGAGATTATAATCTAGTTTAACTAACAAATTTATTAATTTTAATAAGGAGTTTAATTGAGCAACTTGTACTCTTATGACAAGTAAGCTTATGATTTATATATATTTTGGAGACTTGGACATATGTTGAATGTTATGTCATCATATGTGAGTCATGCCAGCCATATTTGAATCTATTTTGCAGAATAAAAGAAAGGTCACCATCCAAGTCCACAAAAATACAAATATATTTTGAATAGGACAATTGAGTAAACCCTACATGTGATTACATAAGTCATTTTGGTTGATTACAAATGGATGTAGAAAGTGACAATGAAAGAGGCCACTCTGGAAATGTAATTAACAATTCCCTAACATTGACAATCCATATTAATTTGGAAATTAGGGTTAGGGTTTCAAATGATGAAATGATTGTTTTGAGAAAATGATTCTAGAGGGTTAGGGTTTGTAATGTTGCAACATACAAATGATGATTTATTCTTATAACTCAATATGAGACAATTACAAATGTAAGATCGCCAAAAAACTAGTACATATCTATTTTGTCACATAAATTAAATATAATCATATCTACATAAAGTTGAACACAATGTAATCATAATGTTGAATACATCAGCAGTGGCTACTTCCTTCTCTCTCTAAAGATTATGTAATTGCCAATACATAAAAATCTTGTTTTTTTTCTTTCTATTTTTGAAAACAATCAATTGTCACAAGGTACAATGAGAATGAAATCATGTGATCGCCACAACTCATTTGACATGAATGACACCCCATATGACATGATATTTGTCTTTAGGAACTTCTCCTTTACTCACATGTGATACTCTCAAGTCTCACTATGACACTATCTAAATGTACAATCTGATCCTCACCTCTTCTCGATTATAATTGCTTAAGTTATGTAACCAAGTCATATAAGACTTGGAGTAGTGGTCATCTTTCTATCTTAAGATAGAAGTTGTCATTTGTCTCGCAAAAGGCTCTGGCGGAAGGATTCGTATTAAAGGATGATTACATTTAGCTTATGCGGCAGAGTGTATATCTACCAGCATTTTGACGATCTTCCATTTGTAATTGTTTCATATAGAGTTATAAGAAGTAATATATATTTATTTGAGTGACATGGGCACAATCAAGTATCAGGTATCATGTTCTCGACATAATATATATTCATTTTTGACGATCCTGCTAGTCCGTCTTTCTCTTTTTTGTTTGAGATTCTCAGTCTCTTATTGAATTGTAAGAATGAATATATGTTATCGACATTGAGAGATGTAAAAGACAATCGATATTCTAAAGGTTATACTGTGAAAAGGTTTAGAATCTTTTAACATGAAGACTTGACCAACTTTTCGCCACACATGCAATCAAAACAAGTACACAACAAAACTATTAATCAGTGATTCAATGTGCAATTCCCCAATATCTTGAATGCATAAGATTAGGCCAAAAAGGAGTATAAGAAGAATCAAATGAAAAGCACATAAGGAGAATCAAGCAAGTTAAAATTATAAGACTAAAATATAATGGCTTATGAGACATTCAAGATGGATTCCCGAAAACTTAAGATACAAAAACTAGAAGACACCCAACTGGCTTTTTTTGCATTCATGTTTTTGGAACCTACCTCACAAGGGCATTTGGTGGCAAGACATGAAAACAAGGAATGGTAGCATGTGCCTTGCCTTCTCTCTCTCTCTCTCTCTCTCTCTCTCTCTCTCTCTCTCTCTCTCTCTCTCTCTCTCTCTCCTACAATTTAAATAAGATGATTTTTTAAGGTTATCGCCATCTTTAATGTATACTCATCTTTTGTTTTTTTCTTGGATGAAAGAGGAGATAAATTTTTTAAAATCGCTGATCTACCTAAACCCCCCAAAAAAAAAAAAAAAAAGAAATGTGGGGAATCCAAGATATTTTAGCCCATCCATGAGATTTATGAGTTTTATGTTGTTTTCGTGTTTGGAATTGAGCAACTGATTTGGATAAATGAATGCATAATTGTAGGACACAGTATCTTCTTTTTCCAATTAGGACAAATCATAATGTTAAGTCACTACACGGTTGAATTGCGTGAGAAACTGCACTCAGAAATGTACACGCATATGGGTCCGCTAAGAGAATGACAGATTTCATGTAAAACAAGGTTTCATTCCTCTAGGGTTTGTTTTCTGGTCATCTTTTAAGGTACATGTTTACCTAATCTAACCTAATGTACTTCTCCCCATCAAAACTTTGGGACCTTTGTTCTTCTATATGTAGTCTTAGGTTAGCCAGATGAATCTCTCTGAATCATGTTGGTTTTTTGTTGCATTGTTTGATGTCTAAAAACCCTAGTTGTTATGATTATCAGGATCTTCTACATGTCATGATCATGTGTAGCCAAATCGCCTCACTATCAGCTTGATATGAAACCCTAGCTAGGTTACATAAGCAATATAGATCAAGAAAAGGATCCTTTAAAATTATTTATTTGAATACTTAATTTAATTTAATTTAACATAATAAAATAAAACAAATAAAACATAATTTGTTTATAGCAACTAGTTCTTAAATGGGCCAGAAAGAAAAAAATTTAGGGCCTGCTAAATGAAGTTATCAAATCGAATACCGACACGTGTACGACATTTCTAGATAACTAATTAAGATACCTTAAATCCAATCTCTCACCATCCACTCCTCGAATCTGAAGTTGTCAAATGATCTGTAGCCGTCGGTTTCTTCCTGCGCTGCTTTTGGTACTGTGCGCCATCGCACCGGTTGCGCACTCTCCTATCCTGCGCACCTCCCCAAACTTCGTCCCCAGTTTCAAGGGAGACGATCTTCTCGCTACTTCCGCAGCAATCGATTGGACCGAGGCGGGCTGCTGCGCGAGTAGGAAGCCGCTGCTACCGCAGCCGACGATCTGTGATTCGGAGATCGTCGCGATGTCGAAAGCAAGAGTTTATGCCGATGTGAATGTTGTGAGGCCCAAGGAGTATTGGGATTACGAGTCTCTGGTTGTTCAGTGGGGGTATGGCTCGATGCTCTTCAATCCTGGAATTTGTAATTGATTGTTTTCATTTTTGTTGATTTTTGGGTGATTTAGATCGCTAGGGTTTTTGAACGGATAGTTTGGAGGTTTGATTAGAGCTCTAAGCTGTGATTTATGTTGTTAGGAGTGGGGAAAAGTGGAGTTAGTTTGGGGTAAAGACTAAAGTGTGAATCATGTGGAGAGTTCAGTGTGCAGAAACCTGTGTTGAGTTTCCATTATGTTTGCTCCTGTGGAATTGATGCTTCAGAAACCAGTAATGGAGCAAGTTGGTTGCGAGTAATTGTAAGAGTACGTGTGTGCATGATTCTTGCTGAGGGAATAGTTTGATGAAGAATGATTATCAAGAAGTTGAGGGAATAGTTTAGAGCGTGTTATGGATGCCTTTGGCAATGCTTCTTTGATGTTTGAAAGTAGTTGCTATTTGAAGGAGGGCATTTGTGGATAGGGTATGTATAGTTCTTTTGCTATATTTCGGTAATATTTCTTTTTGAATTGGTGGCATTATTTCCAAGATTGTTGGCGGGAATTAGTGAATTTAAGCATTATTGAATTTTGCGTTCTCTGGGTTGTGAAATGTTTTTTTTTTTTTTTTTGGTCAAAGAGTTTCGTAAAATACAACCATGGATGTCTCCTTTTTTCTCTTTCTCAGGGAACAAGATGACTATGAGGTCATACGTAAAGTTGGAAGGGGAAAGTATAGTGAGGTTTTTGAAGGCATTAATGTGAACACCAATGAGAAGTGTATCATTAAGATCTTGAAGCCTGTCAAAAAGAAAAAGGTGACTGTTTTATCTTGACTCTTAGAACTTGACTATGTCAACCATAAAGGAGTGCAAATGCCTGATCCTCATATAGCATACAAAATTGCTCATTGAGATTGTGTGGGTATCCTCTAAGTACTCACTGATTTGTTGCAGTTGGATGTGTATAGTTTTGGTGTGGGTTACCATGTTGGTGCTTGTTGCTGTTTCCACTTATGTTGGCATGCTTTAATCTAAAAGAGAAGTATCCTATGTCTTCTTATAGATCAAGAGAGAGATCAAAATACTTCAGAACCTTTGTGGAGGGCCAAACATTGTCAAGCTTCTTGACATTGTTAGGGATCAGCACTCAAAAACTCCTAGCTTGGTATTTGAGCATGTGAACAGCACAGATTTCAAAGTTCTATACCCAACTTTGACAGATTATGACATACGCTACTACATTTACGAGCTTCTAAAGGTACTTCTTTAACCATTTGATCCGTCAACACATGCTCTCAGGAAAAAAAAACATATCTTTATTTTCAGGTATAACAATTTATAATTGCTGTTTTTAGTCTCTAGCTCAGCACTTTTCTTTTAATGGCCAACAATAGTCTTCTTATCTTCTTGACATTATGTAAATAATTGAGAAAATTTCATATTGTTACTCGTCATAATCAATACTTCGATGTGTTTATTATAAAAATTGATTTCCAACCTTTTTACTCTGTTTAAAGCATCTCTGATGATGTTTATTTGATCCGTATCAAATTTTAGGTAGTGTGAGCCATTACAATCCGAAAACGTTAACTCATTTAATGATGATGATCACTTTGAGAATCTTACTCTGTTCCGAGTGAATCAATGCTGGTTGTTGTTTCTACAGGCACTAGATTACTGCCACTCCCAAGGAATAATGCACAGAGATGTCAAACCTCACAATGTAATGATAGACCACGAATTGAGAAAGCTTCGATTGATCGATTGGGGGCTTGCTGAATTTTACCATCCAGGAAAAGAGTACAATGTCCGTGTAGCTTCAAGGTTTGTTCTTGACATGTTTAGATATAATACTACACTTTTATTTCTACACACTATGAGCTTGATTGCAGCAATATAAAAATAATTCTATTCCCCTTTTATTTTGTCTCATCACCAGAGTATGTTTTGCAATACGTAATAACATGCATGCTTGTTTTACCCATTAATGAAATCATGTTAGATTTGCATTTAAAAAACCTTCGAATATACACACTCTAACTTTAGTCACAGTTTATATTGAAATCTGAGACCATGTATTTCTAAAGTGTGAAATTTATTCATCTTCTCCTCGTTGTTGTTTTGTTTTTAATCAGGTACTTCAAGGGTCCTGAGCTCCTTGTTGATTTGCAAGATTATGATTATTCATTGGACATGTGGAGTCTTGGATGCATGTTTGCGGGAATGGTAATTTTTTCCCTTAGAATATGCAAGCTTTTTGTATCATCCACTTATCTTGATAAATATCTAACTGTTACCTCCGATATTTTTTTCTAGATATTCCGCAAGGAACCATTCTTTTATGGTCATGACAATCATGATCAACTTGTTAAGATTGCTAAGGTAGGTACTCCATCTCATCTTTCTCAAAAAAGATGTAGGATTCGAAGGCTCCTTTTGAGTTGTTTGTATTTGAATGAAGAGTCTGTGCCAAGCATACTCGCTAGTTATATATGAGGATGCTCAATTTTGTCAATTTGTTTTTTGCACCTAAGCATCATGCATAACCACGAATTTGGAACTGGAAATTAACCTCCCAATCGTGGGATGCCTTTTACTTATATGTGTCTGCCTACGACTGACCAAGCGCTATGATATGTCTCGTCTAGTGGTACTGATTGTTTACATCTGGAAATTTATAATTAGGGCTGAAATTATTTATAATCCGAGAAATTGGTAGGATGGTCAAGCTACCTTGTTAATACATTTTAGATTTAATGTTTTCCATGATTCAGGTACTTGGCACAGACGAGCTGAATACATATCTGAACAAATACCATCTAGAGCTTGATGCGCAACTCGATGCTCTTATTGGGAGGTATGTTTGATTTGCCAGTGTTCTCATCATCTCATTGCTGTCCGGCTCTTAAAAAAGAGAAAATATTCGCGTTATTTGGATCTTTTTTTTGCTACAAAAAACAGTTGAAACATTTTAGAATAACATGGTCGATACTTCATATGCTCCGTTCTTCTGCAGGCACAGTAAAAAACCATGGTCCAAGTTCATCAATCCAGATAACCAACATCTTGTTTTCCCCGAGGTTAGTTGTTGCGTCACACGTGTACTTCTTATGCATTTCAGTCCATGTACTCTCATCCCGTGCCTTATCCTTCTTTGACATGGTTGAACTCTCAGGCCATTGATTTCCTTGATAAGCTACTTCGGTATGATCATCAGCAGAGGCTCACAGCAAGAGAAGCAATGGTATTTGACTGAGCTCTCATTAATGCACAACTTTTTTCTCGGGCTGGTAAATACTTTATGGTGGTTATGTCGTCAAATCTTGGTTGTCATGCAGGCGCATCCATACTTGTTCCAAGTAAGATCCGCAGAGAGTAACAGAATGCGCACTCAATAATAACACGCCGACTCTCGATTTCAAGATATACAACAGCTTCAAGGATCAGACATTCGGGCCCGCCAATCAGATGTCCCATTACCATGTTGGGTAATATTAGTTGCGCACAAGTTTCTTGAGTTTTATTTATTTCTTCATCAATGTTTTCTTACTACTCCAGAAACTCTCATCTCCTACACGGATTGCTTTCACTTGTAAATTCCTGCTTCAGTTATATAATCTTCTATCGGTGAGAACGTGCGGTGGTAATGTGACTTTGGGCCTGGACGGCAATAATGGGCCGATGGTATCAAAGCCCAATAAGAACAACCCCCTAAACAAAATCGGACTGTAAAGCAAATGAGAAGAAAGAGAAGACGAACGGAAGGCGATCAATCGGAGCTCCGTTTGACGGCGATTGGAACTTGCACCGACGAGTAGCTGGACAGCTTCGCAGCTGCCGATCGGGACAAAAACGGAAATCCTCAAACTGCTTGTATTTCCTTGTGGATTCGTGACTGATGCGCGCGCGTGTTAGGGTGTTGTTCGGGAGATGGAAGTCGTAATCGAGAGCGAGGAGTGGGAGCCGAGTAGCTCAACATTCGGATTCATCTTCCTCTCTAGCTTCTTCTCCCTCTTTCTGTATCCTCACTTTTCTAGAAGTGACGCCGCTTCATCCTCGCTCGTCCATGGATCGGCGCCATCGTTTACTCGGTTTCGCACCAAGTTTCTCTTCATCTACTGCTCGCATCAGGTACGCGTGTAATGTGGTTTTTTTTCCGAAAGTACATGAGATTTGAAAAGGCGTTATTGTTTGTTCTAGTGATTTTGAATGGATGCTTGATTTTGGGAATTCGTGCGGATATTACAGTGATGGAAGGTTTTTGGTCGGTGTTTGGGGAGTTTGAACTGGCGTATTATGGAGTTAGTATGGAGCAGATGTTGTCTCTTTGTGCTGGGGCGCTTGTTCTTGGGATTTGTTCGCACTCATGTCAGACTTGATGCGAGTATAAATCTGTCTCTGCTGGATTCTCGAATTGAATTTGCAATCTTACAAAATTTTGCAGCGTTTACTCTTTTTTCGTACTTGGAGTATCATATCTGTCTTGTTGGTGCGAGAATCCTGGGTAGCATTATATGCCCTTGGCTCATTGCAGGACCTTCATCTTTACGAGCAGAAGATTGTGTGAAATATGCCTCTGTCATAATTTGATATTTTCCAAATCAGCTGCGTGGTGGTATGATAAGCCTCTCACCTGTTCCATTTATTGTAGTACAAGTAAGATGAATACAGTTGTTTTCTCTTGTTACCATTCAGCCATCAAGAATTATCCCTTAGTTATGGCATAAATTGAAAGTACTTGGTTACTTTCTGTTTTTGTTCAGGGAGGTTACTACAGAAACATCGGCAATGCCGCCATATTGGTTCTTGCTGCTCTACGGGTGCATGTATTTACTGAAGCGATTGGGAAAACAAGCATATCAGAGCTGGCACAAGCTGTAGTTCAGGACTAACATGAATCTTTTAGTTATATGACCACTTACCACATCACATGAGTAACCCGCCTGTAGAGAGAAGGAAGCTATGAGCATGACAGCAACATCTAATAAAGAATTCTGCTATTAAACCTCCAGATGAAGTAAACATTTCTGGTAGCATGAACATCAGTAGCTAGCAGTGCTATTGAAATAGATCGACTGGCCAAACATAATGGGATTAGGATTATATTACGTAGAAAGTGAGCCAATTACACAACATTGGGAAAGAGGTTTACTTTTACCATGCTCCGTTTTACAAGGAAAAACTGCCATAAATAGCTAGCTCCCTGCACCTCCTGTGAACACAAGCTGCAATTATTCTATTACAGTAAACTGTACCATGATACGGTTGATACCTTTCAACTAAGTAAAGCCTATGTCTGAGGCATATGATCTATGATTATAAAAGGTTATCGAGAACATACCACCACTGCCCGAGGCATGAAAGCCGACTAAAAGGCCGTTATAGTCCTTCCGAGTTGATATTTCAAGGCCTCTCTATTCCTCATTGATACTCCAACTCTAGTGCCTTTTTTATGACAAAGGTTGTACCGTACAGGAAAAGACTCTCCATTGTGGCAAAACAAATCAACGAGATTTTGAGGAATTTGTCTGATTTACCAGCAAGCAGTCACCCAGTTAATACATCTTGTTCCAGCCAACAAATCAAGCCCCAGAAGTATTTTGGAGACGCAAATTTAGAACCTTGAGATGATCGTGACATTGAAGCAGCATTTCACCAAACATGCTCATGCCAAGTTGGAAGGAGAACTTTCAATTGTACTTGAAGTTCTCAACTGAGCAAGCTACTTGCCCCAGTTAAGAATTTGACCAAGTTTTTGTTCAATTGTACTCCTCCATGTCGATTTCCTTCTTCTTGACTCTTCGATATCCAATGTTCTGTAAGCTGTTCCAAGTAAATACACTGCAGGATGAAGTCTCCTGAAACCAAAGCCAGTAAAATAAGATTTTAACTAATAATAGTCTAACCAGGTAATTTGTGGAATACAATATCTTTACATCTTAGGTAACCTCCATAGGACAGAGGAGTATCAACAAGAATTATTATTCACAACTTTGTTTTGTCATTTAAACTTGGTGAAAGTCTCATCTAAAAAACTACTATGAAGTCTACAAACCAAAAATAGTCCCCTGCATTGTTATATGGAATGATTATATGCAGTTCAGCCTCTACTTTAAGCTATATAAATATGATCCCATGCAAGCATACAACTCCAAACCTATAATCTAATCATAATTTCTAGGCCATAACCATATTTTAAGCTAAGGTTCCTAGAAGAAACAATCATACTGTAGAGTGGTCACTAGACAGTGAGAAATACAATAAACATACTTTTCTGAGTCCTCATTAGAGTCAAAGACATCCCAGTATCTACGGGATGGAGCGTTCCTGCCTTTTTTATCTCTGCCGTACGTCTCTATATACCAACCGCCAATGTCATGCATATCACATCTAGGCTCAAACAACCAGAATCTGTTGAAAAAAGTTCACAGATGAACAGACCTGAAAATAATTACATAGTAATAATAGCCTATCTCTAAACGGTACCATCCCATGCCATCAAGCAGCTCCACAATCCACACTACGAATAATCTCCTCCCCTTTCATATTTTAAAATAACAATAAAATGCATGCCTTTAACTCACTGCTTTGATATATAGTGACGTTTCAGTGCTTACTAGGATTATTACCAACTTTATGCATGTCTTACGGTGGTTTTATAAGGGAAGCAAAATTTTCAAAGCAGCCTGTCATCTTATGTTGTCTAAGCTCTTTATATAAACTAAATTTACAATCTACTAGCAATAAAGCTGAAAATTTGTATTATAGTGAGTCACTATTAGTGACAAATGAACAGACTTAAGTAGCTCACCTGCTAGGTGGTAATCTAGCCCTACTACATCTACACTCACAAACAGAAACTTCATCTCCAAGTTGATACCAATGCATGTGTCTCACCTGAAACAAAATGCAGAAGCGCCTTCTTTTATCAAGGTTTAAGAAGACAAAACTTGTACTCCGGCATAAAAAATATCAGTAAACTATAAACCTCAAGAGGATAGAATCTGAGCTAAGCATCCGAACTAAAAACTAACCAGTAATGTTCTATGCTTCATTATCACATGAGTCTTGCTACCATTGCAATTGTAGACATCACAAGACCCTTCTTCTGGAATTGTTCCTAGACCAGTTATTGATCCCAACGGCGTCATTGCCGTCATTGGTCCATCATTCTTCAAGGAAAGCCCTGAGCTAGGATTGGCTGATTCTTCATCTATGAGGTATACATGTATGTGATCAAGAGAATCTTCACTCGAAGGATCACTATCAACACTCTTAGGAGGGACTCTAGTGGCAACAGCAACCACCCTTCCAGAAAGATGCAATTCTAAATCTGTGTAAGGGTCCGATACACGATCATCGCATGTTGTTGCTTGACCCTGATCATTCATCGTTATTTTTGAGTCCACATTATGGCTTAATTTGCTCATGGAACTACTAGCACTAGAATCACATGAAGTTGACGCATCCAATCGTTCTCTAAAAGAGTGTTGTAACTTTTGAACTCTATCAACCATGCATATCTTTCCAAACAAATCACGCCCCGAAACCAAATGCAACACTTCAGGTGTCCAGTCATAAGACCTCTCTTCCGCTTCAAAGCAATCAGGAAGAAGATCCCAATCCTCTATAACAGGTCCAAAATAAGCTGCATGTACAGCAGAATAAAAATCATGTTCAAGCACATCAAAATAATCTGTCCCAACAGCCACATTCTTCTCGGCCGCTAATATATCCTTCACAGCTATTCTGTACCACCTCAGCCATTCCACAACTTCCATAGGCTTGATTATTCTCATATGCGACTCATACACATACAACCTTGAACCCTGCCTAGAATACTCCTTTAATATTTTTCTCTGAGATAGCAAGTACCTGTCGTAATGAGCCCTCTTCTCCCTGTCCGATAGAATCTGCAAATCATCTCAGCTCTCAAAATTCATAAATCAATTTCTAACTCTCAAAATTCAGAAATCAATTTCAACTCTAAAAATTCAGAAACTAGTATGAAGTCTCAAAATTTCAGAAATCAATTTCAACTCTCAAAATTCAGAGACTTATTTTCAACTCTCAAAAATTCAGAAATCAACTTCCATCTCCCAAACTTCAGTAACTAACCTCGTAAGCCGCGAGGATATCGACGAATTGTTTCGACGCAGCATCCCCAGTCTTCGCCCTGGCGACGTCCGGATGCGTTTCTTTAGCAAGTTTTCGAAACGAAGCTTTAATTTCATCGAACGAACTGGTTTCCGGAATCCCTAGAAGATCGTATGCGTTGATTCCACCGAACTCGTTCCCGATCGAGCCAGTACTGAAACGACGAGCTCTCCAATGAAAACTTCGACTCACCAGAAGTTTAGCCGATCGAACTGTGCGTCCAAAATTCATCCTGGCAACGGATGCCATAATCGCCGACCAGTCGGTGTTGCAGGTTACCGGAGGTAGCAGAAGATATTTTGCAGTCGATTGGAAGCTGATACTCCTCCAACTCGAACAGAAGTTTATCTTATTAAACATTTAGTCCCCTAAGTATCACATTTATACATATTACACCTCTTAGTTCGAAACGGTCCTTGAATACGAATTTCAAATTAGCCCATTCAGTAAGGCCTAGCATGAGTAAAAGATTATTGGGCCGACTCCGCCCAGTTCGGCCCAATTAAGAAGCTGTCACGACAATTCTCAAAAGCCAGAGATAAATAATCAGTTAACTGAATCACGAGTCCACGCGAGGCAAAGATTTGGGCCCAGCTAATGCTGTTCTGTTACCGACTGTCATTTGTTCCCAACGACAAATCCTTTGCCCACTCGACCACCACGTGGCGCTCTCTCATTAGTCCGTCACATGGCCAGCGGCTTAAAATTAGGCCACTAAACAAATCCCCATCCCCATCTAAGATTAATTTTTAATTAAATCAAATGAGCCCAAGTAAAAAAGACGTTAATTTAAATATATAAAATACGGTCCTACAACAGGTGGCAAGAACTACACTCAAGTCCAACGGAAAATTCATAATTAGTCATCCGTTTTCACGATCCAATTATGTTTCATTCGGTCATAATAGTAAAAGGAGCCTAAAGGTTCATTCAATTGCAAGTGGAGCGGGAAAAATCGGTAATTGAACCGATTAGAGCCGGTTCAATGTGCTGGGTTACATCTTTATTACTGCTCCAGTCAGGATTAGGGTTCATAAAATTTAAATCAAATAAATCAGTGTCGGTGGTCCCCACCTACAACGTTTATTTTCAGATTTACGTCCAACGGTTACTTTGAAGATGGGACCCGGGCGTCTGTATATAACCTTCGCTTGGAGACTAGCACCAATTCAACGCGGTCATTCAGCAAACCTCTCAGACTATGTACAATGGCAAAAAAAATTCAACACCCTACTTTATCACTTTTAACACGCCACGTCATCTTCTCTATCTTCCACATAATCATTCAACACACATTCAACTTTTATATCCTCTACAATGAGCTTGTTTAATAAAATTCAACACCCTATCTCATAACTTTTATTTATCTTCTTTTATTTTCTTCATAATTTAATTTTTGTAATTACAATTCAATAAATTTATCATTTTGCATTCAAAAAAAAATTAATAGTAAAAAAAATTATATATATTATTTTTTTAATATTTTTAATTTTCATCAATTTTAAATTTTATATCATTGCATCTTGCAAGAAATAAAGACGAGAAATATAGATAGACATTATTAAAACAAATACAAACAACGACTTATAAATATATTTAACCACGAAACATTCCGAATTTTGCCCATATGTGTTTGACCAGATCTGCTTGCAATGCATGATGTGCGCTTGAATCATGCATCTCGGATCTAGCACGCACATGATTTGTGAATGCCGGTAGCACTTCGGTCGAGAATTGTTGTTGTGTATTAGACCCACTCGCCTCAGATTGGTGCAAACCCATAGTTTGAAGTGTTTTGAGTATTTTTTTGGCTGGATTGTTGATTTTGAAACTGATAATTGTGGAGATTTGGGTAGACAAAGGAATTATTGTTGGGATCCATTTGGCTAAAAAGAAGGGTTTAAAATGGAGAAAAAAGAGGTTTTTTTTTCGGTGTCCAAATCCAATGAAGCGAGTATGTATTTATAGAGCATAAAAAAATATGAATTTTGGTATAAAAATTAAAATCTAAAAAAATCAGTGGACCACTAAACAAGACGTATATTGGTATGTCACACATGGTCCCCACCACATCTTCATTCAACATGTTTAATTAATTCAACACCGAATAATCCAAATCATATTCAACATCATATTCAACTACCTCATTAAACCTATTCAACTGCTTAATCTCATATTCAACTACCCCATTGTAAATAATTTCAATTTAATACCAAATAATTCTCATATTCAACATCCTATTCAACTACCTCATTAAACCTATTCAACTGTTTAATATCTAATTCAACACCCCCATGGTCCCCACCTACAACGTTTATTTTCAGATTTACGTCCAACGGTTACTTTGAAGATGGGACCCGGGCGTCTGTATATAACCTTCGCTTGGAGACTAGCACCAATTCAACGCGGTCATTCAGCAAACCTCTCAAGCCATCTTCAAAATGGCTCACAGAAGCTCATTCGCTCCAGCCCTAATCCTCTGCCTCATTTTCACCACGGCCACAGCTCAATCTCCCGCAGCCTCCCCCAAACCCACACCCACCACGCCAACCCCTACCGCAGCCCCACCCACTGCGACCAAATCACCAGCCCCAGTCGCCACTCCCACATCAACCCCTGCACCAGTAGCTCACCCAGTGGCCTCGCCTCCAGCCATTACTACTAGCCCTGTTTCCTCGCCACCAGCTGTGACCCCAATAGCCTCACCAACACCAGCCACTGCGCCTACTGCTAGCCCTCCTCCTGCACCAGTTGCTTCTCCGCCAGCTGAGGTTCCGGCACCTGTAGCTGACATCCCTTCTGCTCCTTCACCGTCGTTGACCAGCCCTCCTGCACCCCCTGCAGAGGCTCCAGGCGCTGGAGCTGACGCTCCTGCTCCCACCACTCTCAGTGATAAGGTAATGATAACACACACTCGCACTAGTCCATTTTCATTTTTCAATCCTTTGTTGTACCGAAAACTATAGTCTTGTTAGATCGGCAGAGATCTGGATCTGGGCTGAACATATGGACTTACTGAAGGGGTCAAATCCTAGTTGGGTTTGTTGGTATTAGGCTGTTTGTTACAAGAATAAATCCCTTAGATGTAGCAGCTTGGCTTCTGCATTTGCTGAGATCTGTATCCAAGTCAAGTAGTGAGTGAGCATGGTTTCATTGTTGGGTAGCAAGATGTAGCTGAAATGGATTGTAGTGGATACAATACAGTGGCATTTAAAGTAATTCAAGGTGAATGGTGAGGGTAGAGCTTTGGAATGTTAGTGTTTGCTTGTTGGTAAATGGACACTCTGGTGAAAGTTGCTCTATAGGATAGGATTATGTATGTATTAAAAGGTTGGAATCTTACAATACCCAAAATGGATTTGTTTAAGTTTTGTGATTGGGTTTTAAATTTTCTATTTCATGGTAACATGGGGTTCTGAGAACTATGTCTGATGATTTGCAGAGTGGAGCAGTGAAGGTCACATTGGGCATGGGATTTGCTGCAGTGCTGGGATTCGTCATGTTGGGACTATAAGACATAAGTTAGGAGTTTGCTTTGGAGTTTTGAATTATTTATATTCTTGTTTAAATTAGATTTGCTTTATTCTCCATTTGCATTCTACCATTTCATTGATATTCTGGACTTCGTTTTGGAAACCTTGAGCCTTTGGGCCTCATTTGTGGACAAGAAGATTTTAGTGTTAGTAGGCTTTGTGCTGAAAGTGACCACTATTTAAATAAAAGAACTCAATTACGATTGAACTGATGTTGATGACACAAAATGGCTTCTAATAAAAATCTATTTTGATTCCAAATGGGCACTAAAAGTTAAAGTTAACCAATGGTCACGTGTGTCCATATCTTTCAATGTAAGCTCCACATGATAGGTTTCCACCTACCGACCAACTTGTGTGTACACATAGTGAGGTTTCACTTCGAAATGAGGACCCTAGGTACCACCAAGATAATATATGAAGCAGAAATGATGAAATGAAAGTGGATACGATTTAGAAGCGGATATAACCAGTAGCTTACTTGATTGTGAAGCAAAGATTGGGTTGAAAACATGTCCGATTTATTTAGAAAAGTTGAGTCAGTCATTGATTATATGTTTCACAGCTAAAGAGAGATTGGAATGATAGGACAAGGGTGTTTACAAGATGGGACTCGTTTGTGGAAAGCTGGGTTCATCTCTTTTAGGATTTTGGTATGTTGGTATGTTGTAGTTCTTCTTAGTCCTCCTACACTTGTTAATATCCATTTGTACAGCTTTTTTAGCATACAAGTGGGAATATCTTAAGGTCACATAAACTAAAGTCAATATAAAATACTAGTTCATGATTATATAACTTGTATGCTTACATTATGAAACATATTGGTTCAAATGGAGCATTGGGTAGTTCCTTCAGCCTTCAGGTCTAGTAGGGGAATACGCTTCTTTAAATCAGCAAGCATCAATCAAGTGATGCCTGAGATTCCAAGTTCCCCACAGGCGACAAATCAAGGAGAATTTCAATCACAAACAGCAAACTACTGTGACTCTCACTATTGTAATTGTACCTAAGGACCACAAATAGTTGCATTTTCGCAATGCATTATTGGTTCTAATTAGGGGGGTGCCAACACTGTCGGTGAGGGTGGTATAACCATTTTGTAGTTCTTAAATGGAATAGGGAAAGGGAGTTATGCAATCATTAAAAAAAAAAAGGTTCACAAATCATGTAGCAACCTCTTTAGGGTTATAGAAGGAAAGTTATACATACTGAATACGATTGTAAGGTAAGATTCGAAAGAAAGGCATACCTGTTTTTTTTTTTAAAGAGAGAATGTCACAACAGGAACGTACCACACCTTGCAGCAGCAACAACTAGAGCCAGATCTTTAGCAGAAGTTGAGGTCAAACCCAAAACTGCAAGCATCAGAATCTACTGATAGCAGAGAACCCAGATTAGTAAAGGATTATCCAACTACTCATTCTCGTGCAGTTGTGTGTGAGGAAACAGGTCCCGGTCTTAGTAGAGTGAAGATTACTTATGAAGTATCCTTTGAGGCGCACATCTATAGTGCTTAGAAGTTAGAACTACATACATTGTTATGTACTACACAGGTCTCAGTTTCCTGGGATTTTTATCACTTAGATGTCCATAACTTGGTTACTATAAAACATGAAGTTTAACTTGATCTGAAACTTTACTGAACCGCATTCCAACATAGATTATAAATAAATACATCTACATTTCAGTCTTCTTGTTAACCATCCACTATTACTATTTCCATGAATAGACAACAACAACAAAGTCACCAACTATCCAGAAACTTTATTTATGCAAATACCAGCCCTAAACATTGCCTGATGCCTCGTCAACAGCATTTCAACCAACAATGACGTTACCAGACAGGTATGTTCATACTTTGAAACCAGCGAGACTGGATAAGCGAGTACTACTGACTAGTTTCAAATAGCAACTAAGACTAGCCTTGCTATTCATCAAAATCAAATCAATCAAAGCCCTAATGATCAGCACACCAACGATAACAGGAGTTTTCAAATCAAAAAAACTGCAGGAGGCTTAGGGTAAATCCCAATCATAAACTACGGAATCGAGGATCTCAAAACAGAAGAGCTACACAACCGATTCAGGTTTCGGACCAGTCAATACCTCAAATCCTGACGCCACAGAAACTCATCCATCATTGTAATCTAAATCGGCGGAGATGACGAGCTGTCAAAGATCGATCGCGTTCCTTGAAACAGAGAGATGTGTGAAATGAACTATGAACCACACGCTCGAATCTGAATGGCTTGAAACGCGATTTTTGGCGGGAAAATGTCTGACTGTGATCTCGTTCACACAGCGGTTTGGGCCTAAGTCAACAGCGAATCACGCACATCGAAGGCCCATAACCCTTCGTTCGAAGCCGTTTAACTCGTACTGGGCTTTATGGCCCAAAGTTCGAAGCAAAAGATTAGATTACGTTAACATGTCAGTCTATCACAAAGACAATCCCGGGTCACGACGTGATTTATCGGGAGTTATTGAGCAAGGGCTCGGTCGAACCGGTTCAAATCCTGAGCGAGTTGCTGAACCGGTGCGCGTATCGAGGAGTCGCTTAACTCGGTTTATCGCCCGTGTCGGGTCGCGGATAACTTGGTCGGACTGCTAGAGATTCGGGTCGTGGAGAAGGGGACATTTGAAGATCTGATGGACTCGCGTGTGGTGTCAGCGCATTTCAGCCCCGAGGCGCCGCAGTGGACTCCATAACGACGTCGTTTCGGTTAATAGGGAATCGGAATATGTGTTGACTATTTGGTCTTTTGTTGTTGGGTTTTGAATAAAAGCACGGATAATACGACACCGTATTAGCCATTAATATTGAAAATTGATATATAATTATGTCATACATACTCGTGTGATAAACAGAAATTTAAATCAAATTTATATACATACGAAACCAAGTGTGTGAACAAAATTTACTCTCTCATGTTGACCGGCTGTCATATGTCGGAAAGACGCAGCTTGACTGTTTAGGTGAGCGATTCTGGGCCGGCCCAACTACTCCCCCACACACCCAAACACTTGTCCTATCCTAACCGGTCCAATAAACTCACGTCTTTCCATATTTGGACTCCGCCGACGCTCAGAATTAAACCAACAAACCGAACCAATCGATTCTCTCACCTCCTGTTGATGTTACTAGGGAATTTCTCGGACAACAATTTCCAGGAACCAAACATTAAGTCATGTTCAAACCTCGGTCGAATTTGAGACATGTTTTGTTACTTGAATCTCACGTAGTCAAACTATATCGAGATTTATTGATATTTTGATTATTTATCACTCACAAATTCAATAATAAATTATTCCGCTCGAGTGTTATCTTATTTATTTAATTATTTAATGTTATAGTCAAATTGATTATTTGTCAACGAAGGTGACAAAATCCAATTGAGGTTTTCTTTGGTCTGTGTCGTTGAATGGACCGACTAATCGTTGTTTATTCAATCAAAAACACACACCTCATTCTGCTACCTTTTCCCACACAATCTCTTCACCAAGAAACGTGCCCACGTGGCACACCGTCATTCGTTGACTTTCCTACACCACTCCACCCGTGTCCGATACTACAAATAAGCTCCCACGAGACAGTAATCAGCACTCACCATTTTCGTCTCTCTTGCCTCAAAATCTCTCCTCGCCAAAACAGAGAAAGTTTCCGAGCACTCCTTTGATTTTTTAAAGGTACGCCAGAACTGATCTGTAAGTATCGTCAATCTGTAAAAATACTTACAGATATCACGATGGGAACTAATCGCTCCTCGTCGCGATCAAGTTCCTGTAAATTGGAGATCTTTGTTATGTTGATAGTTTTGGCGTCGAGCTCATTCGTGGAAGCCGCTAGACCATTAAATATCCGAAAAACGGATCAACATCGACTAGGGAAAAATGGTCTTATAGAGTTGTTTGATGAGTTATACATCAAGGACGTGAAGCAGTCGGGTCCTAGTCCGGGGGTCGGGCACAAGTACCCTAGTTCATCAACTCTTGGAGGAATCAAGGCCGCAGGCTCAAACCTCGGTTTGAGATCAACCAGTCACATACTAAAATCTGTCAAGGACTCGGGCCCCAGCCCCGGCGAGGGGCACGAGAATGCTGACTCGAGGCCGTTGACCGCGACGCTAGACGACTCTGGCCCCAGCCCCGGGGTCGGACACTAGTACGCTCGATCTCCCTTATGACGAACATGAGGCTCAAAAATTAGATGCAAATGCATTTGGTTCCCGTAGAAAGTAGGTGATGTATAGATCAGGCATAGGAATTATTGTCCGAAATATTATTGTTCTTTTCTTCTTTCATTTATTTTTATGTAAACTACAAATAAACGGTTTATTCCTGCATATCGAAAATAACTGAAACTAACTGAAAAAGAACAGACTCATAATATTATGTACATGTCTAAAACAATGTTAAGTTTATTTGTCTATCCGATTTTTAATGCGAGATGCAACAAAAAAACAATCTAATTTTTACATTTTTTGTACTAAATTTAACTGTAACGAATGTGAATCCACGTTATAATTGGTATTGTGCATATATATTCTTAACATGTTAATGTGATTAACGATCTGGTCATAGTTGGTGGCTATTGGTTTTTGGTTGGTGAACTTTTTAATGTGACTCACTGGAGAAATTTCCACGTCCCTTAATCCCTTTTTGCCTATCCAATTATAATGAGCGTTGAAATTTTCATCTTAAATTAGCCCAAATCAAGCCTAATTTTTCAATCAGATAATCCGTGCATTTATACTTTTTTCAATTAAAAATATATTATTATTTTTTTGTTGAATATCAACGGAACGATTTAAAGTTATAAACCAAAAAGTCAACTTAATTCACTATCCTCTCCGCAATGCGCAAAAATAATATATGAATTAATGCATAAAAATTAGTAAAGTAAAAATGACCGCATGTGAAACTTAAGAGATGAAATTGTAAACATTGTATAGTTGAGAGGTCATAAAGACAACATTAGAAACTTAGTTGTCCAAATTGTTATTAATGCGTACTTTGGGTGCATAGATATGTAATATTCGTACTTTGGGTACCGAAATGAAATATTGTATAAATGAGGGGGCACTGAAAACCGCGTTTAAAACAGGTGGAAAAAAGGTGAATAATGCATAACCAGGGGGCAATACTGCAAAAGAAAATTTGGGGTTTCCTCGTCGTTTCGAAATTTGATGACCCGAAGCGCAATCAGAGATCTCCACCGCCCGACGCCGGAGAAAAAAATCCGGTGAAGCCAAAATTCATGGGGAGCATATCTCCGTCCAGAGACGAATCCTCCGACGAAGGTGAAAATTCGTCAGGCGGTGACCCTCCTCCGTCGAATTCCGCCGTGTTTTCGGAAGGCGAACGAGTCCTCGCTTATCACGGTCCTCGGATTTACGAAGCCAAGGTATGGGTATGGTATACACCTCTTTAGTTGTGTGCAATTTGGGTGTCGTGGTTGAATTGATTCGGCATATCTGGAATTTTGCGTAAAGCAGGTTTTCTATGTTAATTTGAATATTGATACAGGAGCATATCTTTTCTTTAAATTTGTGATTTAGTTTGCAGTAGATATTAATTTAGGAAAAAATTCATAACTAAGTTAGGAGAAGTTGGGAAAGAAAGTTTGATTGGAGGTTTGTGAAGAGAATTCTTGGAATTGGTTGTTTTCAGTTGCAGGATCTCTGTGAATTCGTATTTATTTGATAAATTCATATGTAATGGAGGTTGATTAGGGTGTTAGTAAAAGTCAGTCAAATAACGTTTATTTGAGACGTCTGGACTGCAGCTGTGTAAAATATAGACTACGGGTGTTTGTTTTGTAATTGAGCGAGAAGTATATGCTGGTGGTCTCCCCTCAATACCCCGTTATAGGAGTTGTTTCTTGATACTTATGAGGTGATACGATAAGTTGGTGTTGCTGTGTTTTTGGTTATGTAGTACTAATGAAGGGCTATATTCATTTTTATATTTTAGGTTCAAAAGACGGAGTTCCGAAAAAAAGAATGGAAGTATTTTGTCCATTACCTTGTGAGTTGTTTCGGATTTCCTTTAGCTAATCTTGTTTTAGATGCCCTTGTGCACATTTTATAGTGTAAGAAACGGTGCTGATGCCATCTTTATTTTGCAGGGTTGGAATAAAAGGTATATATTCTGCTATTTCTTTTATTATCATACAAAACCAACAAAGTCCTGTTGGATGGAGCGTGCGGTACTAGGCAATGTGCACGCTTGTCATCCACATTTTCCTGAACAAGTTGAATTCGTAATTTTATTTTCCCTGTTAAGATGACCATGTAAAAGGTCTTTGGGTTTTCCTGCGTGAAAAACCTTTGGTGTTTAAGAAGTTGCAGAAGTGTTTATTGTGGATTGGATATCTTGCCAACAGCTGGGATGAATGGGTGGCTGCAGACCGTTTATTGAAACATACGGAGGAGAACATCCTTAAGCAGCAGGCACTTGAAAAGAAACAGGGCGCTGACAAGAATACAAGGTCAGGGCGTTCGGGGCACACCAAGCCCAAAAGCTCAGCCGGTAAACTCATTAGATCTTCATTTTTTCTTTGGTAAAGTGTTTTGCCTTCACTTGTTTTGGCGTTCAGCGGGATTAATTCCAAAAGCCTTTGGTGCCTCAGCCTCAACTTGTTGAATGATCTACTAATAGGCGTATGAAAAAGCGTTATTATTAATTAGATAGTTATTCGTGTCATTATTTTTGTCTTAATGTTTTTAAAACCCTCTTTATTAATTCTATTTATTCGAACTGTGCAGAAGCAAAGGCTGATAAAGAGGACACCAAAACTAATGGTAATTGAATTATTATTTTTATTTTGTGCTGACAATTGACATTTTTCTGTAGTTTGAACACATCAGTAACGAGTAGTTTGGAGTATAGTTGATGGGATATAATGCTTTTAATGTTAATGTACGATGAGAAATCTTTAAATTTTCATTAAGTGCGTCAATTCTTTATAACCTGATATTATGTACAACTTCCACTGATTCCTCTATCGGTACTTACAAAATCTGTTGTTTGATCGTCAAATTTGTTGCAGTCTCTAGAGGAAAGAAGAGAAAAAGTGATTCCGCTGTTGAGGTAAAACTAGTCTCTAAATCTTGAATTCTGAATGCATTACAAATTATATTAAATGAATGGATATCTGATTGTTTTACGTACCTTCTTACATCAGAGTCCATATGCTTTTATAGTTTTGTATTTTAGAGAATATTTCTGTAGAATCATTTCAATATAATTTGTACTGCAGAAGGATATTTCATCAGTGGAAAAGCCAGTCAAAATTCAAATGCCATCCTCTCTGAGAAAGCAACTAGTTGATGATTGGGAGTTGGTTACCCAACAGAACAAGGTAACGTACTTAAGAGAGAAACATCCACATCTTACTGTATCCGTCATATTGTCAGGTTAATACATTTAACCAATGTGGCGAATTTGCGCTGTACCAATCTGTGTTGATGATTCTGGTTTTTTACGATAATACTAAATACTCACTTAGCGACTTCTGCTGTCATTTATGCTCTTATATTTTAAGCACCTTCCATCACAATTCGGATCAGTCATTCCTTTTGACCTCGTACACTTCTTGAATATATCTGTTATTGCTTAATTCTCTTTACATCACTAAACATGATTTACTGCAGCTTATCAAACTCCCTCGTTCCCCTACAGTTGACGAGATATTGACCAAATACCTTGAGTATACGTCTAAGAAAGATCCAGTGTAAGCTTCCTTTATGGCTTCATCTGCTTATTTTCTGTTTACTAGCCACTAATTTTGCTAACCGAACTCTCTCTGTGTCTCACTGTAACATCAAGGTGTTGTTTCGTAGAGCATTATAATTAGGTTAGTATATGTTGCTTCATGAAGTGCTTAGTTGGCATATTGGCACATCAAAGCCAGCCGCCAGGATGAGTTATTACAGGTGTTGAAGGGTTACCCCCTCCGGTATTGATATTGACACAAATGAGACTGTTTCTAGTTTTATGTTGTCCAACAGATGCCTGGGAAACACTGGAAAACATCAAATTGGTTCCGCAGTATAACTTGGTTTCTGCCTATGGTTGCTCAGATTCTTATGTTACATTGTGAGAAAATATTCGATCAATAATGTTACCTGGCCTATAAATTTATAATCAATCATGCTTATACTTGGGATGCAGAAATGCTGACGCAGTTGGAGAGATCTTGAAAGGAGTGCGTTGTTACTTTGACAAGGCATTGGCTCTAATGCTTTTGTATAAGAGGGAACGCTCACAGTTCAACGAAGCAGTTGCAGAAAATGTCTCGCCATCTACTGTATACGGTGCAGAGCATTTACTGCGCCTTTTTGGTAAGCTCGTGCATCAAATCATATATTTTCAAATTCAAATTTATTTATTGATTCCTATGTTCACAATCAGCCCCAATTGTTACCCAGTTATAAAAATTGATTCCACATGCTCTGCTCGGTAAAAAATGTTGCTCTTCATTTTCAGTATTTCAGATCGCAGCGGAAACATAACAAATTAACTAGAACAGTGCTTGAATTATTTTTTTGTCGCATATATGAAACTTGAGTTTGATGTTGCCCATCTTAATTTGGTGCAATAGTTGTTATGCTTATATTTCCAACAGCATATCTGCTATCCATCGTATAACTGATATATTTTGATGCATGCAGTTAAATTGCCCGAGTTACTTTCTTTTCTCAACATCGACCAAGAAACCTCAATGCGGTTGCAGCAGAGGCTATTAGATTTTCTGAAGTACGTCGTGTCCCAATACTCTATTAATGTCTTTAATGCAGCTTTTGCTAATGGTATCTAAATCCTGCAGATTTCTACAGAAACACCAAAGCACATTCTTCCTATCCGCCGACGAGAGTCTCAGAAGTTCTCTAGGAAGCGGTGGCAAGCCTAAAGAAGCCTGAGCATCTTCAATAGCCTGCGACATTGTACCCTTAATGTTCTGTGAGTCATATTCCGAGCTCAACCAGTGTTTTCATGATTTCATCCTGTTGTAACTTCAGATAGGTTCCCTCCCATAATTCAGCTCATTTTGTTTCATTATAATATTCAACTCAAAGTAAGCTGCGTTCATTTTAATCGTTAAAAGAGAATTGAAACGACGTGGTTTTAAGCTCTTTATAAGTGATTTGGTTCAGTTCTATAAAGGCCCAGTTTCGACGAAGAGGCCCAAAACGAGCACATTATAATGAAACGGTGTCGTTTATTGCGCGATTACTGACCGTTGGGGATGAGATTTTGAATTTTCGAAAAGCCCGCTCTGCCTTGGAATTTAATTTAAACTGTATCTTTTCTCTCTCCTCTGCTATTTTCAATCGACGGAGTTCTCTTCAGAGGATTTCGAAAAAATGGCGACGAACATCGGCATGATGGATTCGGCGTATTTCGTCGGACGATCGGAGATTCTGCAGTGGATCAATTCAACTCTGCAACTCAGCCTTTCGAAGGTGGAAGAGGTTTGTTGTGTTCGTGATACTGTGCTCTTTTGTTTCAGTTAATTCAATCGGAAACCATAGGGTGGATGTTTGTGTGACTGAGTGTTGGATCTGTGGAAATTTCAGGCGTGTTCTGGCGCGGTTCATTGCCAGCTGATGGATTCGGTGCACCCGGGGATGGTGCCGATGCATAAGGTCAATTTTGATGCCAAGAGTGAATATGAGATGATTCAGAATTATAAGGTCTTACAGGATGTTTTCAACAAACTCAAGATCACTAAGGTATTTCTCAATTCAGATTTGGAAGATGGATATGAATTGGTCTAATGATTTTGATTTTACTGGTTTGGCTCTGCAACGCTCAATTATGGTGTTCATATGAGACGATTGTTGCGCGAACTTAGTTTTAATCTCTGCTTGCTAAAAAGTGGATGCGAACTTGTGTGTTTGGTGATTTGTAGCATATTGAAGTGAACAAGCTAGTGAAAGGAAGGCCGCTTGATAATCTGGAGTTTATCCAGTGGATGAAGAAGTACTGTGATTCAATCAATGGAGGCGGTCAAAGGTAACACTTTGGAGCACTGTGCCTAAATTAGTATTTCTGTTTTGTATTTTATTGTTTTGCACAGCTAGTAGGTTGACATAGTTAAGACTGACGATTGCACAAGACACAACTCATGTAACCATGCCATATAATTCTAAACCACGCGGTCATCAAATGACATGAAACTATCTTTTGAATTTTGATAGATTATATTCCTTAAAAGGGAGTCGGTCTTGACCCTAAATGGCCTTGTATTCTTGTAAAATCCCTAAATCCATCTTAAAAGCAATTTTTCAGGGTTTAGGGTATTCAAGTGCAATATGAAAGGGAGTTAGTCAGTACTGATGTGGCATTCTTACAATGCAAACTCATATTCATTGCCTGAGCTTCCAAACTGTTTTGCCATTAGTTTTCCTTTAAGACGAAACTATATCTGCAATTTTTCATCAGCTTTCACTTGAAGAGATAGCATTAGTGTGAGGATTTGTGGCCTTGAATTATGTGGAGGGTGTTGTATTGACTATGTGCTGCTTACTTTTGCCCCATAAAATTTACTGTCATCTCATGAAAATTTTTTTCCTCCGTAAAATTTTCTTAGGGAGTGATTTTCTGTTTAAATATTCTGGTTTATTTGCATCATGTCTAGTTACAATGCTCTGGAAAGACGAGAGTCTTGTAAAGGAGGAAAAGAAGTAGGCAAGAAACATCCACCTGCATCGAGCAAATCGACGGGGGCAGCCACCAAACCTCATTCTTCGCATGGCCATCGAAAAAATGAAGTGGTCACTGGAACCACTACTACTCAAACTAACAACGTATCACGGGCAAACTCCAGCGGAGGTCCTGCATATGACGAACAGGTAGCAGTCCTTACACATGATAACAATCATCAAATTCTGAACAATGCATCAAATTTTAGTCTATAATCCTGATATTGTTGCAGATTACTGAGTTGAAGCTATCAGTGGATAGTCTTGAGAAGGAAAGGGATTTCTATTTCTCAAAGTTGAGGGATATTGAGATTCTGTGCCAAATTGGAAAGTCACCTGTGAGAACCCTTTAAAACCTATGTTTCTTACTAAAATCACTAGTTTTATCTGTCACTCAATTGGTTGTTATTTTATTATACCTTGTAGGTTGTTGAAGCTATAACAATGATTTTATACGCCACCGACAACGGCTCATCCACTGTGGAAGAAGCTCTAGCACTGTTGTCCCATGGAAAGCAATCTGAAGCATTGAGTCCCATTACTGAGGTTCCAGAAGAGACATCAACACATCCAGAATCTCAGAAAAGAAAAATCATAGTGAATTATGACCTTGACACTGCTGCAACCAAATCATTATCTCCTAGGCCAAAGGTAACTGATCCTTCAGATGTTCACTGCAGCGGGTCTCCTCTAATGACCTACTGAATTCTAATCTCGACTCTGCTCATTCCATACGCGAAGTGGTCATCTCTTACCATTTCTCAGAACTTTGTTCTTCGCCAGGAAACCTTGTAGTGAAAATATTCTCACCTCTGCTTGATCTTCGCTGATCTTCAATAAAGTCACAAGCTAGTCCAGAGGTCATATTATTCGCCACGAGAACCAGCTGAGGAATAGTCAACGGAGGTCAACCTTTTTTCAGTTACTCTATTGGTTAGAAAAATCAAATTGAACCAGCTCAGTGGATCAGGCCCAAACTGATCGGCCCAACAAGCTCATAACCCCATTAAGGGCATTAAAATGCTGCTAATTATATATATTTAAAAATAATATAAATATAGGCAAACATATTGACGCCGAGAAGAGTCTCAGCTGAAGAAGAACCAACCATTAACCCTTCCCGGAATTTCGGCTAGATTCATCGACGATCACCCGTTTCGATTTGCGTCGGGTATTCAATCGATTCACACCACCATCCTGTCCTCCATTCATCGCCTTTCACCTCCATTTTCGAGCTTGCAGCGGGCCCCAATTCGAATTCCCGCGAAGCCCTAGAAATTAGAACCCGCGACTGTTTCGTTGATTGATGATGAGTTTTGCCGATTGATTACTATTTGAAGTTTGTAGCAGTTGTGTATCGAAAAGTCGACGACTTTTTCGTCGCTCGTCAACGCTGGATTTGGGGTTGTTGGTAGGGTCTATGGGGGTTATTGTTTGATTTGGAGGATTTCGACGCAGATTTGAGATGTCGGATTTTGGCGAGGTGAGAGATTACGACTACACGGATGAGATTCCGGACGAGTGCTTGGATTGTATTTTCCAATCGCCGTCGCTGACCTCGGCCGACAAGAAAAACTGCTCGCTCGTGTGTCGTAGGTGGTACGAGGTTGAGGGAAGGAGTAGGCAGCGTCTTTCTCTGAACGCGGAAGTGGATTTGAATCCTCATTTGCCCTCCTTGTTATCCAGGTTTGATTCCGTGACGAAGCTCACGCTCAGATGTGATCGGAAGATCAGCAGCGTGGGCGACGAGGCTCTGGTTTTGATCTCAACGAAGTGCAGGAAGCTGACAAGGCTCAAGCTTCGAGGCTGCCGAGGGATTACGGATGTTGGAATGGCAGCTTTCGCCAGGAATTGTATAGGGTTGAAAGGGCTGTCAATTGGGTCATGTATGTTTGGAGCTTCAGGGTTGAACTCTGTGTTGAATAATTGCTCGTCGCTCGAAGATCTTTCTGTGAAGCGGCTTCGAAGCATGAGGGAGCTTCCTGGGTCAGCCGAGTTGATAGGACCAGGCCTGGCAGCTGCCTCGCTTAAAAGCATTTCTCTGGTGGAGCTTTATAACGGTCAATGCTTTGCGCCACTCATAATTGGGGCAAAAAAGCTAAAAACTTTGCGTTTGTATCGGTGTTTAGGTGATTGGGATCGAGTCTTGGTGTCGATCGGAAAGAACAATAACAATTTGGTGGATGTGCATTTGGAGAAGATTAGAGTCGGTGATGTGGGTCTAGGCGCATTAGCAAGTTGCGCTGGTCTTGAAGTTCTTCACATTGTTAAAACCCCCGAGTGCTCTGATATTGGCATTATATCTGTTGCAGAGGGCTGTAAGAATTTGCGGAAGCTTCACATCGATGGGTGGAGAACTAATCGAATCGGGGATGATGGGTTGCTTGCAATTGCCCAACATTGTCCCAACATTCAGGAACTTGTTCTCGTCGGTGTAAATCCTACACCCCGAAGCCTCGTTGCCATAGCTACTAATTGCCGAAACTTGGGTAGATTAGTCTTTTGTGGCAGCGACACAGTTGCTGATGCTGAGATTGCGTGTATGGCTGATAAATGCGCGTCTTTAAGGAAGCTTTGTATTAAGGGGTGTCCTATTTCCAACAACGCCGTGAAAGTACTGGCTCATGGCTTTCCCAGTCTTCAAAAGGTTAAGGTCACCAAGTGCCGGGGTGTGAGCAGCGACGCAGCTATTTGGCTGCAAGAAATTAGGGGATCGCTGTTTATCGTGCTGGAACCCGAGTTAGTACTCGAGGATGAGGCTGTAGAAATTATCGAAGCTGTGCAGATCGACCCTGATGATTTCTGATCCAATCCGCGACAGATGATACAATCAGCGACTAGTTGCTTGCACCAATGGCTCTTTGCCGCTAGTCTTGCACCAATGGCTCTTTGCCGCTGCGTCGGTGCCCGTGACTAAAATGTGTCGATGATGACGAAATTTGTATGTAAGCTGCAGGAATGGCCTGAATGTTTTGTGAAGTTGTTTGATGTTATTTTTCCATTGAAACAAGTTTGGGGATTTTTTATTATTAAAGAATTAAAATTATTTATTATCAGGAAGGTATAAAAGGGGACTAAAATTAGGGTTTCTAAATGGCTAGAGAACGAAGCAGAAAGCACTTCAGCTTCATCCGCAGCAGCTGATACAGCTTTCCATTGAAAGACTCAAACTCGCAAACCTCCACAACTGCCACGTCAGCCTGTTCGTGGTTCAACGGAGTTTCAGATGGAAAGTGTACTCGCCGCAGCGGACCAGGCGGTAAGCGATTCGTCTCTGTGTAAAGCCTGAGACATGGAATAGGAGTTGTCTTTTGGAGTGTGAATTTACGTTGTTGAGAGATGTGGTTTCGATTTATGCCTTTGTGAATGTTGTTGTTGTTGTTAGGGTTTGGTTGCGATGGTGAAGCTGACTCAGCAACGAAGAATGAAGGGAAGCCAAGGTGCATGGAAAGAATTTCTTGTAATTTATGATAAGGAGTTGGGGATTTCGGTTAGTGATCCCGCAAAGAGGTCAGTTGAAACATTGGCTGATTTTGTTAAGACATTTACCAAAGAGGAGGATATTAAGGTGAGTGTTTTAAAGATAGTTGTGGTCTTAGGGTTGGAAAGTGATTCGATTTAATGAATGATTTATCCATTGGTGTATGTCTTGTAGATGTTTGAGAAATTGTTGGAGTGTCATTCTAATAGGGAGCTGGCGTCAAAGGTCCCAGATGGTGAGTCCCCTGAGCAGGTATGTAATGGCTTAGCTGAACTTTGATTGAATTTCAAGGTATAGCTTGACAAGGAGGTGAATGACATGGGTTGAGCATTAAACTAAATGAATGTGCTCGCCTTCTACATTGTGCTCAGCTTTGATACTTTAGACTCGGAGGATTACTGGTGTTGATGGATCCCATTGTTGTTTCAAGATCCCATATATCTGAAATGTGCAAGGCTCAAAAGTGTGTGGAAAATAAGAGAAAGTGACACTGTATTAGATGGTTCTGCCTTAATGATCCCCTTTTATGAAATACGACAGAAATTATAAACACTTTATAATGTAAATATCAAATTCTACTGGGTTTCTGACCAGATGGCGAAGAAAGGACTGAAAGATAGATGGTGGAGTGTAATATAATATGAATACATGAAAGCCAAGTCATGCCAATAGAGTAATATAATATGACTCTTGAGTCCTGTAATTGGTTTATTGAAAGAGTTGGGCTTAGTAGAGAATTGGCATTTGTTGAATTAAAATGATCGTGTATTTCAGTAACTGGCTTTGGTCCTTGTGCAGAGCTTGGTTCGATTAACAGTCACACACCCCCGTTTCTCCATAGATTATTCATTCCCGACACTCGAGGAGGTAAAAATGCTTGCTTCACCATTGTTGTTTGAAATTTGTTGTGTGTTTAATTCTTATTATACTTGATGAAGTAGGGTTGGGTAGTAATGAATCCCAAGAAGGTAAAAGCAAATGAAATGGTGGCAGTTGACTGTGCTATGGTTCTTTGTGAAGATGGGACAGAAGCTCTGGTGAAGGTCTCTATTGTTGACCAAAATTTACAGGTAATATGTCACTCTTACCCATGAATGTCACAGAATTTCTAACACGTAGGAATGAACTGTAAAACATTTATGTCTTATTTCCCCTCTGGTTTATTTACTTGTCCTTTTTTGAAGCCAGTGATTTGATTGATAGGGATGAAAGACATGAGCATAACAACCGATCCACTCATATAAAAACAAATATAGATGCACAAGACGTGCTATCTAATTAACCCACTCAATACGAAACAGCATACAGCCCATGTTATATCTTTGTTATAGTTCTTAACTATGGTTTTGCAATGGTGTCAATGCCAGTCATTTGTTTCTAAACAACAGTTTGTTTTGATCATAATGTGTTTTTATCATCTAATCATAATTTTCAGCAAGATGATGAATAATATTTACATATTTGATGGCTGTATACATCCAGGCCAGGCTTGATAAACTTGTGAACCCAGAGAAACCTGTAATAGCTTACAGAACACAAATAACAGGAATCAGAGCTAAAGATTTGAAAGGAGTTTCTTTCTCTATGGCTGATGTACAGGTATGTGTAAGCTTGTTATGTTACTGTGAATTTCACATTGAACAGTTCTCTAAATTTATTTGGCTATGTGCAGAATTCCTTGAAGCAGATACTGTCTCATGAGACCATTTTGATTGGCCATGGTTTAAATAACTATTTGAAAGGTAAGGTAACAACGTAACCTGTTGCCACAGTTAGATATATGCGCGTACAATGTCTTTTATGGTGACTATAGAATCTCCATATTCATCAATACTCTATTGACATGACTTGGTGTTCATGTATTCATGGTTACAGCATTGAAGTTAGAACATGCCAGAGTTATTGACACTTCATATATCTTCAAATATGCTGACGAGATGATTAGCAAGAAACCGTCCCTCGATAGTGTATGCCAGGTAAGTTTAATACTACTTGATATTTATTGGCTTGACTTCAAAATATTTTTCCTGTGTTTTATGGCATATGAATTCAGTTTTATTGACAGTTTGTGTTGGGTTGCCAAGTTCGGAATCCCGGTGCTCCGCACAACTGTTTGGATGATGCTCGTGCTGCAATGAAAATTGTACTTACCAAGATAAAACGTGGATTAGATGGACACATTCCATTAGTCCAAAAAGATAAGCCTTTGGTATGTCGAACTAAATCTGTTTATTGTATTAATAGAAAAATCTTAGTTTCAATGATTCCAATGTGCATCAAATTGCAGGTACCTGGAACTGAATTGCCAAAGCTGTTTATTCATAAAATACCAGATTATGTAACTACTGAGGACTTGTACAGAGTCATCCCTGGTGATCACAAACTTGAAATCGAGGTTCTGCATCGAAGCTTATAATTTAAATAGTTTATTTTGGCTTCTCGGTTCATGTGTCATCTGACATGGTTAGTGTGGTGGCAGCCAAGGATTTCCTTTGAGAATTATTATGCTGTTGCCACTTTTAAAAGCTTGGAAGATGCAGATCGGGCATTTGAAACACTTCCAGGCATCTCTAAAAAGGCATGTTATATTATATGCGCTTCGTGGCATTTGTCTACTTATTCATAGTACCCATCACTCTATCAGATCATCAACAGCGACATGAAGTGCTTTATGAAGCAAAATACTTAATCTTATTGGATCAAGTGTTTTGGTTGGGAGAAGTAAATGTAAGCTGCATTAGAAGTTGACAGTCAAGTCAAATTGATTGTATATAGCTGCATGTAGCGTAAATTTAGGACTGTTTCATCGACTTCTGTTTTGGCATGCCTGTAGCTTAGCCAATTACTGCGGCTCTAGCCTTAATTTTACACAAGATTTTTTTTTTATTTTTTATGGAAGTAGCTTCATATATGTTTCTTTGTTGTTAAGTCTGAGGTTAAGATTGACTATTTAACTTAAATTTTCCTAAATAAACCACTCAAGAGACCCCACTGTGGTAGTGATGGGTGCTGAGAAAAGCTCTTCTGAAGCCTTTGAACTAAAACTATATTGTTTTCATGTGTTGCAGGATTCATCTGGAAGGCCTCAAAAAGTGGTGAATATCAGATGTGCCAGCAAGAAGAGATGCAGTATTAGGGTTCAGAAAATGGCACTTGACTCCACTAGTCAAGGTTTGTCAAAGAAAAGAGTAGTCCAGTATTCACAAGCCATCTCTAATGATTCGAAGAAATTAAAGACCGGCTAGTAGAGAGATTATGTACCAGAACGCTTGTATTTATACTCTTAACCTCACTTGAAGATCAGCTACCAAATGAGTCGATGGGGTGGAAACTGAATTATGTATTTACTACTGAGCTGGAAAAGGATAATGAAGGCGCGGCAGGTGAAACTTTGTTTGAGCACATGGAAACTGTCTTTCGCAATTTTGTTCTGGTGCCAGCCAAGTCTTGACATAATAGAGAAGAGTATTTATCTTTCTTGGCTTTGCATGCCTTTAAAATGTCTTCAAAGATAGAGAATATTGTAGCTAGCAGTAAATTAGAGAGTATTGTGTTTCTTTATTCACTGTCAAAATCCTCCTCATCTCCGAACGTAAAGACAGAAGCGTCCGCAGCAACAGGTTTGAAGTCACTCATGGGGGTGGGCGTTTCAGTTTGAGGTTCTGACTTTGCCTCATTGATGTAACTCTGTTGACTACTTGAGACATTGGTGTGAGTTGGTTCTTTATTGGCAGTTTCATGTTGGTCGGGCCTGATGCGGCTGGTGGAATCAGGTTGAGGTGTCTTGGTCTTCGGAGTCACATCCCCATCGCTGTCTGAGAAAACATCGTCCTTATCGTCGTCACCTACAGGGGTCCTTTTACTGTTGGAATTGGCCGGAGGTTCGTTCTTTTGAAGCGGAGGAGGATCACTAGATGCATTGTTGCTGGAACTAGCTTTGGGTTTTATTGGAGTAGTGCCGTCATAATCTACCATGACGATTTCAACTTGAAAGCCAGGAGAAGGCAGTTTTCTCTGGAAAGACATTTAACTGGTTTTAGACAATTTGTGACAGATTCTTCAAATTATGGATAAACAGAAGCAGTATGTATTGTATTATTACCTTGTCAAAGCCATCAAGGTCAGAGGGGTTCAGCGTATGCCTGTTTTCCATCATTGTTGTATTCAACCAACTGCATAAAATAGAAATACTAAACCCTAAACAACTACATGTTGAAGAAATAGAGAGAAAGTTGAAAGAATCTATCCAAAATTCATACAATTAAGGTGTATGGAAGTTTACTAACCAGTAGAAGTCTCCCTGGTTGTCTTGAAAATGAATTTTGAAATCTCCTGCTAACTCTGTCAGACCAGGTTCCCCAGGCAGAGCAAAAACTGCAATACCTTTCTTTGGTGCACGGATCCAGAAATCTTCAGGCTGAAATAAGTTGAGCAAAGTAACTTACAAGTTATACAGTGAGAATATCAATATGCTTGTGCTGAGTTAAGAAAAGGATTACCATGAGATCCTTAGTCTTGGGATGTTTTTTGGTAGAGAACAAAACTCCTGCATATTCGAAAGAGACAAGTTATGCATTCATGACAAATTAAAGAACATCAGAAAAGGACCTAATTAACAAGTTCATGTTACTTAAGGCACAACCCAAATGTCATCATAATATGGTCGTGACTATACAAAATGATAATCAAGACAGAAGCACACGACAATTTCAATGCATTATAAAGTATTTCCTATAGGAACCAGCCAAAACTTCTCCAGCGCATGGATATCAATGTTGTCTTATAGATATCAAAGTTGTTGAGGCTTCTGTGAGGTACTCTAAGAGGATGGTTGGTGGCCTACTTTTTGTGATTGAGAATCAGTTGCAACCATATCGCATTTGTTGTGAGGAAGCATTTTTAATATAAGAAAAAAATCAGACATTTTGGATTAACAAAGTATTATTTATTAGTAACTATAAGCAGTATAATCAGCAAAAGTTGAATCTCAAATCCAATTCATTAAAAAGGAAAGTAAAAACATGGAAAAACTGTACTGGCATACCATTATGACTGGAGATAGTAATGGCTGGTCTTATCCAGTAAGGGCACTGATGAAACCGAAATCCTCTAAGCATGCACCTGACATGATAAAAGGAAAATTTTTATTAACTTCTTTCCCATTAGCTTCTTTGGGTAAAAAACATAACAAAATGAAACAGGTAATGAACTAATGATGAGGAAAATCATGAGTGTACCTACGTGGAGGCTGATTCTCACCATTATGGTCTTTTAAGATGCGCTCAAAATATTTGACATATCTCTAGTAAAAAAAAATAATTTTTCAAAATTAAAATAAATTGCTGATTTCAGATTGATCTAGAGGGCTGGTATGTCACTGGTATTGGCATACAATTTGACTCGGTAGAACCAAACCCTTCCCGTCCACACATCTCTTCTGGTTGTAGTAGTCAATGACCTCCTCTGGTGTTGGAAAGAACTGGAACAGACAGGGCATAATAAGTGAGATTGATAGTTCAAAATAATCATAAGTATGCACTTACATGAGTATGTAAAAAGAAGTTGTTGCCAAACTTCACCTTTAGGAACAAAAGAAGGCTGCATATCATCAGTCCTGTTCTTGCCATTCCAGCCTTACAATGCACTACCACGACATTTTCAATATCCTGCTTTAACCATGAGTATGCACTTTGACAAAATGAGGTTATCATTTGAATAGGGGGGCAATTGTGATCATCAAAAGGAAAACACGCAACCTGCAAAAGTTGAGAGAAGGTTATGTTGAGAGTTGAGACCATACAACGGTCTTTCAAAAAGAACAAGGAAACAAATGGACAATTGAGAGGCTAAATGTCAACCACTCTTATGAGCTTATAATATAGTGGTTACACACAATCATATATCTACCAATTCCACCCTCATCCCTCTAATCAAAGAAGTATCTTACCTTCCCACCGAATAAGTCTGAGTCATATAGTCTCTCTGCACACAAGTTATAAACTTTGTACTTTCCCTGCAAGTTACAAGATTACTAATATCAGCCATAATCACTGGTTGGGTAGTTTTTGTTGCTGAGAACAATGCACTTATACCGACAAATTACAGAAAGAATTAGGCTGACAAAGCTTAATTCAATTTGAAAGTAAGGGATATTATATCCTTCTCTATAGATCACATTGATTTGAAAAAGCTTCAGAAGCATCTTGATCATATTTGTCTACAAACCAATTGAATTAGATGATTACTTTCACCAAGAAAAAAACTTATACTCATAGTCTTATATTTCCTCCATTGCATAAAGGATGAAACTTACAGTGTGATGGGTCTCAAAAAACTTGATCACTTCTTCCATGTGGTTTCGGTAAAACCCCTGCATTTTATCAATTATAGTACCTTTCAATTTTGTAAGATATATAAAGAAAAAAGTCATAACAACGTGGCGCATTAGTACAGATTGTTTCCAGGCACCATTTCATTTTGGTACCTCCACGTAACCAAAAAAGAAACCAGAGCTCATATCACCGGCAGGGAAACCCATAGCAATAACATTCTCAGTGATATACGTTAAATCCAAATCAAATCCTCCTTCCTGAAATCGAAATGCTGAATCACATCCCCAGGACAAAAGTATTTATCAATGTAAAGCATGCTGTACAAAAATATCATAGTGGTTACTAATTAAAATGTTCTGCTTTAGACTAGAAATGGAAAGTAATAAGGATGAAATTATGAAATTGAAGAGAGACTAGGGCTATATTAGGTAGGATTTTAACAGAATCAGTATGAGCCAAGTTGGTCAATTACCTGATATCTTCGCTTGTTTTGAGATACAGCATGACGTGCCCTAACCTGCACAGCTTTCACTGCATTCTTCGACGAGTCAACTATCCCTTTTGTGAAAAGCTCAAGCACTCCGCCTTGAGGAGTTTTTGAGCCGTTGGCAGCTGTACTATCGGATGCCGAATTTACTATAGGCAGTTTCAAGCCTAACCTACTAGTTAAGCGTGCTAAACTTATGACTCCGCCAGTATTACTGGATGGGCTCTGGTCAGATGTTGCTGCAGTTTGCGAATCTTTTGCACCTTGGATCTCAGGTGAAGAATTTAAGGGTGGCTCGTGAACTAAACTTTCTTTCTTATGTCCACTATCAGCTGTGGTAGTGACAGTAGATGAAGTAGCATCAAATTTAACATCTTGAGGCTGGGACAACGAGTCGAGTGTACTTGAATCCATTCTAAAAAACAAAAACAATCAGAACTCATGGTATTGCAATAACTAAACAACTTCAGCCATTGTGAATTCCGACCCTTTTCTAATCCAAGAGGTTACTTCAAATGGATCAAAAACTGAATCTGTATACATGCACTACTTTACCATTCTCCAATTATACTATCAGCAATATCAACAACATTGACAATTGACAACTGATCATCTGGATTTAAAAGTAAAACTGGTTTCAATTTTAGATAAGCAAAGCTAAAATTAAATACTCTAATAAAAATAGAATATGGTACCAAGCATCCTGATCCAATCTCAACCTTGGAAATCGACTGCACTCAAACCACAACAATTGCCTATCTCAGACACATAAGGTTTCAAAATATTCAGTACAAAAGAAAACACTGAAAGCTCTCGAAATCGATCAAATCGCTACTCCTTTCTGCAAATGCAAACAATCTGAATCATAGATCCTTACAGAGCAAAGTAAATACAATGAGATCTGACACTAAGCACGGAAATTGAGATTGGAGAATCTCATTTCATTCAAGAAACAACGCAATATTGATGAAACTATATGCAGAAATCATGTCGGTGAGCGGTTAAACTTACGCGTCCGCTCGGAGGAGAGATTGTCAAATCACTGAATGAAACCGAATCGGCAAAACGATGATCTTCCGGTTGCTTTTTTTCCGATATCAGCGATGGAAGTTCAGGCGCCGATTCCGGGCGGTGCGTGGGGGTCAGAGCTTGGCGAAGCAGATTTACAAGTACGAAAAATGGCAATCGAATCGCGAAGACGAACTGCTGAGATGAAACGCGGTCGTTTCGATATGCAACATATTTATCCAATTCAATAATTGCACCATACGACGTCATTTAAAACATATTAGCAATCTGCAAATTTGTTATGCTTTTACTGAGATTTTCACCAACTATTTCGGTCAAAACTTATTCTTAAAAAAAAAATTATGTATGCATAATTTTTTTTATGATCGTTTAATAAACAAGTCAAGTTCGAACATGTATATTATCCGGAAACGAACTGATACATTTGGGAAGTAGCTTGAAAAGAAGCAGCTGGGATTCATATTTCCAATTGAAACAAATAAGTTGCGATGGATCTTCATTTTTCATAATTCAGACAACGAGACGTCAGCATATGATCATTTATTCGAGTTTAAAGGGGGAATATCTAGTGCAACACAGTTCAAATTCATGGAAAAGCTGTCTGGAACCAGAATGAAAAACAACCTATTTACAACAGCAATTCTCTGCAGCTCTTTTGCAAGAAAGAACCAGAGAGAGAGGCAGGAATAGAATCAAACAGGAAGCTCTGCGATGGATCCTGCGCGCCGACTGACTAGTAGTTGATCAGAAATCAAGCAATGGATGGATAGTAACTCTTAGTTGGGTAAGATGGTTCCATTGCAATACCACACTTGCCCAAGAGTTTCTTCCCAACCACATTTCGCTCCATCCTGATATATCCTTCCTCGCCCCAATCAGTGCCCCACGAGTTCCTCACTATCCAGTAATCCACGCCATTCTCGCTACCATAACCAACTGCAGCAACGCCGTGGTCTAGGGCTTCCCCACAATTACCCGTAAACACACCCTGCATAGCATAATCGATCAATCAACCACATCATGGATCATGTGCAGCCTGAATGCCGCAACAGAAATTACTTATTACAAACCATCAAAGAATCCAAAACTATCCTTGCTAAGCAATCTAAATCATTCGTTCTTGGAAGGATTCAGTGCATCATCACAAGACTTGTATAAATGATAAAGAATTGATCTAGTGATTTTATGAAAGCTTGAGCATCTGGTTTGAGCAACTTGATGAATTTCTGGATTGAATAATTTACCTAATTTTTCCTCAGCATTGTTCAACAGCTTTTAACCAACTGATTCAAGAAAAAGAAGGAAAAGCACATACGGATTGGTAGAGCTGAAAAGCTCGTCCGCTAGCTTCGATGGCGACACTGACAGGCTGATGAGCCACAGCTTTCTGCAACGACTTCTCTGAAGGAGGAACATCCTCATAACCATCGATGCTCACAACCTTCGCAATCTTCTTCTCCTGCGACAAAAATCAACTCGTTAGGGCTCGTAAAAGAAACAGAAAGCACCGATTCAGCAGATCGATGAGCCAGGTTTGAGAGGCGAACCGAAGAAAGGCTGCACTCGCCATCAACGGCGGTGTACGGATAATCGGATTCGGTCTCGAGACCGCCGTTTCTGATGATGAATTCGAAAGCGTAGTCCATGAGTCCTCCATTGCATCCGGCGTTCTGATCGGTGTCGCAGTCGACAAGCTCCTGCTCCGAGAGAGAGGTCAACTCTCCGGTGACGATCTGGTTGATGCCTTCCACAGCCGCCACAGTTGAAAACGCCCAACAGCTACCTGTTCATTCTTGCGCACGTTAGTAAATTCTCAGCCATTGCACTAAAATACGCTCATGCATCTCTCTGGGCCTGATGGGCCTTTGGGTTAAACTTCTCGGACCGGCCCATTTAAGGTAGTTGCAATTCGTAACTAACTTTGTAACTAACAAAACTACCAATCAACCGACTATGAATGGTTGTTAAGAACATGTTTGAACGGAGGGTTAGAATTTCAGCTCACCGCACATTCCTTGATCTTTGACTCCGGTGACCGCGCCGCTAGCCCGCCAATCAATGGACAACGGCAGCTTCTCCCAGCCGCGGTAAGCATACCTTTGGCTAGCGCGCTTCCCCTTGGTCAACCGCCTCCTAGGATCAGTCCTAGTGCCTAAAAACAAGGCTCGATATTCTTCATTAGTCAGGTCCGCAAAACGGTTCAACCCAAGCTTGTAGCTTCGGTTCAACGCGTTATGCTGGTCGATGAACTTTAGATTATCTTTAAAGATTTCGAAACGGTTGGCCTCTTCTCCAAGTTCGTTGTAACTTTTCTTGTTCTTGGCTAGCCACTGGGTGTATAGCTCATGGGATTCGAGCTCGCTTCGAGCGGGGTGGCGGTGGTCGTAGGAGATGATGGACATGTCGAGGGCGGAGGAGACGGCGAAGAGGGCGGAGAGGATCAGACCCGCGGTGATGGGTGCCATGGCCCGAGGTTTGCACTTGGGACGTGAATGAGACTATTGATAAGGTCTCTTAGGAAGGTTATAAAGGAAGATTGTATTGTTTTTAATTCATGGTGAGAAGAAATTTGAGGTTTGGGAAATTACAATTTCACCCAATATTGAGTTTTATTTTATTTTTGATCCCTCAAGAATCGAACCATACAAATCGATCATGTTATTGTTTTGCTGAGATGGAAATGAGACATGGTTACTAAATGATCTGAACTGCATCTAATGTGGTGGATACAGCCAAACGAACCACTGCGAGTGGGTAGAAAAGTTTAGGTGTTCCAATGCAGTCATTTGTGTAACTTGGGAGTGTAATTTGTACACATAATATACTTTAGGGACTAAAGTGTAAATTATGTGGAGTTTTGAACAAAAAGAAGCAGAAGTTGCCACATTGATTGATAAATCGGCCAGTCAATCATTCACCAAATTACCTACCAGTTCAAATCCAACTACTAGTCTTCTCTCCAACGGTCCAACCTTTCTCTCTTTATTTTTAATTTAAAATTTTAGTAATTTGGTTCAGTTAAAGTCAAGAATGCTTTACTTTATTTTTCGGCCTTCTGCAAATGGGCGGATGGGCCGCTTATGCATGGGAAGGAATGGGCCGTGGAAAGAAGCCCAGCCCAAAACTAATGTATTTATAATAGTATTAAATAAATAAAAATTGCAGAACGGAAAGGAATTGGAGGCTCGCGCGCAAAGATTTGCAAAACGGCGTCGTATGAGTGAGCTGCTGGAAGACAAGGGAGGAGGAAGAAGATCAGGAAGACGAAGAAGGCGACGACGAGCCACCACCGAGGCAGTACCGGAGGCTGGTCTGCTCCATTTTCTCGACCAAAAAGTGTCCCAACCACCTTGTTGTCTCCACCAGATTCTCCATACACAGAAACTCCTCGCTGCAAACTCTCTCCGCCTCCCTCACCATATCGTGCACGAACACATGCGTCTTCGCACTCCCTCCTTTCTTATTCCTTGCCAGCACAGCCGCCGTGAAAATAGACGACATCCGGCCTGGACCTTCAGGCCAGTAGCCTCTAGGACCGTCGACCAGGATTACATCCCAATCGACCTCGTACACGTGGTTGGGTAAGTCGTTGAGCCCTAATTTGCATTCCGAGAAGAGGAGGTTCTGCACCGGGCGGCACTCGTGGCTGATTTGATCCTTTGTAGTGGAAATTAGGTCATGGAGGTTGCTGATTTTGGTTGAGTATTGGACGTCGTACACTTCGATTTCTGGATGCTTCTCTTCGAAGTGTGCGGCGTAGTAGCGATTCTCGTCGATGAAGACGGTTCGTCCGTTGTGGTTTAGGGCTTTCCAGAGGAGTGATTCGGGCGTGATTCCGAAGATTAAGAAGTTGCAGGGGGTGGTGCAGCGCCGGAGGACGTCTGAGATGGATTTCAGCTCCGGGAGGGTCATGTGGTTTGTGGCGTTGGAGTTTGAGGCATAGTTGAGGAGAGCATCAACAACCGGTTTCGACAGAGGTGAATTTGACGTTGAATTAAATCCTACAGCCCCTGCGCCAGGGGTTGTTTTTGAGCTTGGAATGGAGTACTGTCTGGTGTAGATTATAGCTACAAGGAAGGCAACCATGAAGAAGGTAGAGAAGTAGGCTATTAGCCACAACAGCCGATTCGAGCTTCCTTGTTTCTGGATGTAGGGATGTAAGAGGATGAATCTTGTGCTTCCGCCATTGTTGTTGTTGCTACCATTCTTCATATTGATTAGTGACGTCAGTCTTGAATCTCTCTTCTATTTTTCCTACAGGTGGGTGGAGACAACAAAGTGGAGCTTCTTCATCAATGATTGTGGGATAGAGAACAGGAAAATGTTTGGTTTTAAAGTTTATGAAGTTGGTGAAGCTTGAAGAAATCATGCCGAGAAGCTTGTGACATTTTCCAAGGTGACTTACCACCAATCCCCTTATACAATTATACAGTATTAGATAGATTCTAGAATCGACATTGTTGTTTTTCCAGTTAAAAAGTTCCCCCAAACTGTTAAAATACACAATTTACTGGCATATAGCGCCTGCGTTCTGTACTAATTCATCTTCAAGTCATAATCGGTTCAGTGTACTATTCTTCTAAAACATGCAGCTACTGAAAGTCTTCTATGCTTGGTCTTTTCTTTTCTTGTGACGAGTGGAAGCACTGAGTTATTAAGTGTTAACTTCGACTTAATAAGGGGATATTATCTAACATAGGTGGTATTAAAATGGGTTCCTAAACCATGGTGGGTTGCAGTAAACAGTCATATGTAATATTAGCTATAATATCTTTCAGCAAGTAATTTTTAGAAGATGGGTTCTGAGTAAAATGTGTAGCAGAGGTCTGAAACGTTCTCTAAGTTAAAATAAGGGGAAACGCTGAAGGTGGTTGAAAATTCGAAAATGGAGCTGGTGGAGGGAGAAGGTGCATTGGTGGATAGGTACCATTAGGTTGAAGAGGCAACTCCATAACTAATTTACAAGCCACAAGTCGCTTTACTTTCCAGTGTCATCTTTCTTCCCCACACAATTTGTTTATAAATTAATCACCTTATATTTCTTGAGTACTAATTATGCGTGTGGTGAAGCTGACTGATTACCTGATATGAGCTGCTAAATTTCTTATTTTGTTTGCGTGTATTTTATACTTGGTTTTTGAGTCAACTGTAACTCTCAAATAGTTTTATATGTCTAATGGTTACACATTTCAGATTTTACAATTCTTTTTTCTGTTGTTAACTTGACAACAGCATCATAACCATCTTTTGTCTACTTCTCTTCTAGCATCATAACCCTCCTTGTCTACTTCTCTTCTATTTGATGCTAATTCTCAGTTCAATGTCTAGTTAAGATATTTATGTCCTGTACTGTACATGTGGCCCAGCATTGCTGAAATTTCTGGCTCGTTTTTAGATACCTAGGATTCATCTCCATATAGTTTGGACCTCTGATACAGTTTATAAAATTCTTGACTGATAAGTCTCTCAGCTGATTAAGCTGTCAAACCAAGTTGCTGTAACTTGAAGCGAGCTGTAGCCAGTTTGAATAAGTGCTGCCTCTGCTTATATTATTCTTGCTCTTCATATTTATAACAAACTGATCAGTGGTCATATCTCTTTCACATGCAGACCATCGCCTTCGACGACCGCTTGACGGTAGTTGATCACTAGGTAAAATTGTCTCAAATCGATAATAAGAATAAACAGAAGATAAAAATTTATATTGAATTCTAATAATGAAATTCAATTGGTTGAATTCTAAGAGGGAAATGGTTTTAGGTTATCCACTTTATATGATTAACATTCCAAATAACAAACTTGAAACACCTGCGCTTAATCCACATTTTCAAGTCGTCTAAAACTACCAAATTGTCCCTCGCGTCGCAGTTGCTTCTTCCTTCCTCCAACTTCCTCAGATCTCGCGGACCTCCGATCGGAACTCACCATGGACGCCACCGCCTTCTCATCCAAATCTATGGCACTTCCTCGCCTTTCCACTTCGTCCTCTTCATCTGTCTCGACCGCCGATGCTCGTGATCGTCTCTCTCGGAGACTTGTCGTTCTCCGCGCCCCTGCCTGCCGGCGGAACGTCTCACTTCGCAGATCATCAACGAGCATTGATTTGAATTCCGGTTCTCTTCATGTGAGTTTTCTCTTTGTTAGATTGATGTCTTGTTAATGTTGATCCGATTGGTAGTTCACTGCCGAGGTCGTTTGGTGATTTATAATCTGTAGTTACCTCATATGGAAGAACAAGATGATGCATCATTTCTGTAATTTGATCTTTTTTTTCTCTGAACTTTTTTTCTTGAGATATATTCAAAGTGGTATGGTGTATTTGATTACGCAGCCAATTGTGTGTAATGTGTATACTTGGCTGCTGAATTAGGGTCGACAGATGAAAAATCATATGAATGTTCTGAGGATCGGTTTTGAAGTCTTTCTTATATTCATATTGTTTACTGAATTATAAGCTTTGCACCTGTGCTTATTTGAAATGTAATTTGTCTGCATTCATATGATTTTTTGCTCGCTTGTTTACGAACAGCCATGGAGTGGGGTGTATACAGTTGGTGACTTTATGACTACCAAGGAGGATTTGCATGTCGTGAAAACTACCACCACAGTGGACAAAGGTAACTGTGCCACATGAAATGTTGTTTGTTTGTATCGAGGACTCGAGGTCGTTGATTTCTGATGCAGAAATAATTCATCTAACAGCTCTCGAAATGCTTGTGGATTACAGAATTACTGGTTTCCCTGTGGTCACTGATGACTGGAAATTGGTATATTTTCTGTTTATGGTTGATGTTTAGTAACTTGATTGCACTTCACTATTGCAGGACATGTTTCATTGAAATGAAATTCATATGCTCATAAATTGTATCCTTTTTCTAAAGTTCCTTAGTCTACTTTAAATCCTCATCTGAAATTATTTTCGCATTATTTCTTTCCTTCCTGCCAATCCATTCTGCCCAACCTCATATTCATTGTGCGAGATTTGGTGTTTCACTGTCATGTTGACATGAACAACTTATTTATTTTCCTATGAAGAGCATTTTCATAATGCTACACCAATGTGTTGAACAGTGTGTACTTAATTTGGACCATGTCTGGTATCCACTATCCAGCCTCACTTTCTCCTTTTCAATGAAAAATATCCCTTTTGTTCATGTGCTGTTAAGGATGTGTATTGTATTCTTGCAGGTAGGTCTTGTTTCGGACTATGACTTGTTAACTTTGGATTCTATATCAGGTATGGTATACAACTAAGGTTAACTTGTCAGGGTTATTCTGTTTACTTTGGGTGCTTTAACACCATTCCGTTGATCATACTTGACATCGCATACGAATAAACTGGATTTACATTATGTTTTATCAACATAGTTGTCATTAAAACATCACCGTTCAACTCCTTGTCTAATTTCTAATATGCGTACGCTTATATAACCGAATATGTTTATGGGTTATAACCATGTGATTCTTAAAGAACAGTTCAATAATGACTCTAATCTGTAATACCAAGTTTTTCTTTTAGTTTTATGCATACAAACTTCTTCATCCGAGGTCACCAAAATTGTTGAGGCGCAGATTTTTGAGGGCTCAAAAGATAGGTCTTTTACACAAAGTGGCTATGATTATGTCATTTAATAGTATGTTTGGAGTGGTTAAGGTGTTTTCTTGTTATAATGGATTTGCAAGTTAGGTGGTACTCACTGCTTGTTCCAATTTCTAACATGTTACAACATTATATGCTTAGGAGGAGGGAAAACTGACAATAGCATGTTTCCGGAGGTTGACTGCAATTGGAGAGTATGTACAAGTCGTATGATTTAAAGTTATGCTCTTTCAGAGAAATATGGACACTAGTCACTAGCATTCAAAGCAGTGTAGTGAATGAGCTCGAATCCGGTCCAATTTACATTGCTGAAGTCTTTTATCCAAATAAGCAGTTGTTGGTTTTCCTGATGCATGATATTCATTACACTGTATAAAAAATCAAAAGGAAATTGTATATCTAGTATAAGGATGTTTTAGGCCCAGTATTGATAGCGATACCCATCCAATAGTATTTTGCCAGATGCAGCACATTGATATCGAGGTCTCATTTTTCATTTTGAAAAAACTTCGAGAAATGGTCATTTAGTTAGACTCCTGCTCCCATCATTTTTAGGCCAACATGTGGGTGCAGATTGTGGTTTTGTTAATTTTTATGGTGATGTCTGCAAGCAAACTATGAGCATCTATCATATCTTCCCAACTCTAATCCTATCGCTCCAATTGCAGACATTCAATGAAGTCCAGAAGTTGCTCAGTAAAACTAATGGAAAAGTTGTTGGAGATTTGATGACGCCAGCCCCAGTTGTGGTCAAAGAAGACACAAATCTTGAAGACGCTGCAAGGTGCCTTCACTCTCCAACCTTTTTCATTGCTTGCATTATATTTTGAAGAAACATAAAAATTGAATTCCCTTACGACTAAATTTGTGTGAAGTTAGATTATTGCTCAAGACAAAATACAGGAGGCTTCCAGTTGTTGACGACGAAAGCAAGCTGGTAAGGAGTTTATCCAATCTTCCCTGGATGGAATTCCTAGCATGATGATCACTAATTTTCCTCTTTCATTTTTTTACTTCCGTTGAAGGTTGGTATAATCACAAGAGGAAATGTTGTCAGAGCTGCACTCCAAATAAAGCGCTCCCTTGAGGGAAAAGCTTAACAGCTAAATGCACATGGAATTTACAGCGTAATAACCATTCCACATTCAGCATTCAAGTTTCAGATATTTGATCAACATTACCAGCAAAGCGCAAGAACTACTCTCTGTTATTTTCATCATGTGCAAGAGCTCAGAGTTCCCAGCAAGTGCCACTAATCTGACAGAAATGGCTTCAGTCCCCTAGCTGCCATGTTTCATATGTTAATGCAAAAAAGCATTAAAGAACAGGCAGTTGCAGATAAAAGGGACACGTTGAGCCCTCCATTAAAGAAAGTTAACCATGTCTTCGCAGGTTGTTCCTGATCAGTGATCACATATTAAGGTTATTTGGAGACATCTACAAAGCTACAGGCTAAAAGTACAACATTGATGCCAAACATGGCCATGGCTAGAAAGAAATTCACCGACCAGGTCACCTATCAGGCTATCACAGATTTGTCTGATAAATATATATCATAAATATCATACATGCCGAAAATCAGAACCTCCAGTTCCTGAGATGAACAATTCTCTGAAACCAAATAAGATAGTTCGGAACATAGCTGACTGCATTATCATGTAGCTGCGTTCTTTTTTGTTTTCCTGGTTGACAACTCCTGAGACAGTCCCTCTGGATTAGGGTTCCCGCTTCGGTCCCTAAATGCAAAACAATCAGAATTCAATAAAAAGGTACTCAATCTTCAACAAGCGAAATCAGTAATGAAGCTACTAGAATCAATATGATCACTCATATTACTGTCAAACATGTTTAACTGTTTGAAAAATAATAAGTCACCTATTGGTCGATATCAAACCAGACAACATCTTAAGGACACGTTCTTTTTCCACATTACCAGGTAGTGGCATGCAAAAACAGACAAAAAAAAATCCCACCAAATATTTATCCATGACATCAAGTGCACAAAAGTTTCTCACATCTTTGCAACTAAAAACGATATCAGCGTCACCAGCTAAAAATAAGGGACAAAATAAAGTTTGCAACACCGTATAGTACATAGGTCGGCACAAACTAAACTGTATCAATATAGTCCCCCAAAGTAAAAAGAGGCGACATTTTTTTGGCTGATGAAATATTTTATAAATCTCGAACCTGACTAATAAACAATGCATAGCAACGATCTTAGCAATTATAAAAGAACTCAAGAATACATCATGGCTTGTCTAAACTATCATCCCAAAGCACCGGCCGATCAAACAACAAAATGGAAGAAAGTGAATCCAAGTGGGTTCATTGTACTTACCCTTTACGTAGTTTAATCAGAGATCTTGGCCTTTCATAGTCGTGTTCTTTCTTATTTTTAACCGCTTCCTTTTGGTTAGTCTTTTGTTTCTCAGCCTGCTTTGGTGCTGGTTTCCAGCGTCCTTTGGTGAGAGACTCCCCAAGTAATTCAGCAATATCGGTCGCCATTGTCTCTGCCCTCTTGAAATGAGGAAACGTTTCCGTATCAAATTGGTTGGACAGCCATAAGTACATAGACAACACTTGGTGTTTGGTCTCGAGCTCTAAAAGCTCCGTGTCATTGCCAGCATGCCTTGTCGGCATACCCATTGCCAGACCAACTGGGAGCTTATTGCTGAAGGCAGACGCGAACTTCATTAGGTGGTGCATAGCTTTTGGATCCCGAATATTTACTGGAGCAAAGCAAAAATTAAATCTGTCCTCCAACGACATGCCCTGGACCTTTTCCAGCATATTAGCAACCTTTTTAACATTATCATGACGACACAAGAAATATGATCCATCCAAACGACAACTTTCCCCAAACATATCAAGAAGCTGGCCGAACGTAACGTTGGGTGATTTTCCCGCAAATAGTTCAACCTGCTCGAAGGACGGAAACAGCCCAACCTTCTTCACAATATCAAACGGCTGCTGTAGGCACTCAATAAGATAATCCAAATCCTCTAAGTGCAAAGTTGTAGCAAGTCCGTCAGGATAAAGACTTCCTCTTCTACCAGCTCGGCCTGCAATTTGCTTTACTTGTGAAGCGGCAACTGGAACAATTTTATCTCCGTTATACTTGGAAAGGCTATAAAAGACTACCCTTCTTATATTGAGATTCAACCCCATTCCGACTGCATCACTTGCAACCAACACGTCATATTCGTTATCTGGATCATTGAACAGGTTAGCTTGCTGTCTACGAGTTTCGGGTGGCAAGGCACCATATATAACGCAACAACGATGATTAGTGTGTTTCTCAATAGCCACTCTTATCTCAAATATCTCTCTCCTGGAGAATGCAACTACACAATCTCCGGAGCGAACATTCTTAAGATCCCCCAATAAAGTTTTGGCTTCAACTACTAAAGGCTTGAATCTTTCATATTGGTTTACAACCAAATCATCACCAGTTTCTGAGCAAACCATACGAACAATGTCAAGAACACTTGGGTCTCCGCACAAATGTATCTCATCAGCCTTTAATCCAAGCAGAGCTCGAGTCCAAGCATGCCCTCGATAAGGGTCAGACATCATCTGTATCTCATCAATAATAGCTACATCGTACAATTCATCAGTCGACACCATTTCAACAGTGCACGCAACATGGTTTGAAAATAGAACAAACTTCTTCTCCTGACCGGTAAGAAGACTACAGTAAACCCCCTGAGCATTCACCTTGTCAAAAACTTCCATGGCCAGCAGCCTTAGAGGACTACAGTAAATGCCTTTTTTGGCCTCCATAAATCTTTGCAAGGCATTGTATGTTTTACCGCTGTTTGTTGGACCACAATGATAAACAATCTTACGCTTCATAGCCCGCGCAAATGGATACCATGTGTGAGGCTTTGTCAGATCTGCTGACTCTACCATGTTCTTAAACCTCTTTATCTCATCCGGGAATTCTTCTAAACAAAACTCAACAAAAACCGGGAAAAGGAATTTTTCAGCATCTTCACACGGACCAAGTGATACCAAGTACTTGTAGACATCTCGCCGACACCGTTTCATGAAAAATGCTCTGAACTTGCTAACAGCAGTCGGGAAAAATGACTTCCCAATATAAATCGCAAGAGCCTGATTAGACGCCCACCCAGAATTTACAAAATATTTGAATACTTCATTCACCATATCCCACTCTTCACGTGTTTTATTAGCACCGGATTCAGAACTACTCATCTCTTTATACAACTCAACCGGATCACGCAGCGCAACTTTTTCATAATCTACACTGCCCTCATCCTCCCATCCATCACCAGTCTCTACTTCATCATCTACATCATCATCCCAAAGCTCATCCGAATCCTTGTCAATGATAGACGCAGCAGCCGGCTTCCAACCCTCGTGTTCATCACAATCCCCTTCAACCCCAACACTCGCAGCATCAACATTATAGTCGCATTCAGGTACAGCACACTCATCCCTCACATTTAACCCCTCCCCATTTTCAACCGAGGAAGAAAACAACTTCACACCAAATCTCCTAACATCGAAAATCGGCAAATTGTGTCGAAAAATTCTGCCTTTATTAACAAAACAGCTATGACTGTAGCAATTATTTTTGAAATCAAAACCCTTATGCCTAACTACATCTCTCTCCACCTCAACTCTAATTTTCGCCAAATTACGATTAAAGATGAAAACTTTAGCACTCCCAAATGGATTTATTTTGAACGAATAAGCTCGAAATAGAGCCGTTGCAGGACCTCTCGCCATTAACACACATAAACTACCTCAAAACCACCAAAAAATCCATCGACTGAATTGATAATTCAAACCCAGATGGAGAAACAATCGCATTCGTGCGTAATCATACCTGGAAAATCGAGCGAGCGAGCGAGCTAAATTCCAGGAGAAATGAGGGGGGTGAGCGGGCAGCGTTGATCCGATAAACCCTAAACCTCTGCGATGTGTCGGTTCCTGCACAGCCGCACCTCGCTGCGTAAAAAATACGACGACGTTTTGTCTCGTTTGAACATTTAAATTGGACCGACATCGACCGGTTCTTTTCTGGTTAGTACGTAGTAATGTTTCAAACCGGTCTGCGACCCGTAATTTCGGTTTACACAAATAGCCGGATTTGTAATAAAGGGCCTCTTTGAAAGTCCAATGGGCTGAAAGAAGGCCCAAATAAGATCAATTTCAAACTCGACCGCCAGAAAAATCTCTTCGTCTTCAATTTTCCAGATCTCAAAAAATAAATAAAAATTCAAACGAAAAAAAATTCAAACGAAGCATTCCGATTCTTGCTCTCCGAAACCCTACGAGACTTTTCCGACCAATCTTCGGCCAGGCTCCGACCGGATCCAACAGAGAGTGATGGCGCCGATTGCACCGAAAGTGAGGATCTCCAACCCGACGAACCGGTACAGGGTGTCGATGTCGGTTCAGGAGAAGGCGGAGCGCGAAGCGGAGGAAGCGGCGCGCCCGCTGCAGAGGACGATTGACGAAGTGTACGCGGAGGTTCGGGCCATGAGAGCCGAGCTGAGAAACGTGACGCGGGCGCAGAGGGAGATTATGGCTTACATGCGTGCTCATCCGCAGAATCAGAACCAGCCACAAGCTTAATGAGTTTGCTCCTTCAGAAATTTAATTCAATTAAACTCCGGTTTGAGATTTCTTGATCTCTGCTTGCCGATTCGTGTTTTGATGAGACATCTATCTTTTTCAGTTAGTTGTTGGAGACTTGTCGATATGTGGATCTGTGGGACTGTTAGAATTTTGGAGATATAAATGTAATGGCACTGAGTGCTGTGCTTCTAGAGATTTCTGCATATTATTTTGATGGTTTAGCTGCCGGAAATTTATGCCTTTTGGTGAAATTAGGTGTTATTGATTTTGGTGACGACCTGGGCCGTTGTATTTTGTTGAGTATGATGAGTGAATTTGTTGATGAGTTGGCCGAGATGATCTGTTTGATTAAATTTGAAAGTAAAATGCTGTTCAGATAGTATAGTGTACGATTGGATTCTTTTTTGCAGGTATGTTAGATTGTAGTTTGGTTGGAACTTAGGAGTAGGTTGGTTATTGTTTTGCACTTTGGTGGCTGTGTATTGAATCGAGTGCCGCGGAGTTTGTATCTGCATTACACTCTTGCTAACATGTTCTTTAGTTATTAGTTTCATGTCTTGTTGCGATCATTGCAGACCTGATTCATTATGCTGACTTTGATGACTGCTGATTTGAAATGGGAAAGCTTTCCCCTTTGACCTGAATTTTGTATTCGTGTTTTGTCTGCATCTTTCTTATTTACTATCCATCTCTCGTCCTCTCTTTGATTTTTCCATACTGTTTCACTTATGAGAATAATTCTGAAATACGATTACTTTTTGTTGTTGGTGTGTTTATGTGCCGTTTAAAGATTTTTGTGCTGGAGGGTCAGTATTGTGAGTCTCCTCGCTAGATTGAATTTTGTTTTTCCTTCATTTATTTGTATTCGTTTCTCTTCTCATAAAGCCCTCATTTGGATATTCGTTATCTGAAATATTGTGTCATGCCTATAGGAATCATATCTGAAGCTATTCAACAGGCTTGAAGTTTAATCTTCAAACTCGAGCTGAAGGAATGAAAATTCAAACTTGGCTGAGATTGTACAATATCAAAATGGTTTGTTCTGTTTAACGAATTAGAATTTTAGTGATCCGGATGGAAAGCTATTGATACGCTTGTTTGAAGTTTCACAATTTTTTTCTGAATGTATTGTTTTGGACAGGTGGTTTTTGTGTGTTGCTAGCGCTTGAATGCTTTTGTGTGCTTGTAGAATGTCATACTGACATGCTGATCAACTATCTAACATCACCTTCAACGGACTCCCTAGGAAGTTAATCTTCTCTATATCGTTTCAATTTTATCCGCTGTTGCGGAATGTACTCTTTCAACATTGTTCAGGCAAGTGCACAGCTGCATTTCTCAGATGCAACCTTCCTAGAAAATTTTCTTTAGGTCAGTCACCCTCTGCCTCCTCTCTTTTTAGGACTCTTTATGCAAAACCAATTTCAAAACCAGGCCACTTCTTTATCAATACCCTTCCCCCCAATTTTTTATACCCCAATCCCTCTCTCTCTAAATCTGTAACCCAACCACTGCATCATCTTCTCACTTTCTCTCTCTTCGCCCCCAATTTTGTTTCCCAATAAAAATCCCAACTTTTAATTCTCTCTCTTTCTCTCTAGGGTTTTCCAATCCAACCCGCATTTTTCCTGCCCAGCCAGACACCCCCATTCGCCTCCCGCATGACCACAATCGATCGCAGAGTCGATTAACGAGCTCCCTTGTCGCCATGGCCTCCGATTCGTCGCCGCCTGGCTCCGGATCGAAGCCAAGGAGCGACCTTCAGGTAATAAAATGGTAATTTACGTTTCGTAGGCGCAATGTCGGTTCGTGATTATCCTGTTGTTGATGGGCGTAGCTGGTTTGTTGAATTCTCGAGTATCTTTCAGCTCGATGCAGCTCAAAATTTTCTGGCGGAGGATTTATGTAAATTGGTTTGTGTGATTAGTATGAAGATTGCGACAGATTATGGTGTTTCAAGATCGGCAGTCTTTTTCTGTTGTTGTTGTTTCTTTGGTCAGTTATTGATACTACCTGCAAAACAAGTGAATTGAATTTTAATTTTCCGCTGTGAAGAAGGATCAATTGAGAGGCTGTTGCCTGGCTCTAGCTGAATGCCCAGTATTTTGAGTGTGAATAATGATGGGGCTTTCCTGATCTGCCGCAGATGGTGGTATCAGGAGACACAAGCCCGACTGTTTTGGCAGTCATTGATGCATTGAAGCAGCAGTTAAGTATCGACCGATACGCTTTTGTGAAGGTGAGTTTCACTAGTTGATGAGATTACTAGTGATCGCTGGAGAAATTTTCTTAGAAAATTTATCTGAATTGTTACAGAAACGGGTTGAAGAAAACAGGAAAAAGATGATCAGCGTCACAAACTATTTGTTTGAATTGTCGCAAGATAGGAGACAAGCAGCATCCTTTGACAACAATGTGAATTTGAATTTATTGTCAAAGAGACAAAAAGAGGCCATTGACATGCAAAATGATGCTTTTGACAATGCGGATGATGCAGCTTGTAGTTCCCCAGATGATAAGCCTACTCCTTCAGTCGTTCTTTTGGGATCAGGTATCACAGTGAAAAGTTCAGTATGCCCTATCAAACTTTCAGAAGCGAAGCGACCGCCCCCCTATACTACATGGATCTTCTTAGACAAGTGTGTAATACATGCTGCCTTTTTTCATCTACTTAGTGTAATGTGATATGCACTGATTAACTGTCCAGTAATTTTGAACTATTTCTTTAAGAGTATGCTTTCAAGATTTAAGTAACCATCTTTTCTTATTTAATCAGAAATCAGAGAATGACTGAAGATCAGTCTATTGTTGGCCGAAGAAGAATCTACTATGATCAGAATGGTGGTGAAGCTCTGATTTGCAGTGATAGTGAGGAAGAAGCGGTAGAAGATGAAGAAGACAAGAGGGAATTTGTGGAATCTGAAAATTTTATTCTTCGGTTAGTAATCATGATTTAGAGGGATTTCAAGGTGAATTTTTTAAAGAAAAAAAATACCCGACTTTGATAGACCTCTAAAACCACCTATTTTTTTCTTATTTACCAGCAACACCATTGAAGAAGTTGGATTATCGGATGTTGTGCTGGATTCATTAGCATATTGTTTATCTAGGAAACCTTCAGAAATAAAGGTGCCCATCTTTAAATATTCCTTTCATTGTATCTGGACTCATGTATCGGCATGAACTTTGGTCCAGCTGTTTCCAAGTATGTTTTTGCTGGCTTGACACAGATATGAAACACCATCAACATCTTATACAGGCAAGATACGAATTTTTGGTTAAGCAAAATGATACTAAGGATGATTCAGATGCTCTAAACCATTTTCTTGAGAAAGATCTTGATGCTGCTCTTGATTCCATTGACAACTTGTTTTGTCGTCGATGCCTGGTAAAAACTATAAATAATCCCTTTCCCGTTGGCTATCCATTTAGAACCTTGTACTGACTTAACTGTTGTTCACGGTGTTAGGTATTTGACTGTAAATTGCATGGATGCTCACAGGATCTGGTGCTTCCTGTAAGAAGATCTATTATAGTCTTTATCAATTCCTTCAAATTTTTGGCAGTACGCTGATTACAGTTGCTTTTATATTTTCAATACAACAGAATGAGAAACAGAATCCGTGGTCTCCTCCAGATGATGAAAATTCCCCCTGTGGTCCGCATTGTTATCGATTGGTAATATATAATGCATCATGTTTGCTGTTTGATGACTGAACTCATTTATATTTAAGGTGTGTTTGTTTGTTACATTTCATCTCAGGATCAGAAGCAAGGTTGTGTTGCTGAGGTGAGCTCGCTTCATGACAATAGTGATGGAAATTACGCACTTTCTACCGACGGTACTGGGGCTCGGAAGCCAAAGAAGAAAACTGGTCCATCTCGCAGTGGAAAGAAAGTTGGTCAAAAGGAAGGTGTTTCTACCGATGAGAGAAAAGTATCATGTAGTCGAGATTCAGAGTTCAAAACTGCAAACGACATCGGTTCACTATACATCCAGTCTTCACCTCCTAAGTGTATGGTTTTAGAAAAAGTTGAGAATCATAATGAAAACCTCAAACGGTTTCCTGATTGTGGTTCACGTAGCAGCCATAAAAGACAGAAGAAAATGGCTACATCTGATTCTGATTCGATAGGTAGTCGAGGCACAAGATCAAGAGGTATAAAGCTCAGGTCTGAAATACGTAAAGAAAATGAAAATGCTATGTCGTCTTCACAGGAAAAGAGGTCTCCTGGTGCTGAAGGATCAGAAAGGAAGGACCAAGTGGTGCAAGAAACTGAATTGTTCTCGGGAAGTACTCCTGGAATTCCATCCAGCAAGTTGATTACTTACCCACCCAAAATGAGTAGCCAAGCGACTTTCCAGGGAGAAGAGTTTGGTGATGAAAATGTCTCCAAAAGGGAAGCAAGTCATAGTGAATGTTGGAGAACAATTGAAACAAATCTTTTTGATAAAGGCATTGAGATTTTTGGAAGAAATAGGTCAGTCATCTCTTAAAGAACCATTGTTTAATTTCATGGGATAGGGATACTTTAGGCCATGTTATATCTGGTCTTAACTTGTGCATGTTTCTGATAGAATACAGCTCCATATGTATGTTTTTATAACCTATATATCTGCCTGAACATTTTTAATTTTATGGGATAGGGATACCTTAGGCTAAGTTATATCTTAGAAAATGTATATCCTGAAGAATGAGGCGGCTAGAATCAATTAAGACTGAACTTCTGAAGAAAATAAACATGTATTCCTCTTTTTATATTTTTGATAACGCAACTATGTCCCTAAGTAGACTGTTTATGTGTTCGCAGCTGTCTGATTGCTCGGAATACTCTGAGTGGGCTGAAAACATGCTCAGAAATATATCAGTACATGAGAAGGTCTGAAAGCCATTCATCCCTCCATATAGGAGATGGTGCTATGATATTAACTGAAGGCCATTCCAAGCCTGACGTAAATGATGTATCGGTTGGTCACGTTAAAAAAACTTATGCGATCATTCTTTTTTTTACTGTTATTTAAGTGTATTTCATTAATTCCTTTACCAGGGTAATACGGTAAGACGAAGATCAAAGTTCTTACGGCGAAGGGGAAAAGTTCGTCGTCTTAAATATAGCGGGAAATCTGCTGCCTACCATTCCTACAGGAAGCGGATTTCTGAAAGCAAAAATATGCCATGTCGGCAGTACAGCCCGTGTGGTTGCCAAACTGCTTGTGGCAAAGAGTGTGCTTGTCTGGTTAATGGCACTTGTTGTGAAAAGTACTGCGGGTTAGTGTTTTTTGGCTCAGTGAATATCTTGCTGTCGATATAGTAGCATTGAAAATATTATAAATGGTTCCTAGCATGAATCAGATCCACATTTTTATAATTTCTCATCAGGTGTCCGAAGACTTGCAAGAATAGGTTTCGAGGTTGTCACTGTGCAAAAAGTCAATGTCGAAGCCGTCAATGCCCTTGCTTTGCTGCAGACAGAGAATGTGATCCAGATGTTTGTAGAAATTGCTGGGTCAGGTTAGTTCTTGTACATAATAAATATTTGCTCGATGCATTGTCTTCATATATTGATGATCGTTTAATTAAAAACTACTCACGGTAATGTACTTTTTTAAGTTCTGAAGTTGAAAGTGAACCTTCATACCAAAGCAGTAAATTATGGTCAGTTTTCTTTCACTTGTACTGAGGTTCCGCATAGAGTGGTGCATGAAGGAAAACTTACTTGAGCCTTTACACCATGCGTGTACCTGTCAGCATGCTAAATAATGTATTTAGTTTTATTACAAGTTTGCTGTCCTTGAGCCTTTTTGTTTCGACTTGGCTTTGCAGTTGTGGGGACGGCAGCTTAGGGACCCCTTATCAACGAGGTGACAATTATGAATGTCGCAACATGAAGCTTCTTTTAAAGCAGCAACAAAGGGTATACAGTTTTAAATGCCATTTTCACTTGATATTTCCAAACTTTCACATCACGGAGAATTGTTCTCTTCAAGCTTATAGTTCTTTATACTTCATATATGTTCCTCTTTATTCTCTTACCAGAAATGCCGTTAAGTACTTGCGCTAAATAGCTTGCCATTATGGAATATAAACTGAATACGAAATAGCGTGCCTATTATTTCACTTGCATCCAATGTCAGTTTTATTGTCAGTTTATTTTTATCCACGGCACTCAATGATCATGCTTGTAAATAGGTCATACTTGGAAGATCCGATGTATCAGGTTGGGGTGCTTTTTTGAAGGTACTGCATATGACTCTTTCACGCATTTACTTTGCATATATCTGCAACGATGAATGCCTCACAAGTCACCGCTACATTGTGTTCTCCAGAATACTGTTAGTAAAAACGAATTCTTAGGAGAATACACTGGAGAGCTCATCTCTCATAGGGAAGCTGACAAGCGTGGAAAGATTTATGATCGTGAAAATTCTTCATTCCTCTTCAACTTGAATGACCAGGTATGTCGCCAAAGAGTTTGAAATCTTAAATCTTCGTCTGGCTACTCTCCTGCCTTGCTGCTGTCACCCTCAGGCTGACCATGACGATGATTTTATGCAGTTTGTTCTTGATGCTTTTCGCAAAGGCGACAAGTTGAAGTTTGCGAACCATTCACCAAATCCGAATTGCTACGCCAAGGTACAAAGTTACACAATTTTTAATGATTGGGACTCGATACATTCTCTCATATTGAAAAATTATAACTGGAAACTGCTTGTTTTAGGTCATGATGGTGGCTGGTGATCATAGGGTAGGAATTTTCGCCAAGGAGCGGATTATTTCAGGGGAGGAACTTTTCTACGACTACCGTTATGAGCCTGACAGAGCCCCTGACTGGGCTCGGAAACCGGAGGCATCTGGCTCAAAAAAGGACTATACAACAACAAACCCTTCAACCGGACGCGCCAAAAAACTCGCTTAGCTGCCATTCATTTCAGCTCACATCATTCTTTCAGTCTCAGGAAGCAGAACACAGCCAGTGACTCAAAAATTCAACTTCTCAACAGCATTCAACAGAAAGTTTGAGCTTTGTCACCCTGAGAGCTCAGATTTTGAAATCAGCTAGCTAGCTAGCTATCAACACTGCATTGTATTCAGTTTTTTTGACAGGAATCTGATGAAACAAAAGCAGAAGCAGTAAATGCGGCGAAACGACGTCGTACTGATTCTCTGTTCAGCATTTATAATTAATGTGAAAATTTGAATGTAATAATTAGGTTTTAATTAACATGTTCGACCGACAAGATTTGAGTTTTAAATGAGGCATGTGACTCGCAAATAAAGGATCTTAAATATGATGATTGAAATCGAAAAAAATTTCAAGTTTTGAGATCTCAAATAATGATAGTTTGAGGACTAAAACGTAATTTTACTTTTTTGAAAAAGCTAGTCGCACACAGTTCATTTTAAAACTGCCAGATTTACGAGAGTTTAGTATTAATGACGAGAAACAGATCTGGAAGTTATAATTTGGTTGTGCCAGTCCAAACCCCTGTCGCATCGAATCCCAGAAAACTCCCTCGAGAGGTAAAAAAAATAAAAATGTCCACATTGCGACAGCTCCTCCTTCGTTCCTGTAAACCCCACTCTAAACCGCTATTACTCTCATCCATCCACTCCTCTCTGAGATCAAACCCTCTTCGTCTGACAATTTTCCGGATGGAAAAATCTCACCTTTAATCAGTTTGCGTAGCGGAAGGGATTCGATTTCAATGTCCGATCATGGTGGTGGCGGTGGCGGTGGCGGGTCGTTCATGAGTGATCAGCTTAACAAACCCACCTCCATATTCGGCCTACGGTTGTGGGTCGTCCTTGGCGTGTCTGCAGGCGCTGCTTTCGTCCTCGTTCTCTTCATCATCTCTCTCTGGATCACCTCCAGGCGCACCGTCAAGACCAGCGGCAATGGCAGCAACCGCCAAGTGAAATCGAAGTTTTCATCTGCCGCGGCCGGTTCGAGTATTCCAGTTGTGTGTAAGGAAATCCAAGTGGACCGCCAGCCGAACTCGGCTCACAACCGGGTGGACTCGGTTAGGGATTCGCACCAATTGCTGTTGCTCCAGAAGCAGCAGTCTGGGGAGGAGGAGAGAGAGAGGCCATTTGGGTATGACAGGATTCAGATTGAGATTGGGAAAGATCACCGGATCTTTTACCCGGAGAAATGCTCATCAACAGGGAATGAGAGTAAGACTGGCCAGCATTTGGGGTGTGTGCCGCAGGTTTCGCATTTGGGGTGGGGGCATTGGTACACTTTGAGAGAGCTTGAGGATGCTACCAATGGATTGGCTGATGAGAATGTGATTGGTAGTGGTGGTTATGGGATTGTTTATCATGGTGTTTTGCAGGATGGGGCTCAGATTGCTGTCAAGAATTTGCTCAACAACAAGTAAGAATCTCTAGCTTCAATCAGTATTAGAACTTCCTACGCCTGTTTGGCGAAAAGCTCAGATTTTTGTTTTGTTTCGTGTAATTAATTTGATTTTCTTTGCGATATCCCTGTTGCCTTTGTGGCTCGATTAATGATTCGTGTGGTCTGAAGTTGCCTGTTTTGTTAGCTGAGTTAGCTTGTTGCGTGGTTACTATACCGTGCTGTTAACTTTTAGTGAAACAAAAGTTGGATTGATCAATGAGATTGAAACTTTGGCGGATAGATCTTTGCTTCTGCTTGTTTGATTGGAGGGTGGCCGAGTTAGTCTGCTTTGTCGTTATGAATGTTTTTTTTTGGAGGAACACAACAGTTCATGATTTAAAGATTGGTTTTTGGGTCGTGTCTATCTATTTCTATATTGGATATTTTCGTAGGAACAATTGAGTTTGATTTGTAGTTCCTTTGTACCCGAAATGGTGCGTATGTTCAAGTAGGTCAAGGCTGAATTTGAGTTTTGATTTAGTATGAAGTTTCTGAATCGTGTGTTTCTTTGTCTTCTGATGGTTGATGTGTCAGGGGACAGGCTGAGAGGGAGTTTAAGGTGGAAGTGGAAGCTATTGGGCGAGTCCGGCACAAGAATTTGGTGAGATTGCTAGGCTATTGCGTGGAAGGAGCTCATAGGTAAAAAAAAATTATCATTTTAGCGAGCTTCTGCATATTTTAGTAAAGATGACGACAATCTGTAGTTTGAACAATGCTTTAATCCAGGATGCTTGTGTATGAATACGTCAACCACGGCAACCTCGAGCAATGGCTTCACGGAGATGTAGGGCCTCGAAGTCCACTCACTTGGGAAATCCGTATGAAAATAATCCTCGGAACAGCGAGAGGGTATGTTAGTTCACATACAATATTTTAGTTTTTCGAACTCTTGGGTGGCAACATCTGTTTGAGTTAACTGATTTAGTAATGTAGGTTGGCTTATCTTCACGAGGGACTTGAACCTAAAGTGATCCACCGGGATATCAAATCAAGCAACATATTACTTGACAAGCAGTGGAATGCTAAGGTGTCCGACTTTGGACTTGCGAAACTTCTTGGTTCAGATAGCAGCTATATTACTACCAGAGTTATGGGAACATTTGGGTATGTGTATGCTGAAAAATGTGCCGTAATTTCATGACATGGGTAGCTATTTTCAGTCTAATGCCATTCTTTTTCTTCCTATTTTTTCCGAATCCCAATTGTAGGTATGTGGCACCGGAGTATGCTAGCACGGGTATGTTAAATGAACGAAGTGACGTGTATAGTTTTGGCATTCTCATGATGGAACTTCTGACCGGAAGGAATCCGGTGGAATACAACCGGGCACCAGAAGAGGTTTGCCATTTTACAGTCATCTCATCTCATCTCCGTATTTATATCTTCAGTATCATCTGACCACATTACACCACGAATCAGGTGAACCTAGTTGAGTGGCTTAAAAAAATGGTCTCCAATAGAAATGCCGAGGGAGTGTTGGATCCAAAGTTACCCGAGCTGCCCAATACAAGGGCTTTAAAGCGGGCTTTACTAGTAACATTAAGATGCGTTGATCTGAATGCTCAGAAACGTCCCAAAATGGGCCATATTATTCATATGCTCGAGGCAGAAGATACTTCCTTCAAATCCGTAAGTGCTGAAATAAAACAAAAAAATCGGTAATGAAATTAAATGTCCAAACCGATGAAATGTTTTCATTTGTTGATGAAGTGTCGCATAGCCTTAAAAACACTCATATATTTGCTCGTACGCTATTCTTGTCATTCTTACTTGGTTTCTGTCCAATTGCTACTGATTGCTTCTTGTCGTACTTTAATCCAGGATCACAAACCAAACATTGAAACCGGCACAGAATTGAGTCTCAGTCTCCAAAATAATCCGAAGAGCATATCTATAGGTTAACAAGCTTCACAATAGTGCTTGCAGAAGTGTCATCTATGCGGACTGATAAAATCTCTCAAAGCCTAACGTCATCTATGGTAATGAGCTTCTTTTGTGTATATTGATGAAAAAACTCACATTGTTGGTGGGTCGGTTTAATAATGTTGGAAAGTGTCGTGATTCGTTTATGTTCGTGAACAGGTCGGTTCATTAAGCTAAATTGGTGCACCAAAGGGTCAAAGTTGCAACCTTTGGATCCAATTCAGGCAACACAACTTTCCAAAACTCAATGTGAACAATTCAAGATCAACCAACCACATCACCAACTTGTCTCTTCTTGTGCCAAATTGAGTGAAACAAGATGGAGTTTGAGTTTTGACATGTTCTCAAAGAGCATGCAAAGCAAGACATGTTCCTCAAGTTTCAAATTTAGCACTTTTGGGAAGGTCAATAGGAGAGTTCTCATTTCAACATCATCAACTTTGATCAAGAATGGATAATGAATGGTCTAATGTGACCCTATAAGGGAGCATCATGGAAGTTTCCCACCCTTGTGTCGTTTATATTGTCGAATTATACGGTATAATGTACGTATAAACTTACTTCAATACGCCGAATATGAACATGAATTTGATTTAAGAGTAGCATGTAGTGGAAGTAAATGAACATAAAACTAAGGCTAAAAACAATCATATGAAAGCTTTACTTTACTCATAATGCCAAACCTATCTAGCTCTAAAGTCTCACACACCATGTGCTTCTTCCTCACATGAAGCAACCTTAATTACACATGACAAAGCCTTCATTTCAAATCTTAAATATGATCCGTGACATCCTCTATCCGCTCCCCCAATCTCCCACGCTAAATTCAGCGTACCACTTAAAATAAGAATAAATATAACTTCAATATGATGTCATTATTCATTCAAATTCGAATTTATCTGTCTCTTCAATCCTAATTCACGACATTTTCATGGGATTAATTTGTAAGGGCTCATATCAAAAGATCAAATCTTTGCACTGAGTCTGTATATCCTGAAAAATGTATCATAATTCTATGGAAAATCCCCAAATCGGAATCCAACAAAATCTTGGAGTGATCAAGAACCCTAATTCTATTTGTATGTACAAATTGAATCAATGAATGGGGGTTGGTAAGGTATCCCTACTGACTAATTGAATCTGATTTTCTGATATTGATAGCTCATCGGACTATCAACCAGCTGTTGGAGAATACCCAGCTGGGAACTTGGTCGGAAAACAGTTGCCCGAATCGAGCCGTCGGTGAAATTTCCGACGTGTCGGTCCGGTGGAAGGTGGTGCAGGCTTCGTCTTTTTCGATCCAGGAATCGAACCCAGATTGTGAAATTGGAGTGGGTGTGATGAAATCTGGGAAATCGAAAGGACACCTGGGTGAAGTCGTCGCCTTTTCTGATGACTTGGAATTTAGGGTGCCGGCGGCGATGAAGTGATGGGCCAGAAGCATCTCTGCGGTCCATCTTTTTGAGGAGTCTCTGATGAAACACTTCTCCAGAAAGTCCCTGATTTCCGGACTCAGATTTTCTGGTATCTCCGGCGACTGTTGGGAGATTTTCAGAAGCAGAGATGCGACGTTGGACTCGTTTTTCCACGCCGGAGCTCCGGTGAGCATCTCTACTAACGCGCACCCGACAGCCCAGACATCCGCCGGGGACTCAAACTCACCGTTCGTAACTGTCTCCGGCGCCATGTACAGCGGCGTTCCTCTGAACTCGTCTCTGTTCCCGGCGACTCTGTTTTTCCTCTTCGCCAGTCCGAAGTCGGCGATCTTCGCAACGACATCATTTCCCGATTCGGAGTTCTCAGAACAGAGCAAGATGTTCTGCAGCTTGACATCGCAGTGAACAAACCCACTCGAATGAACATCCTTCAATCCCCTCAACACCGATCTCGTGAACCTCCTCACCTCATCCTCGCCCAACCGATCGCCGCACCTCCTCACTCGATCATACAAGCTTCCGCCGGAGGCGTACTCGAGGAAGATGTTGTAAAGCCGCTCGCCGTTCTCAGAGCTGAAGCTCTCACCAAAGCACCGAATCACGTTTTCCGAATTCGACAACAACCCCAGAATGTCCCTTTCGTGTTTCAGCGATTCCGAGTTGTAACAAGGTGCTGACTTCACCGCCATCAATGGCGGAACGCCGGCGCCGGATTTCGGGATTGCTAAATCGACCTTCGCGAAGCTGCCTCGGCCGATCGTCTCGCCTCTTACCCACTCCATTGATGCAAATTCCGCTTCAATTTCGACGAATGTTTGGGTTCTGATCACTCTGATCTTCGATTGCTTTGCTTAGGGTTTTGCGGAAGATGAGAGAAAACAGAGCAGCGAATTTGTTGTTGATGAATGGCCGCTTTTCGATATTTATACACTTCAAAACGTAATTTAATATCTTACAGTGTCGGTTTTTGTAAATAGTTTCTTATTTCGCGTGAATTGATAATAACTGAAAATATTGGCGTAACACGTAAATTTATTTTAGTGTAAACAGCACGTGTTAAGCAAGTCTCTTATGTGCCCTAATTTGGTCGTCATTAAAAAACACGTGTCTGTTTTTCTCTCAAATTCCACACCGACCCCGACTCACATTTTCGTTGACACATTATTACCAAAATGCCACTGCACTTTAATTTTGTATTTATAATAAAACTAAAAAATAAGATAAAATTTCATTCATGCATCCATTTAAATCCATGTATTAAATAAATTAAATTAAATTTATAAAACACAATGAAGGATGATCATTTATATTATGAATCATGATGGTTACAAAAAAAAAATGAACTCATAAATTAAATCCTAATTAAGTTAAATGAGTACAAATACAGAGTACATCACCTTCAACATTAAGTTTATTAAATAGCCACTTTTTTTATTTATGGATGCAAATTCGGATTCATATTATATTTTATCGAGTTATATCTCTCTTAATTTGATCTCAAATCTCCAATTTATATAGTAAATGTGATTTCTGATTTTTTTTTTATTCAAATCAAACATATCATATATGTCATATAAACAAAACGACCACAGATCGTAATCGTAATCTATATTTTGTGAGGCTATACTGAATCTGATTCTGAAGTAGAAGTTGTATTTTATGAGACTACACCGAATCAGTTTCGGAAGGGATGTGAGTATGTTTTGATTTTATCACGAGGAGGTGTGATCAGAGCGTATTCGGTTATCTGGATTTGAAGATTATTTTTGTATACTTCATATAGCAATTTTAGCCCTCCAATTTTAAATCTTATCATGACAGGAGTTATTCACTAGATAAAATAAAATATGATAATTACTAATTAAAGTTACAAAAAGTCCAAAATAAAATATTTATATCTAATTTTAAATTTGGGATTCAAATGGATATATTTAAATTGGTAAAATCAAAATATTTATACACAATTCCAAAACCAAGAACCAAACATTAGACCAGATCTCTAAATATTTAAGTGTGTGCAGTCAAGTAAAATATAATAATTAACAAACTGCATAGTTTTAATATTAAAATAACAAATTTTTTTGTAAGAAAAATTTTGAAATTTAAAAAACAATGTCATATTATAAAACAATATACATCATAATTCGATGTATTTGGTGGCGCATTATTGATTCTGATTCCCTTAAATAAGTGGCGCGGTTGACTTCTAAATCTGGTAAACACATAACCCGTTAAACCGAACCGAAAGGAAAACAAGCAACAAATAAATCAATTGTATTATTAACCCAACAGAACATCCAACCGAACCGAAACAAAACAAACAAAAAAGGAAATTAATATTTAAACCGAACCGACAGACCATCCGACCGGATTTGAGATTGATGGAGTTGGAAAAAATAAAAGTTAAGATAAGGTTCGTTTGGATTCAACTAATTAACAAAGCAAGATAATGCATCAATTTGGATAAAGATACATTACCGTCCAATTTAAACCTTAAAAATATCAAACTCATCAAGTTTACTTACTATTATTAACCATAAATACGAGGTCAATCCTGAATCAGAAATTTTAATTATATCAGTTTTATAACCTCGACTGGAATTTCTGTCCTGATCCATCAACGATCGAACCCTAATTACTGAGATCTTTGATCAATAAACTCCTACTTGCAAGAAAGATTTTTGTAAGGCTTAGTGTTAGTATGGGATGCTTGATTTTATCTATTTCATTTATGTTTGGTGATTGATGTAACGCTTGCGCATGTTGACCCACTAGGGATCCATGGATGGCTGCATATTTATTGTTCATGATTTTCATGCAAGAAATATTCATACCTTCAAGATTTCCTTGGCTCCAAGTTGTTATAAACATTTATCTTAAATTCCGAATCCGATTTTTCAAAAAAGTATTTCAAATCCTAAACCCTAAATTCTAAAGCGTGAGGATAAGTTTGAGGAAAGCAAGTTGAGAGCCTCAAGAATTGGAGTGGGAGTGAGGCCAAGCAATTTGATGAGGAGATGGAGTCATGCCTTTTGAGGTTAACTAAATGGCACACTGAAAAATTTAATATCTACTTTGGGAATCACGTTACTCATTTATGATATACAATTCATGGACACACTCCATGCCACAAACCTTATATTATTATCATATGGATAAAGATAAATATTATGTAGTTATGAATAGATTCATATTTTTCTTGGTGTTTAAGGTTGTGATAAATGTGGAGGCGTGGCTCGATCATCAGATATGGTGATTGATATCTTTCACGTTCAGCGTTCAAGTTGTAAAAGAAGAGAATAACTGGAGTTTAGAATTTCATGGATACGTAAATAATATATGATACAATACAGAAGATAAGAATAAATAAGTGACAAATAATATGTTAATGATAGTAATATGAAAATATTACTATTTTACTATCTGATAATTCTAAGGTTGTTAAATTATAAAAATTATATGATAATTTAATTAGATGATTTATAAAAATTTATTAATTTATTGTGGGTGATATTTGGGCAAGTGGGTGTGATGATTGTTGGAGAGTGGAGATCCACACAAAAAACAATGAACCAAACCACACAAGGGAAAGCATATCAAAGGAAGCAATCTTATTGGTCCAGCCGAAATAGCGGCACTTGTTTTATTTTCATTTTTTATTTAATTAGTTTTATTGAGAAGTCAGTTAAATCCATTTTAAAAACATTCTACATTTGACAAATCTGAAACCGTGATCGAGAGTCACGGTTTATGATGAACACAAAATATCTTCTTAAGTCGCTGATTCAGTAAGATCAATGAAAACCAGCTTGGAAAATAATTAACTTATTATTACGAACTTGCCACAAAAGCGAAATAACAAACCGCGACTGACAATAACGTAGTAAATTTTGGTGGGTCCATCCCTAGCCGAGTTAGGGGGATTTGTAGGGAGTAACATGCGAGCAGTAAATTGAGATTTATGTTGTGGCCAAGTTGGAATAGGCTGGCTGGCTGGGACTGGGAGTCACGTTTCTGGTCTCTCATTGGAAAATCACACCACATGCAATCTCACGTTCTTCACAACTCATTCACATACATTTCCTCTCCAACGCTCAACTCGATCAAACCCTACCCCACGCAGATAAATTTATTATCGCTTATTTAATTTGACTGTACCAGATTTCAATGTAAAGCTAAAAACCTGGTTCGCGGCGTAGCTTTTCGTTATTAAAATTTGTGTCGATATAAAAATATATAATTTTAATAGGATCGGATTTGAATAAGGTAGACCATCTTCCTAACCGTCATTTTTGCAGCAGCGCCGCGCTTTCTCTCACGTTACTCCCGCCCCACATTATCTTTAACTGCCAAAAACATTATTCAAATTCATATTTAATTTTAAATATATTTAAATAAAAAGAACAATGTATGTGTCAAATTCTATGTGATATGCGAGCAAGTTGAGGAACATAAATGCCGATTCCAATCTCATGGAGTCAAAATGGTACATTAGCATGAGTGGTCATATTCAAATAAATCGCTGTTTAACTAACTAAGCTGGCTTAGCGTCGCGATTAGACTTTCTAATCGTATTTTTTAAAGTTTACAAACTTGACTTTCAAGAAGCGTGTTGACTTCGATTGGAGTCGGATTTTAATAAATGAGGATGATTTGGAAGGAAGTGTACATGGATGATGTCTCTAGTGTGAACTTAGTTGAATAGGGTTTTGGTTAGGTGATTGCCAAATGTATGACAATGTCAACCTTAAGTTCAAGAACTTGTCCTAAACCCTAATGTTAAATAAACACAGAAAAAAAGAAAAGAAAAGTGGAAGTGTGGTGATATAAAATGTAATGAATTCGAAACCCTAAGCGTGAAACCCTAAACCGACGATGACTTTTGGCATGCGGAGAATGTGAATCTGAAATCGTCAATTTGAAGCAAAGTCACTTGATTACTTGCCCTTTTGCAACTGCAACCGACAAATCAATAAAATAGAGATTCGGCAACTTACGATAACTGCCAACTAACATGCGGGAATTAAACGACGTCGTTTTTGAAAGAAGGGTTTAGGGTTTATGGTATTTATAAAAAGTAGCTAGGTGTGGGTGGAGAAAGGAATGAATGGTGTGAAATGGGAATCTGGGGTGGAGTGAGTGACACAAAACAAGTATCATATCGCCCTATTTTATGTGGACCAAAAACTAGGAAGGAAGAAAACCCTAATCAAGTGTGTGAATGAAAGGGAAAGCAAAGGTAGATGATGACCCGAATTTTAGAGATTCAAAAAGAAGATGTGGAGACCAAGTTTGAGCCTGAGAATAATAATCGTTTATGGTGGAAAAACTATGCTTCACTTGAACCAACCCTTTGCTGCAAATCCCAAGTTGGCCCACCAAAAATTGAGCCCTTGCACATATTTATATCGATGACAATTATTTTGAACTTTGTTGTGGATACCCTTTTGAATGGATCATCATTATCATCAATCAACCAATGGTGTATAAGTTTCAAGCTAGCTAGCTTTACCAAGATGCGTGTACCATCAATATGTGTTAAATTATTAGTTGCGAAAGTTAGCTTTCTAGAGAGATGCACCAAACCCTAACTTCCGTTCCACCAATGATGTGAATAGTATAGTTTGACCTGAAACAAGGAACCCTAGCTGATTGCATAATATGGTGATGGCCAACTTCCATTTAACTTAATCAAAAAAGTAGAGGGAAGATCTTTTATATGATATCTTGTTGACCTTGCTTTCGACTCATCCTGCAACGCAAGGTCAAGGCTTCTTCATGTGCTTTTCATTTTAGGGTTTAGGGTCTCAAAGAATCTTATACCAATTCTTTCTAATTCTTTAAGCTGTTGAACCGGCATGAGTATTGAGATAGGATGAGGATGGTGAGAAGCAAAACCCTAATCTCTACCTAATCAGTGGTGACAGCTTAGCTAATGAGATTGGTGGTGGTGGGGCTGAGATGAGAAGTCAATTGTGTATAGTTGTTCCTGATGATATACTTGGTTGTGGGTCATGATGGGTGTGTTTCGACCCTTGGGAACCATTAAAAGATGTTTTTATTCACCTCATTCATCATTCGTGCATGCGTAAGTACCAGAGGCTGCACGAAAGAAGTTGGTTGCTGGTCGGACCGGGTCACTGGATCAGGAATTAGTGAGATTAAAACGACGTCGCTGCCTCTCATCAATGGGCTTGGTTTGGCAGGTGCATAAAAGTTGGGCCTAGGTGAGTTACTGTATTTGCCCAATTGAGCCCAAAAATTGTTTCGTTGCTGAAGGTGCTTATTTAAATATATAATTAATATCGTTTGAAGGCTTGTAACAGAAGGCACCCGTGGCCTAATGGATAAGGCGCTTGACTTCTAATCAAGCGATTGTGGGTTCGAGTCCCACCGGGTGTGCTTTATTTTATTATCATCTAAAATTTTTATTGAAGGCTTGAAATTTCGGAGAGTTGAGATAAAAGGGCTCTTTCTTCCACAGTTTGGTATTATCCGATCTAGTAGAGTAGAGAGTGCTCCTGACAAAATGATTCTATCCAATGTTACAATCTAGTTGACAAAAATGAAGGCTTTAAATATTATTAGGGGGAGCAATGCAGTGGCTGAGGCTTTTTTTTTATCTTGAAAGTCCTGTTGTTTCATGATGTGCCTGATGTTGCTGCTGGCTGTTGTTTAGGCACATACATCTGTTTCACCTTTGAAGGGTGGAAGCCCTTTTCGGATTGGTTTCTGGAATGATATCCACGGTAAACATTCCTCTGTGACAAGCCGCCACCGCCTCCTCCTCCTCTTTGGCTGTTATATCCGGTGGAGGAGCGGCTATGTTTCTGCTCATGACGCTGATACTTCACAGAAGAGTTTATATACTGGCTGCTGCTGCTGCTGCTGCTCTGGGATGCGCCTATTTTGCCAGCATCAGGGGCGGCGTCGCTGACTTCTTTCAAGACTGAGGGGCTACTTGATGATTGCTCGTTTAGGCACGATTCAGCTGAGAATTGAGACGCTGGGCCACTGCTAATTACAGGATAGTTCTTTTGCGAGTCTGGAAATCTGTTGATGAGTGCAGGAGTCGGAGGTCCGTTGCTGAGTTGTGAATGCATTAAGCTTTCTGGCTGCGACTGTAATGGTAATGGTAATGGCAGCAGCGAGGGCATTGACTGAAGATGTGGCGGGGGATGACGTGACCACCTCGTTGGACCCGCCATGTCAGATGACTGCACAAACCAATATCAATGCAAGTACCAGTCATGTAATACTTACAAATTTAGGACAACTTTGGCATAGCCAGAAAAGTGCAATCAGAAATCCCAACAATTTTACCTGATGGTAAGGAGAGACATCAAACATAGCCAAAGGAGGTGCCATCGGAAGAAGTGAAGGGCCAGGAGCAAGATGCTGAATGGGAGCCGGTATGCTATGAGGAACATGCTGCCCTGAATTCATACCCATGTTGTTAACATTATCTTCGCCAACAATCATTGCAGAAGATGTAGGGTTGTGTTTCCAGTCCGGTTGCTTTCCGGATGGGATGTATGTGGTGCCCATGAAACTTAGACCGACTTGTCCAAATTGTCCTACCGCTGCAAAATGATTGTAGACGACCATGTGTGGATGACCTTGAGCACCTGTAATCCCTCCTGTTTGACTTATAAATGGGGCGGCATATCCAGCAGGATGCCCATAGAAGGCATCAGCCCCTGAATGATGGTGTTGCTGCCATGGTGCAACTGGACCTGACTCTGCTGTATTGTTTTTCTGAGATCCAGATGCATCGTCATGAGGTCCGAAAGCAAATATGGGACCCCCTACCATGGGATTCATTTCAAAGAAAGGAAAGTGCGAAGGATGGCCTCCAGGGAAGTGGGAAAGCATATGGTTTGAAGCAATTTGAGGGCTCTGCAGAGGCTGCCATGGAGAGACCGGGGACGCTTCAATTGACAGATCCGCTGGAAGAGAGAGACTAAGAGATCCTTCACTTCTTGACTGGCTCATAGATTTCTGATAGTTGTCAATACCTATGGAATAGAGAAGCAATCATGAATAAGTTGTCATAATTTAAAATGTTAGAACCAAATAGCTTCAAAAATGTAAATCAAACATTAAACAGGGACCAATAGCAGTACCATCAACAGCAGCATGTTCAGAACCTTTGGAATCTGAAACACTGACAGAATGACCCGATCTGGTACCTAGAATATCGTCGGTCGCAATAGATGCGACCGCTACTGCAGATGCCGCTGCTTCGGATTCAGAAACTTCAATGTGGGTGCTAAGTTCTTTAGGATGTTTCTCTCTTTCATTGAAGAGAGAACATACATTTTCTGAAGCAGAAAGCCCATGGGACCCTTGATCTGATCTTCCGGATCCAATCCCTTGAGAAACAATACGGCTGCTATGAGGGAGGATTGTTGGAGAAGTAACAGCACCTGAACTCATGCATAAAGAAAAGTGTCATTCAAAGGGGGAACAAGGATGTTTATCAATACACCGAACTCTGAAGTAAATGGGGTGCAAACACTCACCAAACTGAATTTTCTTGCCAGCAAGCAGGGAATTGATGGGGCTTGTAGAAGATGAAAACTTGTCTTTCATCGAGTTTGATGATGACGGCACTGGCAAGCCAATTGACCCAGAAGAACCATGAGCTTCAAATCTTACAGGACTCATGGCATCATCTAGCTGACTTTGTGTCAGGGGCATAACCTAACAGCCAAAAAAATAAATTGAAACTTAAAAATTTGGAATGTGCGGTGCATGAATCAGTGTAACTAAACATAAAGCACCACTATAGAACTACACTACACTTCTGAAGCTACAACATAAAAGTATGTGAATGTACAGTATCAATGAGCCTCAAAACATAAACATAAACTATGCATATGATTGATCACAACTACACAAATCATCCGAATGGACATGTATGCTAACCATTCTATTCAAAGCTCAAACAAAATTCAGAAGATCAGGCCAACTATACTAGATGTAAACTAAAATCTGATATCAGAAAAAGGAATTCAGCATTTTTAATTCAGTTTATGCAAAAAAAAAAGAAAAAAAAAAGGCTGACACCATTAATAACTCCAAATCTGTCATTTAGGGTTTCAAGTCATAGGAGGGATGATTTATAGATCTGCTAACTAACCCACGCATTATTCCAATGACTCGATCCTTCAACAATTTCTATGGTGCTATTCTTGTCCTCATATGCCAATCCTTGTCCAACGCTTTTTCCATCAGTTGACAGAACAGGAAGTCCACTGACCTCACCAGGCCTGCAAAGAAGATTGACAAATGAATAGCTACAAATTTAATATGTATTTTTAATGCTTACCCCATCAAGAAACATACATGATAGCTAGGGATCTTGTTTCGAAATGACCATCACTGTGTGTCGAAGGAGTTCCTATAGGAGCTAAGGGTTGGGATACTGAGATGGTGCTAAACCCTGCAGCAGGTGCTTCATCATTTCCTCGGCTCCTTCCTTCAGGGGCAACAAAATTAGGTTGACCTTCATTGGGTTGCGTTCTACCCAATGACCTCGATATTTTGTAAACGTTATGTGGTGCTTGTGTGTTTTGAGAAGGTCTCGATTTCTGTAAATTCTGAATGAATCAACAAATAGAATTAGAACCTCCACGGGAAACACGAAGAGAAGTACACACAAATATAACCTTTACCTTGGCAAGGCGAGATTTGGCCTTGTTGTCCTTTTCTCTTTGTTCACGCCTATCATTAAGCATCTGTCGCTTCGACCTAACTTCAATGAAATCATCTTCATCACTAGGTACCTCTATCCCAGGTTGTTCATAAATGTAGACAAAGCCACTTTGCAGAGGAACATCTATATCCTCTTCGACATTCCTTTTAAGACGTCCTTCCCCAGAATGTGTTATGGGGTGCCCTATAATTGAGCTTTCGTCTGGAATATTCTTATCAGCCTTGCTTCCACTTGTGATATCCTTTGTACTAACTGGACCTGAAACCGGCCAGTCTGATTCATTAGTTTGTTTCGCCAGTTTACCCAAAAAAGCACCTTTTCTGGAACCATTTCTAGATGACATTCTAGCACCTCTGGGGCCAAAATTCATTTTATCATCATAATATTGGGGCCTTCTATCAGCATTTTCCTGTACCTGATACTCACCCCTCTGACCATTGCGTTGCGGCTTTCGATAAGGTTTACTTGACTCCATATGAGGTGCCACAGAAGCAAAATTTGGTGACCTAGGTCCAAAACTTTTAGCATTAACAAAACTCTCCCTACCCCTGCTACCAGATTCTGGACCAGTAGCTTTAGACCGAATCATTACCCTTTCTCTTGAAAGCTGATGAGGCGGAATGACTCTCGACAGCAGCTGTCCCTCACCTGTTGAAGATATTGGATCATTGGGTGCTGAAGGATACTGCAGGTGACCATTTACTTTCACTTCTAATCCGAGCCTGTTATCATTCTCAGTGGTGTTTCTATTGCTAGAGGGACCACCGATGACCACGTTCTTGCCTTCTTCTCCACGACATTGCAAGGAATTCGAGTCCTTGGTCAAATTTCTATTTGCTTTACTGAGAGATTCCTGATTTGTGGCCAAATCTTCCCTGTTGTTTGTGTTTTGAGACTGAGAAGAATGTTGAACAGATTGATCTGAAGTGGGACCAGCAGGGTTATGATTAGCAAACGGACCAGGCACACTGGGCTGAACAAAAGAAACTGTCTGAGGCACCAACGGCATAAGTCCTTGCAAAATTGGGGAATTATACCTTAGCTGACCAAATTGAAAGAGAGGACCTGATTGATGAGGGAGGGAGGATCCCACTGGAGGATGTACATGAAGAGGCAACTGTATGGAACCAATTTGAATCGCTGGAACTGGTGACTGTATCAAAGATGGACCAGAAAACAGGCCAAACTGAAGAACAGGTACATCAGGACGGTTTGGATCCGTAGGCATCGACGATGTAACCATCTGACTGACTGGAAATGGAGCAGCAAAAGCAGGAAGAGGCTGGCTAGAGCTAACTGTAACTTCTGCACATCCTAGAGACATGGGAAGAGTGACATTTGACTGAACGACTAAATCACCAGTCCACTCCTCAGTCAATTGCATCTCAGTGGAGGATCGGGCCCTAACTTGTCCGTCACTTTGCACAGAGTTTGCATTGTTAACGGATTGTGGCAAAGTAAATTTGCTATTCTCATTTTGGTTGCCCTCTGATCCTTCACTAGGCATTCCAACTTCAATACCCTCATTAAATCCCAAGATTAAGTTCTCCTCTAAATTCAAAGCTTCAAACTCCTCGTTCAGGTCAATATCTTCATCTTCTGCGTGAACTTCATCTCCTTCCTGGTACTCTCCACCTTCATCATAGACTTCTTGCTCCTGCAAGTTTTCACGATTTTCAACAATCCACTCTCCATCGTCAGCAGCGATCAAAAAGCTTCCGTTCTTTATGACAGGATCACCACTGGATGGCCTTACTGCTTTGACCTCTGTTGCATCTGACGAGTCTGGTGTGCTTCTCGAATCTTCCATGTCCTCATGGGAGAGATGGGTAGGAGAGCTAGGGGGGCTTGTTACAGAGAGAGAAGACTGAGAATCACATCTTATTGAGTGGTTGCCCTCAAGTAGCTGGTTTCTAGTTGCAGCATCTCCGGGATGAAAAGAAACCATTTCAGGATCTTCTACCTGTGCTTGCAAGACACTATCAAACCCTGTCTGCATAGCATGATCCCTCACATAGTTTCCGTCCGCTATCCTATCAAGTGAGGTTGAAAGACCAGGCTGTTCTACGTCTCCTCTATTCAAAGTTCTATTCACGGAAGATACTGATGGGGGAGGAAGGACACGAGGTTGTCTAATGGAATACCGTGACCTGCTGTTTGAACAAACTTCACCTAATTCAGGATCATGGTACGGTCTTTCCTGATATATGGAATGAGCATGATGAGATGCAGACCTTCCTCCCCAGCCACCATCGATATGTGCCTCTCGGTCATTCTCAGGATTTGTGTCATAATGGTCTTTTTCACCAGCAAAGTTCCATCTCTGCCTTCTAAGGTGGAAATTCATTTCAGGATCAAGGACACCAGCATTGGCATAATTCTGCGGATACATGAATCCTGATCCTCCATGCGCATCTTTTCGCGATAAGGATTTTTTAGCAGGAAAAGGAATATCCCTCCCTGGGCTATCGTGGTCGTGGCCACTGTCTTGATTGTGCAATATGAAGTTTGAGCTGCCTTCACTTTCATAAGCATCCCTTTTCCACAAATTAAAATTTTTCCCTCTACCAGGCAACACAGAACTATCTGCAAACGAGTGGCATCTGGAGCCTGAATCAACAAACCTATTCAGCCCGGAGGAATCGGATGAAGCTGAAGTGGTTATCCTCTCTACCATTCTTTCACCATCTTCCCAATCACTGATATCTGCTGCTCGGGACGTTTCTATTTCTTTCCCAGGCCCTGAAATGCCATCAACAGCGTAGGCAGTGTCCTCTTTTGTTGCTTCAGCCTGCCTCCTAGCAATTTTCTCCTCCAACTCCAAGAGCTTCTGCTTGGCAGCCTGCTTTCTTCTTTCCTCCTCCATTTGCATCCTCTGTTTTTCCTCTTCCCGGGCTATCCTCTGTTCTTCAGCCCTTTGAACGGCTTGTAGCTGTTCTTGTTCTGCCCTCCAAGCAGCCTCTCTAGCCTCTTCTTCCAATTTCCTCTGCCTTTCCTCCTGCTCTTCCGCTAGCCTCAATTTCTCATCTTCTTCTCTACGGGCTAGCAACATAGCTCTTTGTTGCTCTTCAATGACACATTGCCGTTCTTGTTCTTGCATCTGCTGGACTCTTTCTAGTTCAGCCTCAAATGATTCCCTAGCAGGATCATTGAACTCTGCCAGTTTAGGTACATCTTTTTTCCTCTTCACCACTCCCATTAGCCCACCAGAAAATGGATCTCTCCCATCGAAACCATTAGCAGCAAAAGGATCTTCCAGAGACAACTCCTCACTTTTTGCTAGCGGCTTTTTTACCTTACTGAAATTGAGTACCGGGTCATTCACAGGCAGCCCCTTCCCACCAAGAGAGAAGGTAGATTTTGCCGGTGAAACATTCTGATAATTGTTGCTTCTGTGTCTCTGGAATTGGTCACCCCCAAACTGATCCCTTACAACCCTGTCAGCCTCTTTAATGCGAGTAGGTTCCACAGTGTTATTCCACGTTTGCCTTCCTCCTTCAACAGAATTTAAATTCTTTCTATCTGAAGACCCAAGGTCACTGACGATTTTAACTCGATCATGGGCATCTGAAAATGGAGCCACAAATCTATAATCATTTGACATTTCTCTCGTCCTGTTGTATAGCTCTGCATCAAAATCATTTCCGCTATTCATAGGTCCTCGAGGATTGGCTTTTATTACTGAAGTAGATGAGTTTCGCCAAGAATTGATATCCCGACCTTCCCTGCCATGAGACTCTGAATTGTTCCATGAGTTACGATCCCGGCCTTCTTTACTAGTTGGTCTCGCATCTCTGTTATATAGATCAGTCTTAAAGACTTCACTGGAAAGTACTTTACCAGTTTCACCGCCGCGCTGACCCCACTTATTGAAAACATTAGGAGCAGGTTTGGGGGGCATGCCTCTGGACGTATCAAAATCTCTTTCCCAATATCCTTCATTCTTTTGACTAATATGATTTCGGCACCTATCAGTTAAAACATGACCAGTATCACGCTCATCATCAGCCCAATCAGATCGTGGGTTCAAACGAACTTCAGGAAAATGAAAATAACTTTCTTGCTTCTGAGCATCTTCAGTTGATCTTGGACCACCTAATCGCTGTCCGCCAACATCATTTCCAGATGACCCATAACCTAAATTTTGTTGAGCCTTTTGGCCTTGGGTATGCATGTCAACGTCACCAATATTAGTATTATCCCTGCGGTTGTTTGATAGATCCTCACCAGGAAGCAGCTTTGATTTTTTATTCCCACCATCTTTCTGCTTGTGTGTGTTGCCGGAATCTGTTGACAAAGAAGTATGTAATGAAGGAAAATCTTCGCCCCTCAAAATTGCCACTTTCTCAACCGAAGTATAAGTTTGGACCTGAGCAGGACCGACGATATCATTCGCACTGCCTGATCTGGCAGGAGGCATATAAACACTACCACCTTTGCTTCCCGCATAAGAATTAGAAAAAGTTCCACCACCGAAGTCTGATGGTATTTCGGTACTCCTGTCCTTTTCCTGCAAGACGATCGCAGCTGGTTTTGTCCAACCCATTCCAGCTGAAGACGGCCTTGAACTACTTCCAGCTGCACCACCAGCCGACCCAGTACCAGCTCCAGATAAATCAAATCTCTCATGCTCTTTCCTCATTGATGGCAAATTCACGGGGGATGGAACAGAGAGCTTCTGCCCAGTCTTTTGAGAACTTCTTGGCCTAGATAAAACCACTATTCCTCCCCCACCCCCAGCCTGATTTCCAGACCTAATCCTGCTTGCTCCATTCGAGCTCGAATTACTCGGACCAGACAATTTCCCATACGATTTATTCAAATTCACGGAAACAAATTTGTTCCCCGCACCATGATTGGCCATCTGACTTCCCAACACCCGAAATCTTCACAACTCCGGAACACAATCTCCACAAACGCATCAAAATCCTGATCCAGATATCCCCAATATCCTATTCCTCCTCCCCAATCCTCCACTCAATCAAAACCCCACAACCAATAAACAATCAACAACAACCAATTCCACACCTCTTCCTCTATCTAGACCTCTATCTCTCCAACCTGTTCAACAAAGCAAAACACACATTTTCAACCAATCATAAATCCAAGAAATCCAAATCCGCCGAAGCGAAACCGAATCTCAAAACCCGCAAATCCAAATCAAATGCCGCATTAGGGTTCCGACAACCTGGTGATTCAATTGGATAAAATACACAAAGATCGAGCTTCTGAGGTCAATTTGTGCCGACCGGAAACTTACCTGGTTCGATTCAGCAGTGAGACGGAGTGACAGATGAGTGATGAGCCTCCGGCGAAGCCCTAATCGCGAACCAGAGGAGAAGAGAGAGAATGAGTTTTTGAGGAGTGACGAAACGAATCGAGACTCTCCGTAGTCGGTCCTCTCCCTAGTCTTCTCTTCAATTTGGCCCCTTAACTTTTACCAATTTTTAATTTAGTCCCCTAAGATCAGATAAAATTCAACATGGCCAGAAATTTTGCTTTTGGTCATGTGGTACGGTTCATTTGAGCTAATTATCAATTTTAATTTGGATTGCTGAACCGCTGGTTCAATTACAGACTGGGCTATTGGTTCGGAACCGGGTTACTACCTCTGGTATTATAACTTCCACCCTGTAATATTTAGTTATTTCACTTTGAGCCCCTTAAGTTTCTTCAAAATCAAATAAAAGTCAAATTATATGCTAGGTTTCAATTTTGCTCCTTCCAGCTCTTTCTTCTCCAAAAAGGTTTCATCTTCCTCAGAAATTTCTCACTACGACAGCGACAGTGCGAATGGATGGAGTCTTAGAAACTTAATTTGCAGGTAAGATCAGCTCTTCCTTAACACCCGTATTTCACTTGTGAGCTGCTTGTATCTCAGAATCTGGATTCATTAATGAATGAAGAAGGTAGGAAATGGTTTCATCTTGAAACAGTGTAAATGCGGATTGATGAGTTTGTTGGAGCTGATGATGTCTTTTTGGCTTTCTGGGTAATCAGATTAATGGTTAAAGTTTCAAGCTTGATCCATCTTGTGGACGATTGTTTGGTATTTGCTGGTTTAAAATTTTTAATCTGCAGTTAGGGTTTTACCGGGAAAGAGTAAGTAATTAGGATTCAGTTTCAGGGATGAAAATGGTAGTTTGAGCGTGTTGGTTGTGAGATGAGCATAAATAGATTTGTAGAATTCGATTTTGAACTGCTACACATGGTTTTGATATTGACGCAGTCACGCAGCTGGCTTAAGTTTGATTGGAAAGTGATGCCACTTCGGTTGCCATTTTGGTACTATGCTACATGTCATTCTAAGAATCAGTGTTTCGCGGCCATGTTACTCTTGTTTTCGGATACTGCCTGGTCTGTTTCATCATAATGAGCTAAGTGTTTATTCTATGAAACACAATGCGATAATGCATTTGCGTTGTATGTAAGTTTGCTGTCAGGAAACTTAAGGTGGGGGCACTTGAGTGGCAGTTCGGCATCTGCCGCTGCGCTGGTTTATCTTGATAGCAGTCACATGGAGTAGCTGATATTGTGTTGAAAAAAGACACTTTGTTTGTAAGCATTACTTGTGTGGTCAGTTTTGGGTGTTTATGTGCTTACCATAACTATATGAATCTGGTTTCTATGACATATCATCGGCTGGTCGAGTTACAGTATTGTGACAGTGTCTCTTCACATGTGTTCAGTCGATTCTCTTTTCAATCAAAACCTAGGCGAGATAGCTCTTTATGTGTATGTGTGTTTAATTTCGTAGCGCTTGATAAAAACTTGTAACTTAGTTTTACATGATCAACTTATGTTGACGATGATGTTTCAATGTATTTGTAACTCTTTGATTTTGGTGAGTTTCAGCTAGATCTAGATGTTGTTATGATTAGATATATATGCTTCGAGGTTAAGTCTATACTCTATTTTTCTGTTTTAGTAAATAAGTTAAGTAAATTTAAGTTACTATACGATGATGTTATATAAAATAAGTAAGTTCAGCTATAAAAAAAAATGAAGGCTTAGCATTCACATATCAGAAAAGAAGGGACAACATTCCTTGAAATCTAACTTGATTCTTTTCTATATGTCAGATGAGAAGACCATATTTCATATACAGGAGGAGCTACACATATAAGAAAGAAGATTTTTGCATACTTCATGCTAAACAAGGTCGACATTGTTAAACCATTTGCTGCAATGGACTCAAGACAGAGATGGGTTCATCAGCTTTAAGGAGTTTGAGGGAGTTTACGACAAAGCTGAGTCGGTCTTCATGACTTGTGATTTTGATGGACATGGAAAGGTTTGGGTCGAGGAACAGGCTTGGAGAGTGTTTCAGCCTCCAGGCGTGCCTGAAGATGGTCAAGACTTATACCTATGGGGATGGGTCTGTCAACATGGATGAATTCATGACCATGATGACCCCATATCTGTGCTTCCTCCTCCCCCATCTCCTGATCCCTGCTCGGCTTGAACACACATTACTCAAATTTTCCTGGAAGACACAGAAGCTGCGAAATTCACTGAGCTTGTATCCAATGAAACAGAAACATGGGGACCAATAAGACAGGCATTGTACTAAACCTCAAAAGCTGATATGTGTTGTACCTGAGATGGCTTGTTATGAAGTGGGTCCGGCTCAAATCCATCCCCCGAGTAACCATGGCTATAGGCTGACCCATTGTTGACAAACCCATCAGGGTTTTGTATATATTTCTGATAAAATGACCCTCCACTTCTGAAATTGCTCCCCACCACCACCAACTTCTCAAGCTATAAACTGTAAACAACCCCAGAAACCAGCCAACCACGATCATCATCATCACATGATCAGCTAATGATCCCATCTTCCCTACTGCATCATATCACCATCTGATGATCCCATTATTCACATCTTCTTCACTACTACTAACTACATCAACATCGCTATATGATGATCCTATCTTCTTCACTACTACTAACTGCACCATCATCATCTGATGATCTCATCCTTACTGCTACATCTACTGCTAATTAAACTACTACCAGTACTAGAACTAGATGTCACCTTTCCTGTCACCTCCAGGATCAAACCCACTCAAAACGGCCTCCAGACAACGGCACGTCATTCACCACATCATAATTGTACCTGCAATTTCCCCAGAAACCACAGAAGTCAATCCACAGAAGCTCATATCGGTATAAAATCCCCAAGCAATGTTGTAAGTTTAGCTTTGACTTATTGACTCACTTCTGGATGAACCGTTGCTGGATTTGCTTCTCAGCCGCCGCGAAAAACTCCTCCAGCTCCAACTCCGACGGCATCCCCGCCGCAGATCCGCCTTGCAAATAACTCCTCTTACCCTCTGCTGGCCCTACTGTTTTGCCCATCTTCATTTCCCCACCAGCCTCCCTTCTGGAAAACGAAAAATTCGAAAATTCGAAATCGAAGAGACGACGGACTGAAGCGTGCAGCAATCGAAAAAAATACATACGAACCTCATCGAACCTCTCCGATCTCTTTCCGACGATGCTTCATCTTCATCATCAACAGCAATAACGCTCTCACCCTGCGTAACATAAACATCACAAATCAGCCAGCAGTTCCAGAATTTATCACTCTGAACGTTGAAGAGAAGTAACAGGCCGAGATTCACTCACCTCCAGATCCACGCATTTCGTTTCAACCTCCGATACGCTACTCGAACAGCAAGACGACGCTATGCTCCGATCGAAGCTGATCAAGCTGGACGGCTCTCCCGCTCCTCCATTTTCACCAGCCTCCGAAACCGAGCAGCAGCTCTCCAACTCCGCCGGTGCTGCTGCTGATTCTTCTTCTTCTTCTGCTCCCTCACTCCTCCGCGACGGTTCCGACACGCGTATTTCACCTCCATCTGCTTCGATTCTCCTCCTCTTACTAAACGCGTCCATGGCTCGGCTCCGATCAGAGCCTCTGCAACCCGATGCGCTGTTTTTACAGCTTGAAGATGAGAGAGAAGGAAGAAGAGACGGATAGGGATTCCGTTGAACGGTTCAGAATTCTTGTTATCCACTCCGTTAAACTCCGTCACGTTCCGTTAGGTGGATCGAGTCGTTTGGATCTTCTGATTTTACTGACTCAAATAGCGAATGCTACAGTGACACGTGGAAGAAAGAGAACCTACCGGTTGATGACAAATATAATTATTACTTCCAGGTCATTATTAATGTAATCAGGAGAATTTACGGTTTGGTCCTCGTAGTTTCGGTTTGTTACGCATTGTGGGCGGTAATGCATTTATTTTTGTGATTTGGGATCCAAGGTGGAAAAGATTTGTGCTTAAATTAATCAAATTGAGTTTAATGAAGTTTAAACGTGCAAGAAAGTGGTGAGGCAATTTGGAGGTAGGCATATTAGACGTGATTAGTTTACATATAATTTTTATAAACTTTTTTTATACATAAACCATCTGATAATATTTCATCTAAATCTAAATTTCTTATTATTTGACTTTGTGTGCAAAGTTGTTTTCCCATTTACCCCTCATTTGAAGTTAATTTTCAATTTATCCTTTTTTAACAAAGCATCGATTCGAAAAAATAAGGTGTTGTCCATACATCACTTTGTGCAACCGTGGCGCTAATGTGTCAAATTGCCGATATCCAGCCAGCAACTTAAAACAGTCTGCCATGTATGATTTGTTGTTCGCTTAGTTTAAAGATAAACCTTGTTAAATTTGTGACTGATTGTCAGCAACTTGCCGCATTAGTACTGTAGTGACACAAGGCATTATTACGACATCACCTTATTCAAAAATATTTTTGTAGACGAATTATTTTGCAAAGCACAAAATAACGGAACAAATGATTTTATTGCTTTTCAGAAAGTTTATGTGTACAATCTCTAGAGTCCCTCTGATTCTACTACGTAACGGTTCTGATTTGAGTTGCGTAAGCAAGGGTCGCGATGACTTGGTCACTTGACGCTTGACACTTCTTGAAGAAAGTTCAGCAAACGGTACGATTTGCGTACTTGTTGTTTGCAATGTTGCCTTCCTCAGAGAAGTCTTCTTATCTAGAGTTTCTGGATCAATGAATCATGAATTCTCTATTTATAGAGAATTTACTGGGCTCGAATACTGGGCCTCATTTGTGGGCTTTTAGTAAGTTTTGGCCCATTAATCACTTATGACTCAAATGATTATTTAATTTGTCGGGTCCGGCCCATACTTCATTTAAAATAACTAAATTGAATTAAAAAAGTTACATTAATTCAAAATAATCATTTTAAACTAGTTTTAAGCATTTTAATAAATTTTTAATGCCTACAAATTGCCCCCTCAGGACCAGGTCACGCGCGCCATTTGAATGAGTGCCTTCGCGTGGTGTGGTTCTGAGTCATTGTGGATTGATTTGGAAGTCAGCGAGCATCGAACTTGTCGTATGAATACTCGATTTCATTTGAGTTAACCTGTTGTTATCCAATTTGTCGGTTGCCTCCTTTAAGTCATCTGTCGTTATCCAACTTGACGGTTGACTTGCATTTGTGTGAGCACTCGCTAGTTATGGGATCGCCCACATCATCATTTTTTTTTTTTTTTGATTAACATTATATATTCAGAAATGCCGCTAGTATGTGAATGCATCTCACAACAACAAGGCATTTAGGCCGTAGTAGTAAATATAGGCATTTGCGGAATTGTGAGGAGATTAAGGTAATTTATCATTCGATCTCGATCCGTTGTGGAGCTTCATCATCTGTTGTTGACTCGTTCGTTTCTGTCTCTTCCGTGGCTAACCCAGAAGCTTCCACAGTTCTGGTGACCCATTCGCGAAGGGGGTCCTTATTCAGATCAAGCCTCAAGAGGCCTGCAAACATGCCTCCCCCGAATGCAACTGGCTCCTTAAGTGCTTCTTTGACAAAAGGGTCTTCGGCAGGATTGAAGACGAAGAAAGCCCTAGCGCTGCAATGCGTCTTCCCCCAAGCCTCGTCCGTTTGTGAAACGCTGACGCGGTGGAGAAGATCGGAGAGGCGAGCGAAAGAGACATCGGAGAGGCGAGGGAGAGAGACATCGGATTTTCTCAGGGTTCACTTCCCCTTGGTCTCCTCCACTATTTTTGCTTCTCCGAACTAGAGATCGTCGGATGGGAGATGGAGGCGCTTACGATGAGCTTCAGCCATCTTGATGTTCAACGGGCCGCTCTCCACAGCGACTCATCCTTCTACTTTGGTTTGATTTCAATTTTTGATTTGATTCCCTTGATTCTTTGTCAACCCTTTTTGATTTTTGATAATAACCACATATCTCCCGATTTGATTATATCTTTTTGATTTTGAAGATTTCAGTCGAATTAGGAAACCTCGACTCATATAAATAGTTGGGCTTATGGTAGGGTTCCGAAGTTGATGTATCTGGCGTTCGTAAGATCAAACAGCACTATCATCATCTTGTTTGGACGTAGAAGCTTGTTTGAGTTTGAGTGCTTTAGACACCTCATCGCTGAGCTCCTCATCTCTTCCAGGTACAAATATCTTGTTCTTCTTTGCCCTAATGCTGACCTCAAAGGTACCTGCATCTGAGTTAATTTGCTTTCTTTTTCCTATTTTAAGAAAGAGTTGTGGGTTTGATGAGATGGGTTTTGGTCATTGGTCAAGATTGGTGGCATTGAGTGGTTAATTGGGTGTTTGAGAATCTGGTTGAATTTGGAGTTTTGTACTGGTTGAATTGGCTGCTGAACCATTCTGAGCTGGTCTAGCAGTGGAGTGGCTAACTGGTGGGGCTTTTCCGGCTGACTTTTCCGCCTCTGCTTCTTTAGCTCGCTGACGCATCTTCTCTTGTAAGATTTGCACTCTGTCCTCCAACTGGCGAAGCTTTCTCCATCTGTGGGCCAACCAGAGGTTTAATCCCCCATAAACAACCCCGTATGATGCCCATACATATGGGTAGGTTTCTATATCTTCTTTGGTCAACTGATATCGTCGTTCAATTGCTTTTATCCAACCGGCTGACAGGGTACCTGCTGCTGGTTCCGGAGACTGTTGCGGAGCCTCTTCTTGTTTCTCTTGACTTGTCATTTATGCTTGTGGTTGATGAGTTCCCCCAATTCTCTTTCTTTTGGCCTCGAGAGCAGCCTTTTCTCAACAGCAGTTCTTTCTGCACTACTACGGGCTTCACTTTCAGCTTTGGCAGTTCTCTCTTTTTCTTCTGCATTTGACTTGGCCTTGGTTTCTGCAGCAGCCTTCTCTGCCTTCTCCTTTGCTAGTTTTCTAATGTTTTGCCTGGAATTAGCCATGGAGATTTCGTTGACTCATTAGGAGGCTTGTAAGAATGTGTATGATGGTACCCCGGTCTGGGATGAAGCTTTGTCTGGGAATCCTCTAAGGTTTCTGTTTTGATTGTATGCGGATCGCTTAGCCTTATCCGACAATAAGCTCCATGCTTCAGAAACATACCTGAATGCTCCATCTGCTCCCACAGATTTGTTTTTGTCAGGATGAAGAGCAAGAGCCCTCTTTCTGTAAGCCTTTTTTATTGTCTCATCACCATCATAGGAAGTTACACCCAGCACTCAATACCAATTTACTTCCCCATGCATTTTGTTTTCAGCGCTCGTATATACGTCTGATATAGTCAGGATTTCTGAGATACCATCAAGCTCTGGATACAGACTTTGGCCTTCAGAGCAAATTTCTTGGCTCCAGTATAGTCTTTACTGCTTAACTTATTTTCAGCAATGACTTTTGCTCGGATAGCTTCATCTCTATTGCATTCCATGACTCTTGTGATTGTCAGCTGCCTATCAATTATAAGCCCTTACCTCTTTTTTGGAATATATTTTAAACATTACTGTCGATGTTACAGGCCGAAAACTACAAACCCGGATTGGGGTTCATAAAGTCTTAAGGAAAAACTTCCACTTCGTACCTGTTCAAAACCAGATTGAAGGATAAACGAGGCGCCGGTACGTGGGTTGATTGGCAGCACAGCCGCTGTCGAAGAGCGAGAAAAAGTGGGACGGAAACACTTCGCTTTCGCCTCCGATTAAAAAGCGAAACTCAAATCCATCGCAGCCCACTCTTACCATCCATCAGCGCGTCTCCCTCTCAAGTCTCCTTAATAATATCAGAGGCATACACTCAGCCCTATTATTTGCTCTGACTTGCGCAGGTTATTCTTTCATTAATATTTCCTTCTTGTTGCAGCCCGGAATTGGTTGACATCATCGTTCAGTAGCTTATTCAGCTCTTTAATTGTATGTGTAATCACCTTTATGATAAATATTATGTTTGTATCGGTATGCTTTGCTTTTGTATGTGTTGGGCAGAAAGATGATCTTGAAGCAGCGACAATCACACTGGGACGGTCGGGAACCCAGCTGCTGTTATAGCGACGGTAATCCCAACAGTAGTTTCAGTGGGGTTGTTGTCTGATGATAATCATACTGGGACGGTTGGGAACCCAGTTGCTTTTACAGCGGCGGTAATCCCAACAGTAGTTTCAGTGTTGGTTATCGTCTGATGATAATCATACTGGGACGGTTGGGAACCCAGTTGCTTTTACAGCGGCGGTAATCCCAACAGTAGTTTCAGTGTTGGTTATCGTCTGATGATAACCATACTTGGACGGTTCGGAACCCAGTTGCTTTTACAGCGGCGGTAATCCCAACAGTAGTCTGAGTGGAGATTGTCGTCTAAACCTGATGATGCCAAGATTATGACAATCACACTCAATTTTTTTTTTTTTTTTTAGCCGTTCACAGTTTAAACTCTTGCGGGCCAGGAGTTACAATTTTTTCTTTTTTGTTGTTGTTGTGGCTGTACTTGTTTCATTTCCAAGCTGCCTACGTACTCGCATTACAATTTGCAAGATCAAGCCAACGTAGTTCCTTATTACGCAGTTTATACTCTTGCTTAGGAGTTACAAATTTTTTTTTTGTGTGTGTAGATTCAGGCATAGTACCGCTTCAAAAACTTTCCGTTGATCGGGCCAATACATAATCCATCTTGATCTACAATCTTGTAGGCGCCATTTGTGTAGACTTCTTTCACTACATATGGACCATCCCATTTCGACTTGAATTTACTTCCCGTCTTGTGCGAGGTGATGATTGGTCTTCTGACCGCCAAAACTAAGTCACCTGCTTGAAAAGAGCGAGGACGCACTTTTTTGTTAAACGCGCGTGAGAGTCTTGCTTGATAACATTGTAAACTTTGTTGTGCTTGTAGTCTTTTTTCGTCAAGAGCTTCCAACTCTGCTAACCGTAGCTGGTCATTTTCATCACAGGTCAATCCTTCTTGAATAGCGATGCGCATGGATGGAATTTGAAGCTCCAAGGGCAACACAGCTTCTACTCCGTACACCAAAGCATACGGGGTTGCTTGAGTAGGTGTCTTGTACGTTGTTCGGTATGCCCATAGTGCTTCACCAATTTTTTCATGCCAATCACGTTTTGACTTTGTCACTACTTTTCTCAACAGGTTGCACAATGTCTTGTTAAAAGCTTCAGCCAAACCATTTGCAGGCGCGTTATACATTGATGATTTGTACTGTTTGAATGTGAACTTTTCACATAAACTTGTCACTAGCTTGTTGAAGAAAGGTTTTCCATTGTCTGTTATGATTCGTTGTGGCACGCCATACCGGTATATGATTTGTGTCCGGATAAAGTCAGCGACATTTTCTTTCTTAACTTCGCGTAGTGTAATTGCTTCTGCCCATTTAGAGAAGTAGGCTGTAGCAGCAAGGATGTATGCATGTCCATTAGAGGCTTTTGGAGTAATTGGTCCTACCACATCAAGTCCCCATGCTTCGAATGGCCATGATGAAATTGTGGGGTGTAATGGCTCTGGTGGTTGGTGTATGAAGTTCGCATTAAACTGACATGCATCACATTTCTTCGCAAAGTCCATGCAATCTTGCACCATGCTAGGCCAGTAGTATCCCATTCTTTTTATGCGATCATAAAGTTTTGGACCTGATTGATGAGCGCCGCAGACTCCAGCGTGGGCTTCTTGCATAGCCTCTGTCGCCTCTTCTTCTCCTAGACACCTTAACCATTGTCCAAGAAAAGACCGTCTGTAGAGCGTTTCTTTGTAATGTATAAACTTGGGAGCTCGCCGCCGTATCTCTATCTTGTGTTTTGGATCATCGAGCAAGATCTGATTATCCAGGAAGTTAATAATAGGTTGGCGCCAATCGTCTTTGTTTACTTCATAAGCACAGACCATATTAGTCGTCTCTAAATCGTCGCACTCTTCGAATGGTGATACGACCCAACGATTGCAAACTGGAATGGATATGGTCTCTTCTGCCCCCAGTGCCAAGTTGGCTGCAAGATTTGCAAGCGCGTCGGCCAACTTATTGGCACTCCTCTGAACATGTCCTAAGTTGATTGAACCGAACATGTTAAGCATTCGGGTCGCATTTTTGTGAAAAGGGATTAAGTCTTCCTTCTTTACTTCGTAGTCATTGAGAATTTGATTAATCACGAGTTGTGAGTCCCCATAGATATCCATGTCTGTGATGCCTATCTCACGTGCCATTTGGAGTCCCAATAGGAGAGCTTGATATTCTGCCGCATTATTTGAACACAACTGAGTCAGTGTAAATGAATATGGGAGAAGATGATTTTCTGGAGATATAAAAACAACTCCTGCTCCTGCTCCATCACGTCTCGCAGCCCCATCAAAATACATTTGCCATGGTGGTAGAATATCAATGTAGAACACTCCTTCACCAGGAAGGTCAACGGAGAGCTCCCATTCAGCCGGAACAGGATGATCGGCAAAGAAATCTGCTATCGCTTGGCCTTTGGTTGCTTTTTGAGGAACAAATATCAAATCATACTGCTTGAGGAGCATTGCCCATTTTGCCAATCGACCAGAGAGGACAGGCTTCGAAAGTATGTATTTAATTGGGTCAGCCCTAGAAACCACGTGTACGGTATGTGCTTGCATGTAGTGTCTCAACTTTTGAACAGCAAATACTAGCGCAAGACATATCTTTTCAATGGGGGAATAATTCAGCTCAGCTCCGATTAGAGTTCGACTCAAATAATACAAAGCCGTTTCTTTACGCTCGGTATTCTCTTGAGCACACATTGCCCCCAACGATCGTTCTTGTGCAGCGATATAAAGAATTAGAGGTTTTCCAGGAATTGGTGCCCCCAGTACTGGTGCAGATGACAAGTACTTCTTTATGCTATCAAAAGCCTTGTGACACTTATCATCCCAATGAAATGGAGCATCCTTTTTCATTAAGTGACTAAAGGGTTGACAACGTCCTGCGAGGTTAGAGATGAACCTTCGAATGTAAGCAAGACGCCCTTGCAAGCCGCGCAGTTCTTTCAAATTTTTTGGTGCGGGCATTTCTTGGATGGCTTTGATTTTTGTCTGGTCGATTTCAATGCCTCTGTGTGTAACCACAAATCCTAAGAATTTTCCGGAAGTTACGCCAAATGCACATTTGAGTGGATTCATCTTTAGTTGATATTTTCGGAGTCTTTCGAACACTAAACGAAGGTCCCCAATGTGATTTTTCCTTTCTTTTGATTTAACGACCACATCATCAACGTAACACTCTATCGTCTTGTGCAGCATATCTTCGAACATTCTCTGCATTGCACGTTGATATGTGGCACCAGCATTTTTTAATCCAAAAGGCATAACTTTATAGCAAAAGATCCCTTTTGGAGTGCGGAAAGCAGTTGCTTCTTGATCTTCAGGCGCCATGTGTATTTGGTTGTATCCTGCCGTACAATCCATGAAAGAAAGTGCTTCATGTCCGGTTGTGGCATCAATCATGAGTTCTGTGACAGGTAATGGGAAGTCATCCTTTGGACATGCTTCATTTAGATCTCGAAAGTCAACACATACACGCAATTGTCCGTTCTTCTTTCTGACAGGGACAATGTTTGCAATCCATGTTGGATATTTAACTTCACGAATAAAACCAGCATCAATGAGTTTGTTGACTTCCTTTTCAATTTCAGGAACTAACTCTGGCCTGAATCGTCGTTGAGATTGTTTCTTAGGATTAGTGCCCTTCTTAATCGCTAGCCGATGGACTGCTACATTCGGATTAAGCCCCGGCATCTCTGTGTAGTTCCAAGCAAACACATCTTTGTACTCAGCTAGTAGCGTGTGATATTCGTGTTCTTCCTGCTCAGTAAGTAAGGCACTAACGTAGATGGGTCGTGGATCTTCTGAAGTTCCAAGATCTAACTCTTTCAGGTCATCTACTGTGGGCTGCCCCCCGTCTTCAAATGTGTTCGGAGCTTGATCAGCCTCTATTTCCTTATTGTCATCATCTACTTCTTCAACTGTAATGTGATAGATTGTTACTACTTCGCCTTCATCACTATCTTGTTTTTCGGCCCATTCTTCTGGCGTTCTCAAGCGGTTGAATACCGAACTCGTGGAGCTACGTAATCGTTTAAAAACTGTCCGCTCGTGATCATGAAGAGCATCAAATGGGTCGCTATTGGTTCCTGTACTCTGCTCGCCTAATCTGTTGAAAACGGAAGAGCGATTTCTTATGAGAGTATCTTGTCGACTTCTTCTGCGATTTGGTGTATTCATTCTGTCAAAAACAGAAGGTCGTGCTCTGGTGACAGGTGGCCTTATTCTATCAAAGACAGAACTTGCCTGTGGTCGCAAGTTAGTTTCCTCGTTCTCTTCAATTTCTTCTGTCGTAATGTACAGAGCTGAAGATGTGCCTTTCCCGCGACGAGCAGAAATCTTCACGGGCGGTGGAAGTTCGTACCCCAAACCGGCTTGTTTAGGAGTTGTTCCTTGTATTTGACCGATTGTGTAAGTGTGAGGTTTGATCATGTTTCCAAGTGGAGACGGATTTTTGAAATCGTACCCGGACTTCTCCATTAACTTGTATGCGTTGGAATCAAATCTACCTTCCAACTCTTGCTCTCTTTCCAATGATTCGTTAGATGAAAAAACACATCCTGTTGGCGGAGGATTTACAAATTGTGCTCGACCTGAGCTGGGTAAAGGGATCACAACTTTTTCCACCCACTCCTGCTTCACATTCTTCTTAATTTTTTTATCCTCCCCGGGCTTGGTTGTAGAACTTCGGCATTCCGCGAAAGGACTCTCCCCTTTCTTACGTCGAGATTGCGGAATGTAACGCAAGACTGGAGGTGTAGTCTTTGGCATTAAATCTTGTTTGTTAACAACTGTTGAGGGATCTAGCTTCCGGGTTGTCTCTGGTTTATCTGTTTGTACCACTTTTAGCTGTGCATCGACTGTAGACGTATTAGGTTTGAAGACACTCTCCTTCTTTTTATTCTCTTTTCCGGTCGAAGAGATAATAGAGGGTAACAACTCACTTGAAGTTCCCTCTTCTTCAAAGAATTTGGCGTCTGCATAGAATGAATCGGCATTAGTAAATGGTTTGACATCTCCATTTATTTTTCTCACACCTCCGCGATAGTACTTCAAACACTGGTGCAGGGTTGAAGCAACAATTCCGTTTTCATGCATCCATGGGCGACCGAGTAACAATTTGAATGATGTTCTTGATTCTATGACATGAAACAAAGTGTTCGAAGATAGTTCGTCCATAGTGAGGTTCACGCGGATCATACCAATCGCGTGCTCGCCATTCAGGTTGAAGCCATGAATCACCATGCGACTATTCGAGAGTTCATCAGTTGTGATTCCCAATTCATTCATTGTTGCTTTTGGCATAAGATTTACACCAGAGCCTCCATCTACAAGGATTCTGCTTATCCTTTGTTTTCTGATGTAACCAGATACGTATAAAGGTCTGTTATGGGGTTTAGACCCAAGGAAAAGATCTTCATCAGAGAATGTCAAAGCAGTATGACATGAAATGCATTTGATCAAACTCTCCACTGATTCCTCTCCGTCTTTGACCTTATCCTCACATCCTTTGGAGTTTTGGCTTGTATCCACCTGTTGTTGTATCTTGTCAGGTAGTTGGAGGATTTGTTCACCGAGGTCAGGTTGTGGTGGTATCATGGTGGTTGAAGTCTGACTCTCCCGTACTTCATTCTCCTTGTCACCTCCATCGGTTGTCATAGAAATAGTGTTGATGATAACTTTTTCTAAGTAACCTTCTGGAAAGAAATCTTTCAAAGTAATAGGGATTGGTGGATTTTGCTTCAGAGGATCCGTCGGTAAGATATCTTGCCTTACTACTTTCTTTGGTTTCTTCTTTCCTTTTTGGTGATACAACCTCTTTCTGGTATTCTGCTTTCTTTTACGGAGATCAGGTTGTGACTGAATGTTTACCCGCTTCTTTGATTTTTTTCGCATTACAACGGTCCATCCATCGTCATCCTCGTTTGTGCTTTGCACATTTTGCGGTGCATTATTACAAACCTTCTTTTCTGATTCTGACAACATTGGCTGCCTTTGAATCCATACTTCTGTTGGTTTGAAGCTTCCAAATTGAATGTCGCTTTTACACCAAAACTGTGATTCCTGAAGAGGCTTTTTGCATGTAGTTACTGTTGTATGATTTGTTTCCACAACTTCATCGACATCTAGCAGTATTTTCCCTTCCTTAGCTAGCCTCATTATCAACTCTTTCAGTGTTATGCAATTTTCGATACTGTGACTTACCAATCTGTGATAACGGCAATACTTCGGATTATTAGTTTGGTTTGCTTCATCAGGCCGCTTTGGTTAAGGCAACTGGATCACATTATTTGCTATCAAATCATCTAGCATTCCTGACAAGTCCGAATCAGGAAAGGGGTATTTCTTAGCCTGCAACTCTTTTAGTGTCGGCTTGTCGCGCCTAAAGTCATTTGTAGCAAATCTCTTCTTATCTTCTTTAGGTTTCCCCGATATCTTTATTGGAGCGTTGCTACTGTTGATAGCCATGGCCTCTTTAGAAGTGCTTTTCATAGTCTTGTCTACCTTCTTAAATTCCTTCTTTTCGACATACGGCTTAGAATAGGATGCACGACTCTTTCCGTGTCCTTTCACTGTAATTTCCATGTCGTGGGCTCGTGTAGCTAGCTCTTGGAAACTTCTGGGTTTGATGCCTTTAAGAATGTACAGAAGCTCCCAACTCATCCCATCTATACACATCTCCACAGCGGAAGTTTCACTTATGCGATCTTTGCATTCAAGACTCAACCCGCGCCAACGGTTGATATAATCCACCACAGGTTCATCTTCCCACTGCTTAGTGTTCGTCAGCTCACTCATGCTGACGACCCGTCTGGTGCTGTAGAAGCGATTCAAGAATTCATCTTCCATATGATCCCAGCTATCAATGGATTCTGCCTGTAGATCAGTATACCAATCAAAGGCGAGACTTTTTAGAGAACGGACAAATTGTTTCACCAACAAGTCTCCTTCTGTACCAGCATTGCTGCAAGTTTCTATGAAATGAGCTATATGCTGTTTTGGGTTACCCTTCCCATCAAATTGTTGGAACTTAGGAGGTTGATAACCAAGTGGCATCCGCAACGCATCAATCCTTCTGGTATACGGTTTGCTATAGCGCGAACTACCGGAAGATTCTCCGCCCATTTGACACTTCACTACATTCGTTATCAGCGTTTGTAGTTGTTTCTCATTGAAAATGACACCTTCGTTCTTAACAGTGTCGTCCACCACAATCATGCCAGCATTACTGTTATCCAATACGACATCCGGTTCGACTTCTTTGGGTTTCTCCTTTTCAATCAGTCCACTCACCTCTTTCTGAAGTTCTGTTATTTTTCTGTTCTTTTCTTCATTGTCTTTCAAGACTTGTTGGAGCATCTCCTTCATTTCAGCCATTTGTTCCTCTACAGATTTAGCTCCGATTGTCATGACAGTAGCCACATCAAGTTTGCAGACTTCAGCATTCTTTTGCACAACCACCTTCATGTTTGGTGAAGATGTAGTGCTAGCTTTGTCGTCTTCCCTCTTCTTTTGATGTGGAGAGTGAGAGGCAATTATCGCTTTAGCTGCAGCAGCAATAGAGGCAGCAGTGTACGTACGCTCACGTGTTGGAATATTTGCAGCACGTAAGCTGGTAGCAGCTGTGTTGACAGCAATCTTTCTTGCCATGCCTCTGGTGCAGACACCAACATGTTGCATGTTTGCAGGAGGAGAGTTGTTGAGGAGAGCTGCAGCGTAAGTCTGACCTGGAGTGCGTGGACTTGTTGGTTGAGCAGACATTGCAGCAGTGGACCTTTTTGGTTACGATGTAGAGATGAGAGGTAGAGATTTTCACGTAGGGTTCACCAAAAATTTGTGGACAAATTATTTTGCAAAGCACAAAATAACGGAACAAATAATTTTATTGCTTTTCAGAAAGTTTATGTGTACAATCTCTAGAGTCCCTCTGATTCTACTACGTAACGGTTCTGATTTGAGTTGCGTAAGCAAGGGTCGCGATGACTTGGTCACTTGACGCTTGACACTTCTTGAAGAAAGTTCAGCAAACGGTACGATTTGCGTACTTGTTGTTTGCAATGTTGCCTTCCTCAGAGAAGTCTTCTTATCTAGAGTTTCTGGATCCCCTCAAATGAATCATGAATTCTCTATTTATAGAGAATTTACTGGGCTCGAATACTGGGCCTCATTTGTGGGCTTTTAGTAAGTTTTGGCCCATTAATCACTTATGACCCAAATGATTATTTAATTTGTCGGGTCCGGCCCATACTTCATTTAAAATAACTAAATTGAATTAAAAAAGTTACATTAATTCAAAATAATCATTTTAAACTAGTTTTAAGCATTTTAATAAATTTTTAATGCCTACAATTTTAAAACGGTACTTTATTTAAAAAGGATACATCACAAACTAAGTAGTAAAGATGATAGATTAGAAAATAACTTGGTAAAGAGGATCAAAATAGTAATTTATTTTCTATATTTCTTAGTGGCCCATAACTATGTGATGAAGTTTGGTGAGCCGTTATTGTTGAAATATGTAACCTAAAGCTGTCTCCAAAGGTTATAACACTCCACTTTATCTACCACCAAATTCAATTATTCAATTATAACACTTCACTTTGTCTGAGGGGACCGATTTCTTTTGAAAAATAATTATATTTAATTTCTACAATAAAATAGATATATATCGTTTTTTGACGATCTCTCATTTATTATTATCATATTGAATTATAAGAAGTAATCATTATTCATCGTACTTTCTCAGATTTGATTTGATCGGTTATATATATATTAATATATATGAACGTGTACTTGTCTAGATTATGGTTTTGAATAAATCTAAAAGTGCAAACACGATATATGGAATGGTTCAAATGTGCACCAGTAGATAAAATCACACGAATCATATCGAAAATGAAATGAATAAGCCACCCACGTAGAACAAGTAGATAAAGAATCTCAGGAACTTAATTGAATTTAAAGGGTTTCAGCTGTCGGAGCATTGGCCAGCCTGAGTTTCCTCTCATCGGAAAGCTTCTTCGCAAGCCTGAAACATGTTTCATTGCATAAATTAGGGTTTAGTAAGCAAGAGGAAGTTATGCGATGCGCATCAATCATATTAATAATGCTTGAAAAATGGTTGTGCAAAGCCCTACCTGGTAAGGGCTTCTTTGTTGGTGCCACCGTCCGGTAAAGGTTCATAATTCCCGGTCTCGAGATTGACCCTGGAAACCGGTTTGGCCAGCAAGTCATCACCGACTTTTACAAGAGCTTCCAGGTTTTTCTCAGTAGCTATGTCCACCGAGCTCACTTGCCCTGTCAATGTGTCATCCTGTTCATATTAGAGAGAGAATAAATTATTGTTAGGATCGTTCTAACAATTATGAAATAAGAAAATAAAAGACAACGATGAAAAACAACACACAAGTTCCCTCCAAAGATAGAAGGTACGTTCACTTGCCGCTTGCAGGCTCATTTCACTATAGTCTCCCAATCGGAAAGATCGTTACACCCGCACACAACTGCCTCTCGCACTCACAATTTCTTTTCAATACTGGTGACGGCAGACGGGCCGTTTAAATAAGAGAAAATAAGATTAGAGCCGACTCATTACGGCCCAAGTACGGCCACTACAGTCATTACGACCACAACAAGTTTTAGGATCCCTTATTAGTCGTATCGTCCATATCAGTACGGACCATACGACCCATACGATCGATACGGACAATACGGCCTCAGCTACTTATATGCGATGTACACTCAAAAACTGTCTCAGACACCGTCTCACACATCAAACTAGCTAGGATTGTACAACAAAGTTGATATAACTGAGTCATTTGTGATTGACATACTGAGAGTTTATATATATATATGTATACCTGGATGCGGAGATAGTTCTTTGCAGAATCTAGGGCTTCGAAAACAACCAGACTAAGATAATCAGTCATGTCTCCGCTTGCTTGATTGAAAATTTCAACCAATGGAGTCGAATTCCCATTGAAGAGCCATCCAAGAACACCCCACTTAGAGGCCATTTTTGCGTCGTACTTGTATTCGTTCTTATGCGTTCCGGTCCCAATAGAGATCACTAAAAAGTGCTTGTAGTCAATCGGAGTCGGCATTACAAAGAAATTAGGGTTCTTCAAGATCAACTGCTTTGTGATTTCACTCATTGCCACCCTTGTCTGAAAATTTTATCACCAGAGCAATGAATCATCAGCTTGTAACACAAAGAATCGACCTCTAGAATTCGATATGTTAAGAATAAGCACTTGATAATTTATCCCACATCGGCCGATAAATAAAAGAAATATTAGCATATATTAGATTACATCTGATGAGCCAAAGCTTTTAAGTTATATAGAATGTAAATCAGAATATCAACTTTCTCAAAAAGATACTAACTGGATTATTGGCAACGACGCCGCCATCGATTAGGTTGAACTCTTTGGATTGGTTCTCAAAGTAGTAAGCTGGAAAATAGGTGGGTGCTGCGGAAGTTGATATGCATATGTCAGCAAGATTTGCATCCATGTAGGGTTTGCTATCAGTCTGAAATCAAGAAACCATCACTACTCCAATCCTCGTTAGGGTTTAGGAGAAAACCCTAAACTCTACAGAAACCAAAATTTAAGTGCAAGTGACATACCTGGTACGATGAAAATATTGTGGGCTGGAGAAGTTTGATGTCAAACGTTGGAATCACAACATTTGTTAGGGTTTTACTCAACTTTGTGTCCTTTAGTATGTCCTTCAACAGCTGGTGTAGATACTTGCCGTTGTATTTCGGCCCCGTCACCGCCGTGAAAAAGTTTTCAACCGCCGCAAAGATGCCCCTTGATACGAGAAAAGCTGGTTATGATATCAAGCTGATAAAGCTTCTTGTCGGAACAAAACCCTAACAAGCTGGTACGATGATGTTGTTAGGTTTATCAAGAAATTTACGTACTTTTTTTGGGGAAATATTTTTGGGGATTGCTCCAGGTAAAAGGGCTTGATGTCCTTGGCTGCATACAGCGGCCGGTTATGCTCGTCCGGTGCAGTTAACATGGCCGTTATCAAGCCGCCGGTACTGGTTCCTGAGATCACATCGAAGTAATCCACAAGCCTTGCTTCTGGTCCATCTAGCTCCTGCAGCTGAGCCTCTAAGAATTCCAAGACAACTGCCGGAATAATCCCTCTGATGCCGCCGCCGTCGATCGCCAAAATGGTCACCAGGCTTCCGTACACCGGCCAGGTTGACATTTTCCAGCAAAACTAGCCAATAATTCAAGGAGAATGATTCTACCCAGATTTGGTTTTTATTAAGAATTTGATATGTTAAGGTGTCATACACTAAAGAATTATTTATAGAGTTTGGATTCTTTTACATCATCGGCACCCGGTACAACCTTATTGATGATGTGGCATGCTCAATCTTGTACAGTTGAATGTGCTTCTTCAGCAGTTGCTAAATGATTTATAAGGCTGAGAACTCTGTCAGGCGAGCATGGTTAGGAAGCGCTGGAATGCAGATGCATCTTCTCCATTCTAGGAAGTTGTGCTGGATACAGATGTTCTTAGTTGTGCCCACTACTGTGAAACTTCTCAGCTAGCTGTCCTTTGGGCATCTGTCATTGTAGCTTTGATTTCTGAAACTCTAATATAAATTAACAACCATAAGATTAGCTTGTTTACACAAACATATGAAACTTTCAAGTTTAATGATCCTTGTCTCATTTTCTTACAGCTCAATATATTCACCTCCCTAAGAATCATTCGATCAAATTGCATCAATCCACCTATTTTTAGCTTGGACAAGTTACATACACTTGAAACTCAATCTGAAAAACCAATTTAGAAGATATAGATCGATTAAGGCATGGCACTCCTCACCAGATTCGATAGGGTTAACGTATGGAAAACCACAAGACATTATAAAAACCCTAATTAACAAGCTTTGATACTTTCTGCTGTTGTTGGATTTTCAATCTTTTATTCTAATTTGATTGTTTTTTGTGCGTGCTGGAGGTGAATAGCTTGTAGCTCAAGTTATTAGCTATATTTTGATAAGTCAAGTTCAACTCTGTATCCATATAAAATCACACGACTTGATCGACTTGTTTAGTCTTATCCAAGCTGTATTAAAATACTCAGCTCGAAATAAAATTCAAATATTTCACTCCATTTTCAATGAAATATTTAAATTGAATTTGTGCACGATATTTTATATTTAACTGTAGAACGGTTGGGAATTATACTGAGCGATAGTTGAAGCCACGTCCAACGTTAGTTATGTCTATCTTAATTTTGGGCTAGCTGTTAATGGCAGGATTATGTAATTTAAAATTGATATTTTTTGTGATTTGAATTATTTAAATAAGTCTTCCACAGTTGATTAATTAATTTTTTTTCCATATATTTATGCATGGTTGGTGGCTGTTGCACTGCCACTTGTTATTGGGCCCAAAGGCCCAATTCATACCGGGCCAACTAAGGGCTAAGGTAAAGCCCACTTATTATTGGACCGAAAGGCCCAATTCACTTTGAAGAGTGTTTTTCTCTCTCTACTTGAGTAACCAGTAACTGGTGAAGAAAAGCTTACGGTAGTTTGAGTGGTGGAAAACAAACTAGGAAATAAAAATGGGTTTCGAGGACAAGTTTGTTAGGTCTTGTGGGCTGGAAAGTGGCCTGAGTTTGTTGTCTGTAGTAGCTCGCCTGAGGTGAGATGGTACAGAAAAAATATATAAGAGAATCGCAAGGATGCTTTAGACAGAAGAACATGAGGAGCACCATATGCAAAAAATATTATAAGGCAATGATGCCTTTGAAGCAGCTGGGAAATCCTTGTTATGAGCGTGAAGAAGATTCAGACTCAAATGCCGTCCATATTGTTGAAATTGGCTAGATATTCCAATTTACATCCCTATATGACTTAAAAGCTTTGACTCATGAGTCATGCTAGTGTAACCCAATATATGCTAGCATCTCTTCCATTTATCGGTCGATGTGTGATAAAATCTCAAATGCTTATACTCAACGAGTACAACTATTTGGCCTTTCTTTTAATCCGAAAGGGCAGGTTTATGAGGAGGTCTGGTGAGAGCGTCCTTGCATGGGACATGCAGAGGCCGGAGGAGGGCTTTTACAAAACTGGCAATATGCTTTTGAAGAGCACTCTGAGAAAGAACAGCTCAGAAATCAGTATTGTATGAAGCAAAAGGGATCGATCCCTCAATGTGTGGAATTTGTTAAATCACCACTTGACCTTTGAACCTCTCTCTCTCTCTCTATAAATTCTGTGAACATCCGAGATAGCTATCACTGCCAAGTCTCTTTGGCCATTTCTTCCCTTGTGTTTCTCGATAGGGTTTTCCTCATTCTCTCTCTACATGGCGAAAACAATCTTCATTGTGGCTTGTGTTTTGCTGTCGTCAGCATTTCAGGTTTCTGAGGGTAGGCAGCTTAGGTTGAGAGAGAAACAGTTACTGACAGTTATGACTGCCTATAAAGCAGTGGACAGTGATCAACCGCTAGTACCTGAAGCGCCGGCTCAGGTTGTCAATGCTGCTCAACCACCACCACCTCCGCCGCCGCCTTCCGGGCATGTGGACAACTTCAGACCCACAAATCCCGGCCACAGTCCCGGTGCCGGCCATAGCCTGCAGCTGCAGACTAGTAGTGCACACTTGGTGAAGAAAGATGCAAGCACTACTCATGATCATGATAATAACAGCCACAAGACGGCGACCGATGATGGAGTGGTGGCTGAGGCGCCGAGCCCAAATCCCAATGCTACTCGACCACCGCCGCCGACTAGACGAGCGGATGACTTCAAGCCCACAACTCCGGGCCATAGCCCTGGAGCCGGCCATTCCATCAAAACCTAGAAGTGCATGTAATTTGTAAATGAACCGATTGTCCATGGAACTAGACTAGCAAGCTCTGTATGTAGCTATGTGAATGAATCTCTGCATGTACAAATATTTGAATTTCAATTGTACTACTCATGTACACTTATATCAACGTGCTTCTATAAATAGCTAACTCACTGCAAACCCTAAATTGTTTTTTTGCAGATACATACTGTAATATAAAGATGACATCAGCTTTCATTGTATCAAAGATTACTAAAACCCTAAATTGTTTTCGCTCAGCTGGTAACTTGCCACATCCACTTTGATAAGTAAAAGTAATACTTTCCTATCACTCCCAACATTAATCTTTACTATGCTACTAAATCTCTCAGATGTCTGAAAATGAAAACCCAACCAAGTTGGATGGTCTAAAGTTTTCACCTACTTCATTTTTAGCATAAATAGGTTATGGGTTATATGAAGACCTCTTTTGATAGTAAAATTTGTTCCAACAACCATACAATATCAATGTGTTGAGTGTGGCCCTAATGTACACCGAAGCACTACTGAAACTCGACGCAGAGCTGTCAAGTAAAATTCGGTTATAAGTAGTGAGGGTATTTTAGATTTTACATAGGAAAATCCTAGACTACTCTTATATATACGGCTTGTAGTCGCCATCATATGTATTTTGTAGCCAAATACAGAATGCGTGAGACGAGTGTAGCGATTTTCCCCGATTGGGAGACTATAGTGGATTAAAGTCTGCAAGCGGCAAGTGGACGTACCTGCTACCTGGGACCAAACCACTATAATTCGTCTGTCAATATGTTTCATTATTTTTCGTCGATTATCATCGCCGATTTCGTTATTCTGATTCGTGGTGTTAGGTCTCTATCTTAATTCAATGAACCTAGACGAATCGCAATGAACGATACTCCGGAGTATTTTAAGAAATCGAATTATGGGAAAGACAAGATAATGAGCAAACGAGTACTGGACAAGGACAAGGGAGAGATTAAGAAAAACCCTAACTATTGGGATCCAAAAGGCATTGGGGAAGATCATGTCTTTACGTGCCACCATGAGAGGCTATCATAGAAACCCTATTTTGATTTGCATGTTACTATCAAGTAGTAAACCACAACCATCAACAAGAAAGTATGTGCAGTACAGCTAGCACAGCTTAAAATGAAATGCCTAGGGTTTTCTGTCAACCCTAAATCAGATTCTTCTTTCAATACTTTTTCAGTAAATTAAACAACGAACATAGTGGACAATGGCTGCGCTAGGGCTCCAAAGTTTATGGAGCCGACTACAGGCTGTCCTTTCTGGGATCCCTTATTTCTAAATTGGAATAATATTATCACAGTGTGAGGACAGGGTTGGTGGTCAGTGGCATTGTCAAGTTAATCATTTGCTAGCTAGATTTCAAAATGGCAAAGATTCTTGCAGCACAAAATCATATGGTAGGACCCTTAGAGTGGAATGGAATTGTTGGTCATGGATTCTTTAGCTTGAGTTACATTGCTTGACCACCATGAGTTCTTTTTTTTTACTATTCTACCCCGAACCCACGAGAATCCGTATTCTGACTTTATTAGAAATCAAATTATAATCGCTGAAATATTTAACGTCTTTTTTGGCATTAGATCATGCGTGATAGACTGACCACCATGAGTTGATGGAAGGGTTTGATAAGCTTGAGAGCAGTAGATCTATTATAGCATCAGGAGCCTCATAAAACATGATGATCAAAGTAAACTTTTGTCACTAAAAACCTCAGAAAGTAATCTTCAGATAATGTATTGAGAGGCTACTAATCTCAGACTTCACTTCCTCCACTAGCAAGAAAAGTCTGCTTAGCTGCTCACACTAAAAAGATACTTGGTGCCTTTAATTTATAGGTCGTGCTAATAGTCGCACGCTTGCACAAGAATCAAGTACTCTAAAATCACAATTTCTAGTCGCAAAGCATTGTTTATATGCTAATTCTTAAGCTGAGTACTTTGGCAAGTCATGAGAGAAACATCATCAAATTAGGGTTTATTGACTGTGATACAAAATACACAATGACGGGCTCATTACAAGGCTAAACACTGCAATCCTTACTAGCTAGTTAAAACTCATTCAAGTCAATTGATCAGGAGCGCGGCGGCGAGATGGGCCGAGTCCAGAGGTATGGAGCTACCGACAGTTCTCTCCATCTTGAGACAGAAATTGTTTTTTGTCTCACAGAAATCTCTGGCGAACGAATTCCTATTAAGAGATGATTACATTTAGCTTGTTCTCCAAGGTCTTTACATGGTGCACAAAGGAAATACAACCACAAAATCTGTAGAATCTTGCTTTACCAAGAAAGTAATGATTTAACGGCTTAAACATGCTCATGCTACAATCTTATACTCAAAGTATTGACCAAGACAGATGTGCCTCACTTACATTTGTCGACCAAAAGAGTCTTAAGCTCGGAGGGACAGTAGCCTTTAACATAAAATACAATACATCTGTAAGTGGAAAGGTACTAGGGTCTCCTACAGTTTTTGGAGTCGAGCAAGCTGATGGTGGGTATCCCAACTGAGCTTAAAAGTTCCATTCTCTAAACCGACACTTCACAGTCCATGATTCCCATTCGCTGGGGAATTTGATTACTCAGATCTTGACTTACATACATTTAGAAACCAAGGCGAGATTTCAGTTCAATGAAAGGTCAATCAATCAAGCCATCGTGTGCTAACTTTTCCGCTCCAAAGTCATAAGGCTCCACAATATAGGAATGCAGATCATCACACAATTAATGACGTTGCGTAAGTCTGTCAATTCGTAAATTCACAAAATAGAATATTGGAATCTATTAAAAATAAAAAAAAATAAAACAAAAGATAATTATTGTCAAATGGGTAAATCTCCTGAGAATATGAAAACTGAGATTTGGTCCCCGAATGGCCGAAAAGCTCCATCCGTCGGGAGCAAAGATTCCTGTCCGGAACGTCGGTTCGCTTCGAAAAACCCGACTTCCGCGACGATCGGACATGAATCCAAATTTTCTTCGACCCCCTATGTCAATTAATGGCTCTCTAAAAGTCTGTTTTGGATAGTACTCTAAACACGTATGATTTAGGGTTTACTTACACCATGTAAGATGATCATCTCCTAAACCCTAAAGACATTATACAACTAAACTAAGTCTATCGACAGGTGTAATAAGTAGTCTATGTGTATACAGACACCCAAATTGTTGTAATGAGAATGTTTAGCTATGATATTACCCTTTCAATCAAAACACGTTATTCTAAATAGTAGCATTGACTATTTCAGGACCGTCCGAAATAAAACTTGCCAAACTTCACATTGTTACCTTTTTTTAGAAAAGCAGTGACCACTGTGGTGTTGTGCTCCACAGATCGATCTTGCTATTATTTATACCAGAATCGAGGAAGACAGTTACCATATAGCTCTCTCTCTCTCTCTCTCTCTCTCTCTCTCTCTCTCTCTCTCTCTCTCTCTCTCTCTCTCTCTCTCTCTCTCTCTCTCTCTCTCTCTCTCTGGCTTTGAATATGGCAGTGAATCGATCCTCACTGGTGTGTTTTTGTCTACTTGTGCTGGTAACCTGCCAAGAGATTATATTTAGCCAAGGACGCATTTTGAGTTCAATGGACAAAATGAATCACAGCAAAAGTGGAAGGAGAGAAATGCAAGTGATGATTGATATATTGGGCAAAACTGAAGCACACCAAACAGCTTTCACTGAGGGCTCAGGAGTCTACAATGTGGAAAACACGCAGCAAGGTCACAGCCCTGGCGTTGGGCATCCTTTTGCATCATCAGAAGATGCTAGAAAACACAAGGAAGTAGCAGCTCATGTGGAGGGCAAAACACACGACTACAGTCCTGGCGTAGGCCATTCTATACCTGGGTATACCAAACCTGAACATAATGCCGGAGGGAAGCCAAGTGAATATAGCCCAGGAGTCGGCCATTCAATTCAACAAAAGCATGCACAACCCAGATCAAGAAAGTAGCTTCTTCATCACTAGATTTCATGCACAAAATTCAGTTAGTCCATCGGGGTTTGATCTAGTGATAAAAGTCAAATATCTAGGATTCGATTCCTGATGGATCGGAATAGTTAGGGAGCCAAATTAAGCGTCCTTGTGATATGTACAGTAAGGTATCATGCAGTGTAATTTCTGGGTTTCAAGTCATGTACAGAAATAAATATGTATTCATCAAAAGTTCCATGCCACTATCTCATAGGTCATAATCAAACCACACTTTCTAGGGTTACCATAAACAAACGGTTTAACCTGAAAAGCCAAAAGCAGTGGACGCACACTCAAACCCTAAATAAAAACACATAAAAATAGGCTCACTTTTTACCCTTTTTCTTTCTTTGCTCATCACTCATTCTACAACATTATATCAACCTGGTGCATTTCAATCATCTGCTATCTGAAGCAGCAGCAGCAGCAGCCTGTCATCATCTTTCGATCTGGACATAAACCCTAGATTCTTTGGTTACAAATTTCCTATGATTAACTTGAATGTTGGAATCGGGTTAAAAAATATCCCACCTAATTTACAAGACTCTAACAAAGTTAGTGGACGTGATCCCAAATGTTATATAAAACCCTAGATTGTCCTCAACTTGACATTTTCAAATGTTCAAGCTGCGAAACCTGCAAATGAAAATGAATAAAAGTGAGACCATTTAGCAGATGACTCTGTCTAGGAAGCTGATTCTTTACCAGGCAAGAATGGTGACGACTGTGACGTCAGCTTAAGAGTCAACAAGGTTAGATGAGATGGATGCGGGTGGGGTTTGTTGACACAAATATAAAGTTGGGTAACTTTATTATCGACTGTCCGTCCAACATCTTCCGATTAAATATTTAAATCTCATTTATTAGAAAATAACTAATTATTGAAATTGGTGTAATTATGCGTCCAATTTTCTTCGCTCGCCACATCTTATACTTATTGCGCTGCGCTCAATCTCATTCCAAAAAAGTAATGCATGGCATGACATCATATGATATCATGATTAATTGTCGAGAAAATTTCCAAGTAAAAATTAATGAAATTTATTTCCTACGTCACCATTTTCATTTACCCAAATACAAATTTCAGAAACTTTTTTCTCGATTGGCCTCTCAAGAAAAATAAAAATGTTACATTTTACAAAATATAACATTCAAATCTCGCAAGGACAAGACAAAACATTTATTCCCAAAACGCTCCTGATTACTATGCCACAAATTTAAAAAACGACAGCGTTTGGATGCTCTTTTAGGGGTAAAATGGTCATTTTGAAATCTATTGTCCGAACAAGATTTTTAAATTTTCATTTATTTCTCTCGTCTTTCGTGCGATTCAATTCGTTGTTTATCAGGTGTGTGTGGCATTTTGATTTTTGATTTTTTAATTTTCGAAAGTGTGCTTCGCATCGAAGCCAACAGAAATCGCATCCACTCCGATTCCCATAAACCCTAGAAAACTCCGGGCGCTTTCTGCGCTGATGCACTGAGCAGCTCGATGATGATATTCGCGCTCCACCCCGCCGCCGCATCCTCCGGATTCCTCCGGTCAGTTTAATGCGCACTTTGCTCAAGTTTTGTCGGTGTTTTTGCTGACTTTTTTTTTTGTTTTGTAATAACGTTTTTCCAAATTTGTCGCTTGCTGTTTATTTGGTTGTAATCGGTGGCGGTGCTGTGGTTTCTGGGTCTGTTTTTGGTGAAAATTGGTTTGGAAATGGTGGTGGGGGGTTTGTGGGTTGAAGGGGTTTTGATGATGGGAGTTGGGAGGTGAGGAGTCCGAGCTGGTGAAATTTGGAGGGAGTGGTTGGGTTGGGTTATGGGTGATGATGGATTAGGAAGGTCGCTGCTTTTTTGGGAAGTTTGGAGGCGGAGTGTGGGTTTCTAATCTAAGCATGGTTAGGGGTTATAGTGGGGTTTGTGTGATAGTAGCTTGGATATTTAGTAAGTTTATATGTTGGTGTCATCATAAATTGTGGTTCTTGGTTATATTTTTTTTTCTGGCATCTGGGGTTCAAGTGAATTTGAGAAGTTGAAGGATGGTTATCCGGGGCATGATAGCTGTGGTTATGGTTAATATTTTGTGAATGCTTGGAAGTTTGGGTATGCATCAAAGGTTGTTGCTGATAATGGTTTTGTATTTAGAGTAGAGGACTGAATCCGTAACTACTGCAGATATTTGTATGCAATCGCCTGTTCTCTATTCTTTTTCTTAATACTTTTGGGTGAATAGGGTGGTGAAAATGACAAGACGTTGAAATGAAGTTCCTTTTTCCTTAATTGGTAAATTCAAGGGAAATGAAATGAAATCCAGTAAATGATTTGTATCGGTGAAGCTTTTTTTTTGTTTATGGGTTTGAAACTTTGTGGTACTTAGAGACTCAGAAGCATGTATCATCTTCAACGACTAACTTGAATCCGTGTACCCTAAAGTATTAAATGCTGCAAGATCTCATTCCTATCTGTGATAACACTTCCTTGAGCTTAGCTTCCGTGTAATGTTTGGAATGTTATGACTGACGCTCTTCTGATCTTTATTGTGGGTGAAAGCAGGGAATCCTTCCGCTTACTTGAAGCACTAATTATTCTTCTGATCTTATCATGCTCTTGGTTCTGCAATGGCACTTTAAATTGTTGCACAAAAGAGATGGCGGGGAATGTGGTCTACAATAGTTATGAAATATATGAGGGCACCTATAATGCAAGTATTCGAGAAGTATTCATTTCTGATTTGGATCCGCGATGTCTGCATGTGAATCCGATGAGCTCCTTGGGTCTCAGCAATACATGCGATAGATCCGACTTGTTTTGCTTACCATTACCATCATCAAGTTTCTTTTCTGAAGAGCATGATTCAAGGAAAGCTTTCTTGAGATCATCAGACGCTGGTATGGTTATGTTATCAGATTTAAAAGTGCCCTTTGTTTCAGGCATCCATTCAAGTTATGATATATTCACATGCATTTAGCAATAACGGGATGTAAATTCTTGTCAAACAGAGTCCATTTTAAAAAAGAAAGAAGAGGAATTGTTGGAGAGCCTGAAGTCTGACATGATCAATTTGGACGCCTCTCGTTGTTCCTTGCCTATGCTTCTGGAAGTCAACCCTCATCTACTGGACTGGGGGAAGGGTTATTTGCACTTGCCTAGATTTTCTTTCTTGACAGTGGCTAATAGGCAGAAGGACAACGTATTACATGTCTACAAGCCCTTCAGTACTGACCCACAGTTCTATGCTTGTAACTATAGTGGGTCTTTGCTAGACCCAAGTGAAGTTGCTTCAATATGTTTCGTATTCCATCCAAGACAATTGGGTCTGTCCTCAGCTCAGCTAGTCATTCAGACGAGCATTGGTGGGTTTTTGGTTCAAGGTAAAGGTTTTGCAGTTATCCGCCCAATCGAGGACGAGACCTTAGATATGCCGGGGATCCCTTTCAGTGGGTGGTGGGGTAAAATTGTATCTCTGTTCAGTTCACTGCATATGACTGTTTATGCAATGGAAGTCAAATCAAGTCTCCCTGGTTTCATGCTCAGTCTGTTTAAGAAAATACTACGCGGGTTGAGTGTGAGGAAAATGTATGCTGTTTCTTTTCTTGCAGTGTCGTTGATGTTCCTTAAGTATTGTTTCACAGTACCCCGTCTGCTGCCGTGGATCCCAAAAACTTACGTATTCCTGGGTGGAAATAATTCGTCGCCAACTGTAAGCACTGTCAGAAACTCTCCACTCATGCACCGGAACCAGAAAGTTTCTGAATTTTCCATTTCTTATAAAATGGATGTGAGACATAGCTCAAAAATGAAGAGTGAATCTATGGTGCGGGATTGCGTTGATGATACCGAGCATAGTGTTGTTGCTACAGCAGAGAGCGTTGTTTCTCAATGTACCAAGTCGGAGCCTGTGAATCATAGTGGTGATAACATATCTGGAGAAAGCAAAAAAGAAGGATCAGCAACTTCTCCAGGGACAAAATCTGCAGTAGTACTCAATGCTGATAATGGGGATGCAGCAGATATAGGTTTTATTGCAGTGAAGGTTGGGAAAGAGAAGAGACGGAAAAAAAAGGGAAAGGGTCCTCGTGCAGGAGTAGCTGCTTCTTTTGAATCTCCAGGTAGTCAAAGTGGATATTCTACGCCTTCATCACCGTTGTCTCCCATTACAACAGTTCTGTTGCCAAATAAAAGTGCTGTTTATGCTAAAAGGGAGACCAAGAAACCCAGAAGCCCAATCAAGACATTGACCAGTCACTTATGCGAGAAGTCTGTAGTCCTGGAGGCATCTCCTAATGCAAGTGATATGAAACTTTCTGTTCCCAAAAAAGTGTTTGCTGCTGCACCAAAACAGGCTATTAACAAATTTGTCTTGTTTTCGTCGGCTACTTTTCCTCCTGCTGGTCACTCTGCGCAAAATATTTACCCTTCGTACTCTTTACCTCCATCTTCTATTGATCCGCATGCTCGTGCTCCCGGGCCTAAACTCTGTAAAATTAGTAGTTATGAAGCCAGTGAAAAGGTGGCAGTAGTCAGAGAGGAAGCTGTCAAGGATTTCACATATGATATATGGGGCGATCATTTTTCTGGCTTTGATCCTATTGGTAGGCCGAAAGAACCTTATGTAATATGTCCTGGCAATGACAGTGACTCTTTTAGCTTTTTCGCAAAGGGCCCCACCTTGTTGGAATATGTTCATCCAAGATATGTAAGCACCTTTGTTCCAGAAGGTAAATGATATGTCATCTATTACAAATATTTTCGTCTCCCAAACCAGTTCATTTGAATTACCTGAATTAGATAGTCAGTAGTTGGGAAAAGCCATTTGGTTATGCTCAAAGTTCTCATAATGACTTGATAACATATTACGTCTGATGGGGCTCGTAGCATTGCTGTTAAATCGTCATAATAGGATGGAAATTTTCTTAATTGTTGTTAGATTGCATGAATAATTTCCTGACCGACCCATGTATAAACCTGTTACTATCAAGTGTAGTGAATAGTTTTATTAGGAAATATCAGGCATAATATTTGATAAGCAACATTTCAATCAGCTTAGCATTGTGCTATTGTATAGAATAATTGGTTAAGTGTTTAGCTCTATTGTCGTGCTTTTTCAGTCGGTGGTCAGCTTAATGTTTCTTTTCCCGAGTTGCAGAAGAGCACATTGTTCTGATGAGTATACACTAGATTGCAGTGTTAAATCTTACGTAAACATGTTGGCCTAACCTATCTTTCTGTCCCTTTGTAAAGCTGAAGTCTTTCGGTCAGCCTTTAGTCTCTCTTAAGGTATTTCTCTCGCTTTTGCCATATTACTCGTTTTTTTTTCTACTTTATATATACCTACTGAAAAGTTAAATCCCTTTGGTGGGATGTTTAGTTAAAAGAGTAGTCTCGCGCAATTGTTGGAAGTAACTATTCACTAGGTAGATGCGGGTCAAATTTAGTTCATCTTTAAGCTTTGTCTGTTAAGCACAAAGATGTAGTATTTGGTAGATGCTGGTCAAATTTTGGTAATGAGGATATATGTTAAATGCTGTTTTGCTCGCATCATCTTGGTGTGATGCTTATTATATCCGTAAGCTTTGTGAATAGACTTTAAATCGACATGGGAGAATCTTTCCCTTTTTTGACCTGTCGGTGCTTCTTTTTCTTTACTTCATTTCATCTTACATTACCAAGCATGTAGGGTATTTATTTCTTTGCTAGCACAATGAAGGGTGGCTTGTGAATTAGTGTTACAAGAGATTCTGCTGTCAGACGGAAAGTTCAGTCACTGGTTTTTGAATATCGTGTAGATAGTTTAGTGCAGGGTTTACGAAGCAAGGGAAGTCAGGTTTGATTAAATACGGGTTGTGATAGTTACGGCTCTATTCTGTTTGAAAGAATTGTATTGGAGTTGTTCAGGTTGATTGATTATCCAGGAGACAAATTATATGCTGTGGACAGTAGAGAGGAATTACCCAGCTGTGGAAAGAAGACATAAGGTGATGATATCGTTGGATCATATAATCATACAGCGGAAACATTATAACTGGATCAAATTCATATCAGAATAATTAACATATCTCATTACTTTAAAATAAAACATGCCTAAATCCATTGACCGGGAGTAATCTGCATCACAAAAGCTTAGGTTGGTGCTTTCAGTTCGTATGTCTCTTGGGTCAGTTTCTTTGAGAGTAAGAAATTGGAGAACAATATGTTAGACCAACATAATCCATATTTATTCCCTTTTACACGAGAAGATATAATTGAGATATATGGATTCCGTCTCCCAAAGATTTCCATAATTATCTCCAGATATCTATACAGTATATTCCACGATTAAAATTATACTTGCTTTCAAAATAATTAGATCACGTTATTCGAATTTATCACAATAATAATATATATACAATTATCTAATTACACGTTTGATTCAAATTAGATTAATCATAATAATCTAACAGATATAAATACCGCTTGCTGGTATTCTCTAAAATGTGCTGTGAAGGTTGAGAAAAATTAAGGTTGATATTTTATGTTTTTTTTTTTTTTTTTTGAAGGTTGATAGAATGAAGAAGGATCTGTTAATGGGTGTATGTATATAATGGACACTCCGAAAAAAGCGTACAAAACACTACAAGGAAGTTTTACAAACTGTGGGAACAGTGAATTAGATTTCATCATACTGAAAAATGAGATTATCTCTACTTTTCAGCAAAGAATTCTCCCTTGTATATTTGGAGAACTTAATCGAGAGTCAGAGCCACTCCCTCCCTTGCCGCTGCTGCCCCGTCTACTGTCATTTTATCTGACCGGCACTTTTTCGATGGGACAAATTTTGAATTGTAAGGAGTGGTACTTCTTTCCTCCCCTGCCGAGGTTGAGATGGAGTAAGCTCTGATCTGAGCGGGGAGGAGATGGGCAGGGAAGGGCCTCGAGCATGGACCTCGGAGAATGATGAGGTGGCACCATCATGTCAAGCTGCTGGCAGCCGGTCTCACTGGATAAAAAGAACTATTCATGAAGCTGGAGAGAAAAGTGCAAAAATTACCATATCATAAGTCCAAGTTCAGAGGGATGCATTTTTGAAAGAGTGATGAATGAGATGAGAAAATGAGTCATCACAAACAGTACAAGTAGCTTTACCACTCTGGAGGCCGTAGCTGTTTCATTAGTGTTTCTCCTGAAACGCATGGCAACTGCTCATGATTGCAACTACATGACGCTTCTGAGCTAAAAGCTTTATCCTGTATAAAAAGACTGATGTAGAGGACTAAAATTTAGGCACATGGAAACGACAGCATATGTAGTATTTACAAGTATACCTTGATATTCATCCCGTTAAGCCCATTGACGCAAGATTGGACATCCTGTTGAGAGTTTCTTAAAAATGGATGTTCCAATAGGGAATTTGATGTGGGCCTTTCAGCGGGATTCCTGCGGAAGCAACACTGCAGAAAATCCTTGCCTTCAGGTGACAATATTTTGGGAATGGGTGGGGATTCTCTCATGACCTTAAACATTGCTGCAGCCTGCATTTGCCGGAATTTGAGAGTAAAGCTGTTGGTTTAAAAAAGGAAAAACCAAAGGAGGAGCTGCTGATTTTATTGAAAATAATAATCCAAATAAACAACCATTGTCTGGTCATGCGTATCATGGGGAGCATATGATATCCAAATGGAAGTGAGGACAATGGTGATTTGGTACATCTGCTTACCCCTTCATATTCACTCCAAGGAGGTTTCCCATTGAGCATTTCTATAATTGTACACCCCAAACTCCATATATCAACAGCACAAGCAAGATCAGGTTTCATGTCCTTCTGCATCACTGACTGCATGAGCTGTCACGGAGATCGGATGTTAAAGAAACAGAGATTTCACAACGTACTGTTACCGATGTATTGATGAAACCAGCAAACCTCTGGGGCCATCCAGTATGGACTTCCCTTCAATGAAAGATGAGCTGCTTGTCCAGTGAGCTAAGAAATCAAACTTAGCGTCATCATTCAGGAAAGAAGAAAAGACCGGGCTACTCAATTCAACAAAATTCAAACCAACTGCTACTGCCTGCTACAAATTTTTGTTTATGTGATGATATCTAGTACCAAAACATGTTAGGCTCCTGTTTACTTCTCTAAGGAGCAGTTTTATTCTGCATGTTTTCTAGTAGTTGTAAAAAGGGTTTTTCTTTTTCTCTTTGAGGTTATTATATCTGTTGATATTGCAGAGGGCAACAATTTGTTAAGAGGATGCGCAACTTACATGCTTTGCCATACCAAAATCTGCAAGTTTCACGACTCCGGCTGAATCAACTAGTAAATTAGCCCCTTTGATGTCCCTGCAACGGCGAACATCGATTCTCAGATACTATAATCAAAGAACTTCAGCACACTATAATCTCCATAAGTAAGAGATATCGATTTTTAGTAACATGCATAACAGAAAAGTTACGTAAATCATATTCCATAAATGAATTCGAATGGCGAGATACTATAGCATTAATAAAAGTACATACACCACTTGCCTGTGCACTGTTTTTTTGCTATGCAAATATGCTAGGCCCGAAAGGATGTGACGCGTGAAATTCCGAACAATAGCTTCAGTAATAGCTCCACAATGATCACGGATGTACTTACTGATAGCACCAGGATGGACATACTCCAGAAAGATATATAGCTTATCTCCGACCTGTTCATAGCAAATTGGAGTCAATCGCCAGTCCCATTTTAGAGAGCATTGTACACAGGAAATTGCCGGGATTCAAGACTCACAATTTGACTTCCATAATACTGCACAATGTTTGGATGTTGAAGTTGACTAAGCAATTTTATCTCCTGCAGCCGCCAATAAAGGGAAGGAAAAGAAATTTCAGCAAGACCGATACTGATGAAAAATTAACATATATATATTGAAATAAACCATTCAAACTCATAACCATAGCCAGATACTGAATAGGAGATACAGACACTGTACTAAATTCCAATTGAATATTGACTAGATACTTGAATATGACTAATAACTAAAAAAACACTTGCCTGCTCTAACTGCTTCATGCACTCCGTCGATTGAGGGTCATCAGGGATCAATTCCACTTCCTTCATTGCGCATAAAGCTCCAGTTTGGCTGTTTGCATATATTAAGAAAAAGATCATGTTAAAGAGCCTATGGTATCATTATCTAGTGTAGTCATACAACAGCAGACGAAAATATAAATGCGACTACATACAGGTTAGTTGCCACATATACGCTGCCAAAGGTACCACGCCCAATGAGCTTCCCTTTTTGCCAATTATTTGCTGATGAGAATTCTGGTCTTGTAGTAACTTGAGGTAAGGAGGATGCTGGCACTGGTAAAGGAGCTGAATGAGCTGATGGTGCAGGTAAAGGAGCTGATGGTATTGGCAACGGCGATGATGGTGCAGGCAGATGAGCTGCTGTTGACGACGGCGGAGAGGCTCCAGGAGGAAGAGGTAAGGGGTGACCATTGGTGTAGCTACTAGCTCGAGGTGACACTGATGCATCACGAACTGCCTTCTTATTCAAAGGAGATGTAGCTCTGCTTGAATTTCTTGAATCATGATGAGGGCTTCTTGCATTACTGTAAAGACCGTAACTACCAGGGACGTGAGAACTATCTGGACTATACTTGATCTGATCAGGAGAGGCTGGAGAAGGGAATCTCATGTATCCATCTGAAAATGGCATCTCTGGGGCAGACCACATCTGGTTGCTCTGAGGAGACTTGTAATAAGAAGAAAACATTTCCCCTGTACTCCTCCTTTGCGGACTTAGCGAAGGACTAGTATACGGGCTGGTTGGAGCACTCCTGCAAGGAAGACTGAATTTATTGGATTCGACATCCACAAATGTAAGATTTTGCGGTGCCTTGCGGCTTGGTCTTCTAGAATTGCGCTCCATTCCGCTATGTGCTCCCTCATTAAGACTGTAACAACAAGCAGTATAGTCACCACTTAAATAAGTTCCTCAATAAATGTCCATAGATCATGTTTCCAATCCATCATCAAAAATTCAAATCGTAGTAAACACAACAAAATCTAGATTTCCAAAACAAAAAAATCAAGCAATCCTAATGCTACAAAATCTCACCTTCCAATCTTAAAATCGGAATATCTCCCACTTTCCGTGAACCTGACGGGCGGCTCTTTAGGCGAAGGAAGGCGTTTGGACGCAGCATACCCATCCGTCCTCAACAGCTTGGACAGCTCCGGCAACGGTAGCGGCTGCGGCTCCTGCACCACCGATGAGCCTCTGGAATCGGAAGTGGAACCCGAAGGCGAAGAAGCACCGCTGTTCTTACTAGACTGAAAACGATCGTAGATCGTGAATCGCTGCATTTCCGAATCCGGAGAAGAGAAACCAGACCCGACGGGCATAACACCTCCAATGTCCGCCTCGCGCGTATTTTTAGACTTCCTATGCCTCTCTTCCCGCCTCGCCGTCAAATCGCCCTGACCGGGGCTGCGATCATCGAGGGGGGTGGATTTAGGGGAGGGCGTTGAGGAAGGGGGAGAGGTGGAGAGGAGAGCTGTTGGGGACCACCACGGCATGGCATGGGAGCATTTAGGGTTGGAATTAGTAGATGCGTGATGATGAGATGAGCAATGGTTTGATCGGGAAGAAAATGAAACCCTAGCGAGGAGGAGGATGAAAAAGAAGAACAAGTTTCGGTTGGATCGTCGTCTTCGTTCTGTTGAAACCAACGTAAAGCTCAATTTCATTGTTTCATTTAAATGAAACTTTGACAAGAAATTAGTAATCATAATTGAGAAAATAAATGGAATTATTGACTTGGCAGACTGGGAAATCTATGCATGAATTTAGACAGAAGTGAACTTGAATGCTCAAAATACCCAACAAATCATGTGTAAGCTTCTGATTTTGTGGTGGCATGTGCACTGTTGGATCTCAAAGAATGAGGTTGAGATCTGTATAGGCCAGATGCAGAGTAGCAAGCACACCATGGTGCTTGGTTCTTCACCATATTGAAATTGACTTATACAGTTAGCACTATGGCAACCCTATTTCGTCAACAATGCAATGGAAGTTTCAGGCTGGGAACATATGAGGTGCAAGATGACCACTATGGCAATAGTTTCAAACTGAGTCTACGCATATTTATCCAGTGGTGCTAACCTGGTAGTTCTTCCAGTTCAGATTCTCAAAGAGCACTGTGTACAGAGTTTATGAACCGCGGTTTCCAGCTGATTAGAGACTTTAGATAGGAGTTTCTTTGATCTCAGACTTGGTTGGAGTGATCTTAACAACTGGCATAACCTCATTTCGACTTAAAAGCTTCATGGATGGATGGACCTTGATGTCTTGCATGAGTATCTTGTCACCAATATCTAGACTACTGATGTCGACTTCAATTTTTGAAGGAATGTGCTCTGCTGGGCAAATGAATTTGAGAGTGGGCCGTATCTTGTTCAAGTGTCCTCCTGTTAAGGCCAAATATGAGTATTCAATTTATTTTGTACAGCAAGAGACCTGGCAATGAAATATATGACAAAATTAAAGTGAAATATCCTTGCTAATATAAATCCTCTTTAGACTCTGTAAGTATCTAAACTACACATCATATCTTTAATTATGTCCTCATAGACCTCCTCAACATTCAAGTGTCTGGTAATTCATAAACCACCCAAACTCAAGTGTCTTATAAATCACTGGTTTGATGCATGAGAAATACAAACAGAAAGTAGTACACATTGTTTTAGTCATACATAGTCTCATCAAGCTTCAACACCTACGAGTCCCATTCCATTACTAATGACAAAATACTGCAGCACTCATTAGACGAGTAAAATAGGAGGATAATGATCAAACAGGAAACTGGAAGATAGGAAGAGGTCATGCATAACATCACAACAGGTAACCTACTCAAACCTAACAGTTACATTAGTATTTCAACTAAAATGTTTCACATAATCGATTTTTTTGTTGAGCAGTTGATAAAGACCGTGTGCACGAAATCAACAGACCATCAAACAAATGTACAAACTTCGTAAACAAACAACACATATAATACAAATATACCTAACGGCAAGATCTAGCATCACAATTCAACACTGAAGATGTAGTCACTAATTGAATAAAAAACAAATGAAGATGCATTAGTGATATAAAATGCACTCAGATGACATGCACCTTCTAGACAACTACGCACAAGCCTATCATTGCTATATTTCCAACAAATATAAAACATCCCTCGTTATACCCAATGTGCATAAACACCAGCCATCCATTTACATGAAAATAATTCGTGTGTTGATGACAATAACATTTTTTGATCCTACATTTATCTTGATTTTTGAAGATAGGGCTAACCTTTCTTAAGTCCAGGAGAAGCATCTTCCCCTTTGATAACCACAGGCACATCAATCTTCAGCTCAGAGCCTTCATCAGCCCAAACTAAGACCAAATTTAGTATCTTCCCAGTCTCTTTATCCTTGTGAATCTGCACAACAAATCACCATCAGTCACCAAATCTTAAAATCGACTCAAACCATTCATCATCACAATCTCCGCACCTTAACCGGAAGAACATTTCCAGACTCAATCAACACAGACGATCCAGCTCCAGCCCTAATCTGCAACGGAAACCTTGTACAGTAAAAAAACTCATCAGACTCCACCGACTTCATAATCGCCTGAATCTGCTTCTTCTCCGTAGTCAAAAGCCTCTTACGCTCCACCGATCTTACAACACCGTCCTTTCCGACGGAGAAGCTCTCGGAGAAGACCACCGCCGGAATCCTGCCTTGAGCTCTGTCTCTCGTGGAGACTCGGCTACCGGAACATTCTCTAGGAATCGCCTGAATCGTGTGGAAGTCGGAGGTTGTTGAGGCTCGGCTCCTGTTTCGCAGACCGGCTCGGACGCCGGCTCCTGCGGCTCGCCACCACTGAACCATTTTTCAACGTATGTAACGATGGAGATGGGTGCGAGAGGGTTTTGCTGTGGAGGGAGATGTTTGGTGTTGGGCTTGGCTGGTCCTTTATGAGCCCATAGGCTTGTCCGTTTTGGGCCCATGGACTTGTCCATATTGGGCCTCTCTGGGCTTGTACTTGGATGGCATTTTCGTGATTTGCTCCGTATCGAAATGTCAACCCGCGAAAATCAGTTAAATTCATCGAAGAGACAAAAGAGTCAAGTCAGACTACAACACAGCAGCAGAGCTAATCCAACGATCCAAAATCTTCTCAGTCAAATTAACGGCTGAGATCGCTTTACCAACACACTATATAAACCAATGCGTCCACGCAGTCTCTGCTTCTTCTGCAAATTTTTCTCTCTCAAGATTATATATTGTCCTTCAGCTTCCTCCGTTGGAATCATAGAAGATCAAATCGAGCTCTACCTCTCACACTTCAGCCAGAGCTTCGAAAAGAACAGTTTCGGACGATCCGAGGTACGCCGGCACTCGTATTTTCCCTCACAATTTGTACGATCAATCCAGCAATATTTGTGAACTGCAACAAAAAAACAAACAAGCAATACAAAATATGTCATTGCTAGCTAGGGTTTTGCATGCATGAAGACTGAATTCTGAGCTGACGTGGCATACCGTATCAGTCGGAATCGGAGGAAGAGTAGGAGTGAGGGTTTAGTGCACTGATCATCTTGGTAAGGGCCTCTCCCATGTCCTCCTCTCTTCCTAACCCTCAACTTCTCAACAACTCACAGCCCAGCGCTCCACAGCCGAGGCCGAATCTCTTCACGTTTGAAAGCCTGCTCTCAAGGAACGGCAACACGGCGGCAGTTGAGCGGAGTCTTGCTTCCATGGGGATTGATCGGACATCCAGTGATCCCCTGGATGAGTTCCGGCCTGGTGTTGAGGAATCCAATAACTCGCCATACTTTCCGACGCCGTTGGTGAAGATGGAAGGAAATGGAACAGGGATCGGGAGAGGACACTGGATCACTGATAGATGAGAGAACATGGGTCTTGTAGATGCGTTTGCGTAGCATGAGTTTACTGCGTCCTCCAATTCTGAGGCCGAGGCCGGACGTCCTCCTCAAGAGCGAGAAAGAGCTGCTCTGCTCTGCTCTGCTCCACCACTCGTCAAAGCTAGAAATGGAGAACGACAATAAAATGTGATTGTTTTTCGGGTTGGGCCTCCAAAATGGGCCTTCTTTATGTCATGACCCCCGATATTTGGGCTGGGCCTGAAGCTGGACTATCCATTTAAATTTCCGCTATTTAAAATATTAAATTAGTATCCAAAAATCGATAATTATATTTTAAAAGATTCAATAATTTAGTAAATTGATTTCTTATAACACACTCAAGTGTATGTTTTAAAATGTACAATTGCTGTGGGCTATATTCTTAGCCTTATCGTTAAATGTAATTGTGTTATCGGTTTAATATTCAATACCGAATTCAATAAATAGTACGTTATGAAATATAAATTTTCCTCAAGAAAAACGTGGCAATGTTTGTGGTAATTGTTCTATGTCTCCATTCAGATTCGGTGTGGCCAAGCTAAATATGGTGATATCAAAATAATGTGAAATTTTTTTTATTGTCGTTTGCTTTCTCTTCTTGTATACTAATAAATGTGTATAAGAATTTGGATGAACATATTTGGGTGAATTGGATTCAAGAAAGAATTAATTGCTATAAATATATTTCTAAATATTAGATTCTTTATAGCTTAAGAAATCTTGGCTTGATTTGTTGCTTAAAGTAATCAAAATCTTTTTTTATTTATCAAATATTTCAATTAGTTAATTAGTCAAATCTTGCCTTTAAAACATGCACAAACATCCATGAAATCAAGTACTTATAAATCCAACAGCCACAAGGACAACAAAACCATGTAAAAATCACCATGCCAAGGTTGCATCCTTCTCTGCTCTTTTTTAAGGTACAAATCTCCAGCAACCTTTGATGTTTTTGATCTTCTGGGTTTCTCAGAACTCCATGCCATGATTCATTTATGCGTTTTGACAGAGCAAATGCAGAAGAAAGATGATGAATCACTGGAGAAATCTGCTGCAGTTGGCCATCTTGTTCATGGCTTTCTTCCCATCTTCTTCTTCTTCCTCTTCCTCCAGGTGTGGCTCTGTCTGAACCAGCTTCAATAAAAGTCAATTTTCTGGTGACCAAACTCATCTAGCAAGTCATAAATGCCTAACCAATCTTCATTTTCACTGCATTATTTACATTAGACTCTGTTTATCATTTTTAAAAAATATATAAAATTTGCTATAAATACTTAAAAATGGCTTGGTTGAGATTTGATCAAAAGGATACCAAATTTTCTGCATGTGACTCGAACGAGATCTTTCCCAGATCTGATGAATCTCTGAACAGGAAACTTTTTGCTGACGTCAGAGCTCCAGCTGTGAAACTGACACAAGGAGATCAGCAAGTAAATAAACAAAGCCCTAATGCATATTGATCTTTACTGAATCCAGAAATCATTATGCATGCTGCAGAATTTAACCGTTTTTTATTATGTTCCGATCTCTTGAAAGGTTACTGTGGATAACGGACTTCTGACGGCGACGTTTTCAGTGCCGGAGGGAATGATTAACTCAATCCAATACAAGGGAATCAAAAACGTGCTCAGTGAAAAAGAGGAATTAAACGGCAGAATGTAACACTTCAATCTTTCCACTTATCTTCGACAATTAGACCGCATCAGATTCGGTGCATTCAAATCAAATACAGTGATATCAAAATGAAATCGACAAATGTAGGTATTTTGATGCTGTGTGGGAGGGACAACGTGGCTTCAGGTACACTCCACATCTTCCTTAACCTTTTTTAAGGATGTTTTTGAGAGTATTTGCATACCTGAATGTGTTGATTTTTGAGTTGAGGAAGACATGTCTGGTTGCAGAATACTAGCATCCAGTTACAATGTGACTGTGCAAACAGAGGACCAAGTAGAGCTATCATTTTCCTACAAATGGGACTCGAACAAGAGCTCAGATACCTTGCCAGTAAATGTCGATAAAAGGCGAGTTTGAGTTCTTCAGAAATGGCCTTGGCTTGATCAGTTAGGTAAACATCCATCATTGTCTTGTTTTGAGGCAGATATGTTGTGCTTCGTGGGCTTCCTGGGATCTACATTTATGGAGTTTATCAGCGGCCGGAAGGGTGGCCGGATTTAGATTTTGTGCAGACAAGAATTGTTTTCAGGCTTGATGGAGACAAGTAAGTAATCATGCATACTTCTGAATCGGATAAGGAATTTGTGACGCTCCGGTGACCTGAATTTACTCGATGGACCTGCAGGTTTACGTATATGGCGTTGACCGATGAGAGGCAGAGAGATATGCCCACGGCCGAGGATCGGCTCAATGGACAGATATTGGACTATAAGGAGGCTGTAAAGTTGACAAACCCTAGTAATCCTGCATTTAAAGGAGAGGTAATTGAATCCGATATCTTGTTTCCCAAGCAACCAATCTTTTTACCTAATTAGGGTTCCAACGGAAGATCATATATCATAGTATTGCGTGATCACTTTTGGAGAATAAATTGGGCCCGGGATACGTACAAAACAGAAACAAATAACCCATTGTTGTCTACCAAATAACATTGTTGTCTACCATTCTTGTCGGGTTTCTTGAGTATAAGTATTTAGCAGTTTGTCTCACATCGCTGATATATGGAAGAATTACTAATATATCTTAGGTTACACCACCATAATAGTTAAGGCTTTTGAGTCATATATGGGTGTAAAACAGAATATCTAGCCATTTCCACATGGTATTAGAATTACGACATGCGGTCCGGGCCAATATGTGACTGTGGGACGGGCCTCTAAGTGGCTAGTGCATGACGAGATATCCATTTGACGGCAGCATGGGCTTACCCATAGGTGAGAGTCGTGTGTTGCGCACTTACGCTGACCGGTTAGATAGTTAAAGCCTCGTGTGAAGGATACGCTGACCGGTTGTATATTTAAAGACTCGTGGGAAGAACGTCAGTAGCGTTGAAGGCACCTACTAATTACGTCAGCTTTTTTGTGTGTGTGGTGTGTAGGTTGATGACAAGTACCAGTATTCAGCACAGTACAATGATTCTAGGGTTCACGGATGGATATCAGATGATCCAGCAGTAGGGTTTTGGATGATCACACCTAGCAACGAGTTTAAGAATGGAGGGCCAACTCGACAACGAATGCATTCCCACCTTGGTCCAATAATGCTCAATGTAAGCCTATTTGCTCGAAACCTGAATAATTTAGAGCATAGTCAAATATTTAGGGTTTCTAATTTTCTGAAACTTGCATGGATGATCACAATTTGTAGGTCCTTACGTGCAGCCATTATGCTGGACCAGACTTAAATATCCACTTCAGAAATGGCGAACCGTGGAAGAAAGTATTCGGACCGGTGCTCGTCTATTTGAATTCCGGCAACAGAACATCAACCTGGAATGATGCGAAGAAACAGGTACTATAATTTACATCCCAGAAATCACTACATGCCCTAAAATTATCAAGCCTCTTCAATCAAGTTTCACTCAAGTAATTTTCAGATGTTGGCAGAAGTCAGCAAGTGGCCCTATAATTTCCCGTCGTCCGAAGATTTTATAAAATCAAGTCAAAGAGGAACAGTCTCAGGTGTCTTGCAAGTCAATGACATGGACCGGTAATTCAGTCATAAATCCTAATTCTGCTAACTCAGCACTCGAACTTACTAAACCCTAAATGTACTTACAGGATTATACAGACCCGGTCCATCTCCGCCAGCTACGCCCAAGTTGGCTTGGCGGCGCCCGGAGCGGCAGGATCTTGGCAAAGAGAATCCAAAGTATGACATCACAAAAAAAAGTCCATATAACTCAAATCAGATGTAAAAATGTTATGCTGACGTCACTTTTTCCCAGGGCTATCAGTTTTGGGTGGAAGCAGATGACCAGGGAAAGTTTGAGATAAAAAATGTGCTCCCAGGGTCCTATAACCTATACGCATATGTGCCCGGCGTCATCGGAGACTACGTGTATAACAAGACGCTGACCGTCCAGTCAGGTCTTAATCTGACCATACCCGACTTTGTTTAAATTTTGAGTACTGAGTTGATCCCATTGGATTTTACAACAGGTGATGTTATCAGGCTTGGTGTTCTGATTTATAAGCCTCCTAGGGATGGTCGGACAATATGGGAAATAGGCGTTCCGGATAGAAGTGCGGCTGAATTCTACATCCCTGATCCTGACCCTGGCCTCAGCAACTTTCTTTATGACAAATTAAGTCACCAAAAGTACTTGTCCCAAATTCTAATACATTTTGGTATTTCATATTCCGGCCAAATGTCGTTGCACTGACGAATTTTCCGGGCGTTTAGGTTTAAGCAATACGGATTATGGAGGCGATACACTGAGCTCTATCCTCATGAAGATCTTTCATTTACAATAAACCAGAGTAACTACACCACTGATTGGTTTTTCGCCCAAGTGACAAGGTTATAACTTACTCTCTTACTCACATTTTCGTTTTTTTTCCTACATGAACTGTCGTGGCGCGTATCGGATAAATATCCGAATAGCTGTGAAAATTGCTAGATATTCTGATTTGTACCCTTTATGACTCAAAAACTTTAATTCATGAGTCATGGTGGTGTGATCCAAGATATGCTAGCATCTCTTCCATTTATCAGTCGATGTGGGATAAATTTTCAACAGTCGCACTACTCTACAAATCACCCTGTCACACAATATGTGTGACAGGCTCGACCAAAATAGTATATTTTGTAAAGAATTCGAGTTCGAATTTTTATCAGGTCTTTTCTGTCTACTTACCAAACGATCACCCGGATGAGATTTTTTAACCGTTCTTTTTTCTCAGAGAAACCGGTGCTAATCAATACCTTCCGACGACGTGGAAGATCAATTACAAACTGGAACGTGTCAGTAGGGCAGCCATTTATAAACTACGAATAGCTTTAGCATCAATGCACGCGGCAGACTTGCAAGTAAGTATGTATGGTTTCGATTTAGGGTTTAACGTTTAGGGTTTAACTATGATTTTGAAGGTGAGGGTAAACGATCCGAGAGCGGATCCTCCGCTTCTGACGACGGGTCAAATTGGGAAGGAAAATACGATTGCACGGCACGGCGTACATGGACTGTATTGGTTGTTCAATATCGATGTTCCGGGGGAGAAACTTGTTAAGGGAAACAACACGATTTTCCTGACACAAACTGTCGCCGGCGGACCGTTTCAAGGTCTCATGTACGACTATATTAGGTTTGAAGGGCCGCCATCGTAGTGTAAGAGAATGTTTTGTGGAGCAATGCATAAGAAATTAAACATGTATTGATGAAGTGGTTATTAGTTCTTGATCGATATATTTTGATAAATTCTGTCATTCTTGAAAAATAGTCTCTCTCTCTCTAGAGATTTGGAGGGATTGATCTTGGAAAAAAAATTTAGAAATGCCCTAATTCTTAAACCATATATCCCAAATGCTTCAGTTTTTGAAAAAGTTTCTCAAATGCCCTACTTATTATTGAATTCGGGCTTTGAAAACTCGGATTCAATGAAAATCGACAAATTCGGTTTCTAAAAAACCGGAATCATTGGAAACTATAACATTCCGGTTTCTAAAACCCCGGATTGGTTAGAAAACCAACCAATTCGAACCGAAATCGTTTGATTATCCTACGTGTCGGTCCAGTCAGCATCCCAGTCAGCAGCTAAAGCAATCCGGTTTTTGAACAACCAGATTTTATAATGAATCTGGTTTTTTAAGAACCGGATTCGTGCAGAATATAATTCTGCCAACTCTTTTCTTCCTTCTCCCGATCCGCTCGCCTCCTCCGATTTTCTGTTGCCGCCGCACGCCAGGAGACGCCACGTCGAAGCAGGACGCCATGGGAGGAAGAATTGAAGGCGAATTCGAGGTGAGTTGTTGATTGAAGTTTGTGTTTTGTTGTTAGATAAGTTGGATTTGGGGGTTATTGTTTCTAATTTTTGGATTTCCATTGCCTTCGATTTCAGTCTCTCCGACAATGTGCAGTCGATTTCAGTTTCGACTCCCTTTCAATGACTACCTATATGCAGAAAATGGTCAATTTTGATGTTGAAAACGAATTCCTATATGGAATTCAAACTGAAATCAGCGTAGATGGTCTCATATAGGGATTGATTAGGGTTGTTACTTTACATATTTGTTATAAGGAACATGGATGCTTTGATGTTGTTAAGAGATATAGTAAAAAAGTGAATGTGCAGAACGGATGAAAACAAGAAAAATAACAAAGGACAAGCTATAATTGATTATCTTGTTTTATTTTGTAAGTCGATAAGCTTGATATTGAGTTTCCCTTTGTTTAGTTTGCCTGCCAAGCTCCTCACAGGATGCCAAACTAACAAAATACATAAAAGAATTATTTAGATACATGAAAGAGTCTTATTTCAGTATTGTCTTACAGTTGACAATTTATAAACAAAAATATACAATGGATTATTTTTTGTCAGTGTATATATTATGCTCTAATACTGTGCTTTCAATTGGGAGATAGAAGTGCGATAGAATGTAGGAAAAAGTTGTAACATATTACATATGTCCGTTAACAACTTATTTAATGATACAGATGGATTTGGATGATATTGTGACGCCTGGACCGATTAATCGGTCTATCTTGACTCAACAGCGTACACACCGATCGGAAGATGTGTGGGCAGATCCGGTTAGATGATCATTACTCTATCCCTATCTAACATTTTGAACTCAGAATATCTTAACTTGTATCCAGTTGTATTTTGTCTTGCAGACTGAGAAATCTATAAAAATGGTTCATCGTAGGATGTGGGATATGGATCCCAGGATTGTGCCCTATATAGTGAGAGCCGGTTTTTACACTTGGACGCAGGTGCAAAATTTGGAAGCAGATTGGGCACTGCTTACTGCATTGGTGGAAAGGTGGAGGCAAGAGACACATACGTTCCACCTGAAGACGGGAGAGTGCACAGTCACTCTTCAGGACGTTGGTCTACTTACCGGCTTACCGATCGAGGGAGAAGCCGTTATAGGTAAGGAGGACCATGATTGAGAATCAATATGCATACAGCTGCTTGGGGCATATCCGGACTGTCCTCGGTCCCCAACTTTGGCACGCCGTAAGTGGTTCTTAAATAACATGAGAGTGGTACCGGACGACACTGATGATCAAGTTCTACAGCGTCATGCTAGAGCATACATCCTTTGCATGCTGGGATCGGCGTTGATGCCAGATTTGTGTGGAGACAGGGTACCGCTACATTATCTACCACTGCTGGGGGACTTGGATGGAGTCAGTTTTTATTCTTGGGGAAGCGCTGTGCTTGCCTACTTGTATACAGATGTGTAATGCGGCCCGGGAGGGGCACAAGCAGATGGGTGGGTGTATCATTCTGCTGCAACTTTGGAGCTGAGAAAGATTGACGATCGGACGACGATTTCAGTTGTTAGGATTTAGGAGCCAGCCCAAGCCCAAATTGAGCCGCTCATGAGGGGAGGATGGTCATACACGTAAGTTATTTTACGTTAATTATGAACTTTGTCGCAGAAAATAGTACGGGCCGAAATCTTATGTAATGACACCACACGGATCGTTACTTTTTTACCGAGACCAGCTTGATCGACTAGGCCTTTCTGATTTTGTATGGATGCCTTACGATCAAGACGAATTCCATCTGTTGAACCCATTGTGTGTGGCTGGACAAATGTCATGGTTAGCTGAGGTGCTACTTCTATGCTTCAATATTGTAGAGTGGTTGCATCCATCGCGTGTCCTTCGGCAATTTGGTCTCCCACACAGTATTCCCCCTGCACCACGTGGGTCGGCAGACCCCAAGCACGGCCTCCAGAGGAAGAAGCGAGTGGACTGGTCACTAGAACTACGAGAGTATATTGATATGTGGATAGGGCGGGCAGATCGACGGGTGGAAGCTCAAGTTGATGACAATGTTGTCTCCACGACACTGGAGTATCGCCACTGGTACCGCACCACGACTCGTAGATTCGTGCAGCCCGATATCGATGAGTCACAAGCGTATCGCCCCACTGCACCCGGTCTGCAACGTGTGGTGAGTACACTAATCATTTTAATTTTATTTTATAACGATTGACCCATATTATTATGTGGCTATTGTAGGTCAGAACTCTCGTGCATAATGCTCGTGAAGCCGCGGAGATGTTTTTCACGATCGACAATCCTGCGACGCGGACGGGCGCCCACCGTATTTTCCATGCTTCCGTTGAAGAATTGGCCAGGCTTGGGGAGCTGGATGCCGTGCGGGTAGATTCTTCACTTGTCAGTTTTGACACCGGTAATACTAAATTTCATATCAACATAATAATGTGAATTTTCACGCTATGCTTGTCTTATGTAATGCATTCTAATTGCAGAGAGCCCAACGATGGAGGAGCGGATGACGATGAGATTATTCAGTCGCAGACATATACTAGTGTGACCCACACCCCGTCGCAAGTATATCAGGACCCGAATGAGGCTGGACCATCACAACCGCAGGAAAGGAGACCAGTTCGTGAAAAGAAGCGCCCTAATCGATTTTCACACAATGCATTTAATTAGACGAACACGTCTTTCAGTTGATTGTACTTTGTGAAACCATTTATTATTATCCGAATTGAAACATATGCATGTATGAGTCTATTTCTACAAACCCATAAAACATTTATTATGGTCCGAATTGAAACAAAAGCATGTATGGTCCACTTCTGCAAACCCATAAAATATTTAATTAGATGGTCGATTAGAACAAGCCCTCCTATTATGTCCGGTACCATGGCACAATCCACAATGCCTCACACGTGCTCCTCCCTGGCTGCTGGACTCTCCCATGTCCATCTCATTATGTCGACGCCTGAATGGAAGCCTTCCCACCTTCGATCGCCTGAAGCAAGGGTTGGGTAAATGTGGCAAGCCTTGGTAAGCACTCCAACGAGATTCGTCCGGGATGACATTAAAGGTGTACGACCACGTGGCGTGATACGCCTCCAGCGTGTAGTGATGATCCACAAATTGCATGTATTGGATACCCTCACTTTTGTAGACAGCCAGAACATGACTGCAAGGATAGTGGAAAATAGTCCATTTGCCGCACGTACATGTCCCTTCTTCAAGATTAACTGCGTGAATCTTGTGTTTTCGAACGGTGCGTACTTGGTAAAGTCCTTTTGTTGGGTCAAACACCTGGACCCTGTGATATTCTGCCTTCTCTCTAAGCTCCCGCAGCCGGAGGTCGATTTTTGGTTGGAATGGGGAAGCACTGTTGAGAAACAATTTACGTCTTTTGCAGAAGTAAGTGTTGCATTGCAGGAAGAAAAATTCTACAAGAGCACATATAGGTAAGTCTCTACCCCCTTTCAGGACGTTATTAAAACACTCAGTGGCATTTGTAGTCATCGATCCCCATCTCCTTCCACCCTCATCATATGACATCGTCCATTTTGCCCACCGCATTCCTTGCAACCAATTGACCACTGTTGGTCTTGGTCTTTTGCGAAGCAGGTGAATTAACTCCTTGTATTCTCGTTCAAATTTAATACACTGTCTTTGATGCGCTATGTTACCCATTTTCTTTTTCAGACTAGAATCTTTTACCTTCACATTAAAGTTGCTCTGAAGATGTCGGATACACACACGGTGGTGCGCACGGGGTTCTTTCCATTCTGGCTCCTCCATTGCACGAATAATACCGTTATGCCTATCTGATATTATGCATAAGCCATCCCGATCAGTGACACCCTCACGGATGCACCGCATAAATCAACTCCAGCTTGAGATGTTCTCGCTTTCAACGACAGCAAATGCAATAGGAAGTAAATGGTTGTTGGCGTCGAGTCCAACGGAGACGAGTAACTTCCCATCATACTTCCCATAAAGATGTGTACCATCGATGCACATAACCGGACGACAGTGCCGAAATGCTTGAATACATGGTCCAAATGACCAAAATACACGATTAATTACCATGCACATGTTGTCTTCAACTCTTGTGCGATTCCATCTGATAACTGTGCCAGGGTTCGACTGCTCCAACGCCTGCATAAATCTAGGTAATTTTCCAAAAGAATCGTCCCAATCTCCAAATAAGTTAATCAACGCTTGCTGCTTCGCCTGTCATGCCTTCAGGTAACGAATTTCATATCCGTAATCCTTAAATATCCTCGCTCGTATTTCTGATGGGGATAATCTTAATCTCTCGCTTATTATGTCCCCAATGTCCATTGCAATAAAATGCATCGTCAAATGCACCTTTTCTTTAGCTATGAAATCACTGTTGCATGTATGGTCGCCTCTGTACTTTCTCACCTCCCAGTACGATGCATTCTTCTTCTTAATAATTCGTATACGCCATGGGCATGCGTCCTCCCCTTCCCGACAATGGAGAACCAAAAGCCGTGTGTCTGACTCCTTCGTGTGATACTTGACACGATGCAACAGTGAATACTTTTGCACCGCGTAGATTGCATCTGCTTTCCCGCTAAAAATTGATCCAACACCAATAGAACCATACTGACCAAAGTTCCTGCTCAGAAACTCATCAGCTGGTTCATTTGCATCCCATGCGGAAATATCACTAAATGCAGGAATATCCCATACATTTTCTGGTTCGGGCACTGAATGCTGGAATACACCCTCGTTCTCAAGTTCTTCGAGATGTTCCATCTCATCCCGATCGTACTCATCCATCACTGGCATATCAAGCGTCTCTAAAGTCGACATGACCATCGGGTCTGAATCAATATTTTCCACACATGCATATATAAGATACACAACAAATGCGGCATCAATCGATTTAAACTATTACAAATAAAATCATTAATAAGACCAATCCTTACTGCTGAATTCTTCGCTTCCGTATAGGGATTAGTTGTGTTAGATGATGCTCTTACTGTTGAATTCTTCGCTTCCGTACAGGGAATAGTTGTGTTAGACGATGCAGGGAACACTGTATGGCGTAATGAAGGAGAGAAGCCGGAGGAAGATTGGAATTTATAATCACATGAATCCGGTTTTTCAACAATCGGATTCCATTTTTTTCGCACTTTTCAACGGACAGACTCTGAAAAAATAATTGAAACATGTCGAATCGCAGAAAAATAATTGAATCCGATTTTACGTAAACCGGATTCAATTATTTTCGCACCGAATCTGGTCATGTCAATAGACAGGCTGTGCAAAAAATGATTGAATTGGGTCAGGAAGAAAAATATTTGACATAAACCGGATTCAACTATTTTCTAATTATTTCCGAGTACGATCAATAGATAATTAATGGATCCGGTTTTTCAAAAATCGGATTCAATAAACTGATGACTGGGATGCAAACTGGACCGACACGTAGGATAATCAAACGATTTGCGTTCCAACTGGTTGGTTTTCTAACCAATCCGGATTTTAAAAAACCGGATTGTTATGTTTTCCAACGGTTACGGTTTTTCATAGCCCGGATTTGTCGATGTTTCATGGAATCCGGATTTTATAAGCCCGGATTCAATAAGAAGTAGAACATTTGAGAAACTTTTTTAAAAACTGGGGCATTTGGGATATTTGAATTGAGAATTAGGGCATTTCAAAAAAAAATTCTTGATCTTGTCGATTTAAAAATGAAATCTTACCTAATCCCAAACGGAAGGAATTAGGTTTTGGTGCTTTTTTAATGTTGTTTGGAACCTTGAATTTGATTCTCATTCCGTAAATGCTTGAAATCCGTTGTCAAATAATGCTAACTAGGGTTTGTTATGGTGTTGGTCGCAGGAGATATATGATGAAGCGTCAGCAGCTTGCTGAAGCTTGAAGGGATAGAGTAGAGAGAGGAAGCAAGAAGAGAGGATTCATGGCGGCAGCTAGGGTTTTACCATTGGCTGTATTTGTGAACTGGAACAAAAAAACAAACCAGCAATACAAAATATGTCATTGCTAGCTAGGGTTTTGCATGCATGAAGACTGAATTCTGAACTGACGTGGCATACCGTATCAGTCGGAATCGGAGGAAGAGTAGGAGTGAGGGTTTAGTGCACTGATCATCTTGGTAAGGGCCTCTCCCATGTCCTCCACCTCCTCTCTTCCTAACCCCCAACTTCTCAACAACTCACCGCCCAGCGCTCCACGGCCGAGCCCGAATCTCTTCACGTTTGAAAGCCTGCTCTCCAGGAACGGCAACACGGCGGCGGTTGACCGGAGTCTTGCCGCCATGGGGATTGATCGGACGTCCAGTGATCCCCTTGATGAGTTCCGGCCTGGTGTTGAGGAATCCAATAACTCGCCGTACTTTCCGACGAGGTTGGTGAAGATGGAAGGGAACGGAACAGGGATCGGGAGAGGACACTGGATCACTGATAGATGCGAGAACATGGGTCTTGTGGATGAGTTTGCGTAGCATGAGTTTACTGCGTCCTCCACTTCGAAAACCGAGGCCGGACGTCCTCCTGACGATTCACAACGCAATATGATGACATGTAAGGTAATACAATATGGATTCGAAGCGTTTATATATACCTGAATTACGAACTCCAAGAATGGATGTGTGTTCTGATGCGAGCGAGTCTTCTGCATCATCGTCTATTTGGGGAGTCAAACACTGCAAGTTGTCTAGCAGAGATTGTTTTTCTAGCTGCCCTGCGAATTGATGAAAGTTTCACAGAATTACTGGATGGAGACTTTGAGTATGAAAATATGATACGGGGAATTAACTGTGAAAATATTTACCAATAGCAGCTGCTGGCATGGCTGCATCCATTACAGCCACCATATTCTGCCGTCCTTGGCCTGCCAGCATTTGGATTACTCCATTGACATCCACAGCACCGGAATAAGAAGGTGAAGGACCATGTTCGTCGAATCGAAATGGGAGACTAATGGCGTGGAGTGCCGCAGCATACACTGCACTGGGATGGTAGGGCTTCTCATTATTCACTTGAATAAACGAAGAAGCTTTACCTGCAGATGAGGGAGATTTATGAGCAGAAAATGAGAAATATCTTCTGAAAATGAAGCACCAAAAAGGTCTAAAGTATGTACTCATTATTACTAACATCAGTTTAGTAAAAGGAAAGGGAAGAAAGAAATGATAGAAATTGTTTGGATGCAATGACGCTCTTACCTGCGTTGGAGAATGGTACACCAAGGGGCACAATCAGTTTGCATAACTGTGATAATCTTGCAAAGGAAACGGAATCTTGAAGATCTCTTGATGAGGAATGACGGTGCAAATTATTGCCACCGACTCTATACAGCAAAACAGGGGTGTTTGAGTATTCATCGGCTATGTGTTCCAGGAAACCCACAGAGAGACCAGAAAAGCCTCCTGAATCATCAACAAGGAATTGAATACCCTGTCAACATTACTTCAGCTTCAGTAATGACACTCTGTATACTATAGTCTTAATAGAAAACAAATATTAAAAAAGGAACCAAAACATTCAGGATGAGCATATAAATATATGTGCTGCATATGACAGAATAATTATCTTACCTGATTATGATCACATTCTTCTACAAAAAAGCGAAGCCTCTCATTTATGTCTTCTTCTCTGTCACCAGAATAGGCATCCCTTCCACTTCCGCTATTGTCAAATTCTAGAGCATCCGCCCATAAACCATTTACTTCATACAAACTCTGGGGATGATAATGAACTTTGGAGAAATCAGTCCAATATTTAACATCGTTTTCTAAAGAATCAACAATATCCTTATCCCCGATTTCATTGTTAGAGTCGTTGAGTTCACAGACAGTGTGAACTCCAGACGCTATACTTTCTTGCTCCTCTTCATACAAACTCTGCAAGAACAGGTTCTTTTTCCGTGGCTCAGATATATGAGTAGAGACATTACCGTTCCTGTTCAATGGTTTAACAATGTAAGGCCGTGGAATATCAAAGATCCAGTGCATAAAAAGACGTTTACACGCAGACATGCAACAAGATGATTGACAAACCCAAACATGAGAAGCATTTACAGGACCAGGGACTTCAAATAGTAATATCCCCTAACAACAAACATCAGAACATCAATTCCTCTAGCTCTCTATGTATACAGGAGTAACCATTTTATTTAAAGTATAATTATGTGATTGTACACATTGACAACTAAGCAAGCAGGCAGGCGCACTAGATAACCCAATCCCAGAATTCTACTAACAACTTTTGCAGGCTATGCACATTCAAAATGATGATAAGTCAAATGTTCATAATCTGAATATCTTAACACTGACCGGACGTTATCATTAAAATGAATTTCATACTATGTATACTGAAAAAATTAGGCCTACCACGTAGATACACTAGTCGCGGCAGTTGAATCGTTGTTGTACAAAGTACCACGCGAGTTCATGGTTCCCAGAGACCCTGTAACATGGATTTGCGCACTTAGCATTTTTAGAAACGAATCTGTAATTGTTCGTTTCATTGAAGGAACAATAAGTCATGCATCTAAATTGATGGTCAAAGACTGATAAAATTAATTAGTACAACAAGAGATTAATCAAATATGCCATAACCAAATATGTTGAAGTAACATGATCATGTACCTCGAAAACCAACTGAAACTACGCGAGGTGTATATGTACCGACACCCTGCATAAGAAATGCACTTAAAAATAAACTAGCATTCTATATGCAGAAAGAAAAATGGAGTTCATCTTCACTATAAATGTCCAGGGCATTCCATTAGCATTTATTTGAGATGACCGATGAAAATTCAATCTGAACCAGAAAGGCATACGGAATACGGAAATCCACTGGAAACAGACGGTAAACAGTAACCTGGTGTGTCTCGCCAGAACGATATAGTACGTCCATATTTAAATGTTGGTTTTTGAAGACAGGATCACTCTGCGGATCTCCTGCAAGCCCAAGCAATTCATCCTGCACAACTCCGTCAAGGGTTAACACAACACTTGATAAAGAACATAACTTTTTTGTCAATACAAACAGAAGAACACTAATAAAATGAATTTACTACGTGATTGCAGTAAACAAACATTAACGAAACACTACTTGGCTGCCAATTTTATACTTAGCAATAACTCAACCATAACAGGCTCCACAATGCATACCTGAAAGTTCCAAAAATGAGACCCAACAAAATTGGCAAACTCTCCCACTTGGATTGTCACTATTTCCCTCATACCTCCTTCCAGATATTCCTTCACTGGCAACAAATTAATATATAATTAAACGATAGGACTAAAAAAACATCCTTAAAACAAAAAACACAAATTTTATCCTTCAATTTCAACGCTCAGGACTTTCGTCGAACAGCTTCTCTGCAAGCTCAGCCTTCAACCCAGCAGCCGTTCCCGCGTAAACCGATCCAGGGAAGTAAATTACAAAACCTTCGAGTGACGTTTAGACTGACCTTACAATCTCCAGCGATCCGCTGCTGGGAAAGCTCGGCCGCGACGTTCCGAGAGCGAGAAAGAGCTGCTCTGCTCCACCACTGCGTCAAAGCTAGAAATGGAGAACGACAATAAAAAGAGAACAACTGTGATTGTTTTTCGGGTTGGGCCTCCAAAATGGGCCTTCTTTATGTCATGACGAGGATATTTGGGCTGGGCCTGAAGCTGGACTATCCATCTAATTTCCGCTATTTAAAATATTAAATATTAAATTAGTATCCAAAAATCGATAATTATATTTTAAAAGATTCAATAATTTAGTTAATTGATTTCTTATAACACACTCAAGTGTATGTTTTAAAATGTATAATTGCTGTGGGCTATATCAGGGCCGGCTCAACAGTTTTGGTGGCCTGAGGCGAAACACAAAAAGAGACCTTTTAGACGATGACTTCAATCATAAGAGCTAGATTTCAGAAAGTGTATTGCTTCGCTATTTATCATACAAAGCTGCCATATCTATGAACAAATTGGTTATCAAAGCAAACGATTGCATCTCAAGTCTCAACTATGTTGTTCTTTATATCTTCAATATTTGAGTATGATGGCAAGGCCTCCGATGTTTAAAACACGGAATTTCCAACAGAGAAACATTTTTTCAGAGATGATTGTGAGACTATCTAGCAAATATCATGAACAGGCAGAAGCTAGGATAATCAGTTTAGAAAGAAAAGCATTTCGAATTCGATCAAAGATGGTGACTAGGTACTTCATAACCCCAAAACCGTCATAAAGTGCAAACTCAAGGTTAAACAAATTTCATTGCTAAACATCATTACGTCATGGACACTGAGAATCCGATGAATGTGATATCCACTTTCTGTGTGAGCTCAACATTTAAAAACACGGAGGGCCACTCCCCACATCCCACCGCATAAAAAAAATGCTAGCTCGAGTGCGTGTTTAGCAAATACTCTATCAATTGCCTATATGAGCAGATATGACAAGAACAAGGAAAAAGAAAAAGCTGTATGACTATGAACTCCATCTTTCTCAACCTTCAATGTTTTTGTTTGAAATGGGTTTAGGGTTCAGCTAAATGACTCACAAAGTCGGTAAAGCAGAAACAATATAATTACAGAAATCAAAACTGATTCACACTGCAGCCAAAGACTGAAGAAAACAAATGATTTGTTGGTAAGAACAAGAACAGTCTGCTGTTTAAGGAATGCAAGGTTCATTGTTTATTTTTTCTGGGTAAAAGAGATCATTCCCCAATCAGCACCCAACTTAGACAAATAGATCAGTTCCAAAACCCCATTTGACTAAAACACTCTATCCAGATCAACCAACAAAATCAAGAATCAAACTTTACAGCCTCATTTCAGATCTGACACTAGCCAAATTCCATCCTAAATTTCTCCAAAGGAAAAAAGATTGAAATCAAGTGTTGTACCTTTCTGTAAGTAGTTCCATCTTCTTCAACAATCCAGCCAACTTCATCACACAAGGCTTTCAAGTTTCAACACCTCGTTGTTGTCACAGTGCTTACTTCTTAGGCAGCTTGCAGTTCCCGAACATCCTCAGACCGGTGAAGATCTTGGCAGCGATCGCTCTCCAGCCTCAGATCAGCAGCAGCTAAACCCCATCATCACAGGTATGTTACCGTGCTCGACGGATCCGGAGCTGCCCGTATAATTTACTGTCTGGTTTCCAACGGTGAAGCCGTTGCCTTGAAGCGTTGTCTGCGTTGAAGGCTTGAAGCGGAAGTCGGGAGAGAAACGGAGGAGAGGGAAGCAAAAAATTTTTTGTGGCCTTCCCAACCGTGAGGGTTGGGCCGGCCCTGGGCTATATTCATTTGTTTAACCATATGAAATATTGAATTATGATTTTCATTTAATTTCCTCCCTCACCTTGTTTTTCATACATTTGTCAAGTGGGTAATTTATTTCAATAATTTAAAATAGGCTAAAACCCTAATCTAATCAAATAATCCAAAAATGATTTGACAAAAGAAAATGTTACTCAATTTCCAATGTTATTGAAATATAAGCTTAAACATATATATAAGCTTAAACATGTTGCACACCAATTACAACTATTTGATCTTCTAGCACAAAGAGGTACTAAGTTTATTTGATATTGATAAGCTTCATAAGATGTCATTGTTAATTAGAATCTTCTCTTGTTTTTAGCCTTTTCTTAGAAGGTTCTTAAGCTTGCATAAGTAAGACTTTTACCCTATAAAATTTCCCTTGTTCCTACTAAACTACACATCAATAAGCCCGATTAAAATTTGTCAAGAGTGCACTAATTTTTAAAAGCCTTCCTTTCCAAAGGGTCGTTTATACTATTGTTAGCCTTATGGTTAAATGTAACTGTGTTATTGGTTTAATATTCAACACCGAATTCAATAAATAGGACGTTATAAAATATAAATTTTTCTCAAGAAAAACATGGGAATGTTTGTGGTAATTGTGCTAGTCAAATTTGATGTCGCGGAGCTAAATATGGTGATATCAAAATGATGTGATTTTTTTTTATTGTCTTTTGCTTTCTCTTCTTGTAAACTAATAAATGTGTATAAGAATTTGGATGAACATATTTGGGTGAATTGGATTCAAGAAAGAATTAATTGCTATAAATATATTTCTAAATATTAGATTCTTTGTTGTTTAAAGTCATCAAAATCTTTTTTTATTTATCAAAATTTTGAATTAGTTAATATCTTGCCTTTAACATATGCACAAACATCCATGAAATCAAGTACTTATAAATCCAACAGCCAGAAGGACAACAGAACCATGTAAAAATCACCATGACAAGGTTGCATCCTTCTCTGCCCTTTTTTAAGGTACAAATCTCCAGCAACCTTTGATGTTTTTGATCTTCTGGGTTTCTCAGAACTCCATGTCATGATTCATTTATGCGTTTTGACAGAGCAAATGCAGAAGAAAGATGATGAATCACTGGAGAAATCTGCTGCAGTTGGCCATCTTGTTCATGGCTTTCTTCCCTTCTTCTTCTTCTTTCTCTTCCTCAAGGTGTGGCTCTGTCTGAACCAGCTTCAATAAAAGTCAATTTTCTGTTGACCAAGTCATAAATGCCTAACCCATCTTCATTCACTGCATGTTTCTTTACATTATTTACATTAGACTCTGTTTTTCATTTTTTAAAAATTTGCTATAAATACTTAAAAATGGGTGGGTTGAGATTTGATCACAACGATACCAAATTTTCTGCATGTGACTCGAACATGATCTTTCCCAGATCTGATGAATCTCTGAACAGGAAACCTTTCGCTGACGTCGGAGCTCCAGCTGTGAAGCTGACACAAGGAGCTCAGCAAGTAAATAAACAAAACCCTAATGCATATTGATCTTTACTGATTCTAGAAATCATTGTGCATGCTGCAGAATTAACCGTTTTTGATTATGTTCCGATCTCTTGAAAGGTCACTGTGGATAACGGACTTCTGACGGCGACGTTTTCAGTGCCGGAGGGAATGATTAACTCAATCCAATACAAGGGACTCAAAAACGTGTTCAGTGAAAGAGAGCTATTAAACCGCAGAATGTAACACTTCAATCTTTCCAATTACCTTCGATAATTAGACCGCATCAGATTCGGTGCATCCAAATCAAATAAAGTGATATCAAAATGAAATCGATTAACCTGTTATTGGATCCGACAAATGTAGGTATTTTGATGCTAACTGGGAGGGAGACGACTCAGACGAGGGACATCTTGCCTACAGGTACACTCCACATCTTCCTTAACTTTTTTGTAAGGATGTTTTAGGGAGTATTTGCATACCTCAATATGTTGATTTTTGACATGTCTGGTTGCAGATTAATGGCATCAAGTTACAATGTGACTGTGCAAACAGAGGACCAAGTAGAGCTATCATTTTCCTACAAATGGGACTCGAACAAGAGCTCAGATACCTTGCCACTAAATGTGGATAAAAGGCGAGTTTGAGTTCTTCAGAAATGGCCTTGGTTTGATCAGTTGGGTAAACATCCATCATTGTCTTGTTTTGAGGCAGATATGTTGTGCTTCGTGGGCTTCCTGGGATCTACATTTATGGAGTTTATCAGCGGCCGGAAGGGTGGCCGGCTTTAGGTTTGGGGCTGTCAAGAATTGTTTTCAGGCTTGATGGAGACAAGTAAGTAATCATGCATACTTCTGAATCAGATAAGGAATTTGTGACGCTCCGGTGACCGGAATTTGCTCCATGAACCTGCAGGTTTACGTATATGGCGATGACCGATGAGAGGCAGAGAGATATGCCCACGCCCGAGGATCGGCTCAATGGACAGAAATTGGACTATAAGGAGGCTGTAAAGTTGACAAACCCTAGTAATCCTGCATTTAAAGGAGAGGTAATTGAATATTATATCTTGTTTCCAAAGCAACCAATCTTTTGACCTAATTAGGGTTCCAACAGAAGATCATACATCATAGTATTGCGTGATCACTTTTGGAGGGTAAATTGTGACTAGGATACCTACAAAACAGAAACAAATAACATTGTTGTCTACCATTCTTGTCGGGTTTGTTGAGTATAAATATTTAGGAATTTGTCTCACATAGCTGATAAATGGAAGAGATACTAGCATATTTTGAATTACACCACCATGACTCATGGATCAAGACTTTTGAGTCATATAGGTGTGTAAAACAGAATATCGAGCCATTTCCACATGGTATTAGAGTCACGACATGCGGTTCGGGCCAGCATGTGATTGTGGGACGGGCCTCTGAGTGCCTAGTCCATGACGAGACGCCCATTTGACGGCAGCGTGAGTTTACCCATAGGTGGGAGTCGTGTATTGCGCACTTACGCTGACCGGTTGTATAGATAAAGACTCATGTGAAGGACAGTAGCGTTGAGGGCACCTACTAATTACGGCAGCTTTGTTTTTTTGTTTTTTTTTTTTATGTGATGTAGGTTGATGACAAGTACCAGTATTCAGCACAATACAAAGATTCTAGGGTTCACGGGTGGATATCAGATGATCCAGCAGTAGGATTTTGGATGATCACGCCTAGCAACGAGTTTAAGAATGGAGGGCCAACTCGGCAACGAATGCATTCCCACGTTGGTCCAACAATGCTCAATGTAAGCCTATTTGCTCGAAACCTGAATAATTTAGAACATAGTCAAATATTTAGGGTTTCTAGTTTTCTGAAACTTGCATGGATGATCACAATTTGTAGGTCCTTACGTGCAGCCACTATGCTGGACCAGACCTAAATATGCACTTCACAAATGGCGAACCATGGAAGAAAGTATTCGGACCGGTGCTCGTCTATTTGAATTCCGGCAACAGAACATCAACGTGGAATGATGCTAAGAAACAGGTACTATAATTTACATCCCAGAAATCACTACATGCCCTAAAATTATCAAGCCTCTTCAATCAAGTTTCACTCAAGTAATTTTCAGATGTTGGCAGAAGTCAGCAAGTGGCCCTATAATTTCCCGGAGTCCAAAGATTTTATAAAATCAAGCCAAAGAGGAACAGTCTCAGGTGTCTTGCAAGTCGGTGTTAGGGAGCGGTAATTCAGTCATAAACCCTAATTCTGCTAACTCAGCACTGGAACTTACTAAACCCTAAATGTACTTACAGGATTATACGGACCGGGTCCGCCGCCAGCTACGCCCAAGTTGGCTTGGCGGCGCCCGGAGCGGCAGGATCTTGGCAAAGAGAATCCAAAGTATGACACAACCAAAAAAAATCCATATAACTCAAATGAGATGTAAAAATGTTATGCTGACGTCACTTTTTCCCAGGGCTATCAGTTTTGGGTGGAAGCAGATGACCAGGGAAAGTTTGAGATAAATAATGTGCTCCCAGGGTCCTATAACCTATACGCATATGTGCCCGGCGTCATCGGAGACTACGTGTATCACAAGACGCTGACCGTCCAGTCAGGTCTTAATCTGACCATACTCGACTTTGTTTAAATTTTGAGTACTGAGTTGATCACATTGGATTTTACAACAGGTGGTGTTATCAGGCTTGGTGTTCTGATTTATAAGCCTCCTAGGGATGATCGGACAATATGGGAAATAGGCATTCCTGATAGAAGTGCAGCTGAGTTCTTCATCCCTGATCCGGACCCTGGCCTCAGGAATTTTCTTTATGACAAATTAAGTCACCAAAAGTACTTGTCCCAAATTCTGATACATTCTGGTATTTCATATTCCGGCCAAATGTCGTTGCACTGACGAATTTTCCGGGCGTTTAGGTTTAAGCAATACGGATTATGGAGGCGATACACTGAGCTCTATCCTCATGAAGATCTTTCATTTACAATAAACGAGAGTAACTACACCACTGATTGGTTTTTCGCCCAAGTGACAAGGTTATAATTTGATCTCTTACTCACATTTTCATTTTTTTTTCCTACATAAACTGCCGTGGCGTGTCGGATAAATATCCGAGTAGCTGTGAAAATGACTAGATATTCTGATTTACACCCCTTTATGACCTTAATTCATGAGTAATGGTGGTGTGATCCAAGATATGCTAGCATCTCTTCCATTTATTAGTCGATGTGGAATCTTCCATTTATCAATTGATGTGGAATAAATTCTCAAGTGTTTATATTCAACAATCGCAGTAGTCTACAAATCATCCTGTCACACAATGGGTGTGACAGACTCGACCAAAATAGCATATTTTGTAAAGAATTCGAGTTTGAATTTTTACCCTGTCTAGTTACCAAACGATCATGCGGATGAGATTTTTTAACCGTTCTTTTTTCTCAGGAAAACCGGTGCTAATCAATACCTTCCGACGACGTGGAAGATCAATTACAATCTGGAACGTGTCTTTAGGACAGCCATTTATAAACTGCGAATAGCTTTAGCATCAATGCACGCGGCAAACTTGCAAGTAAGTATGTATGGTTTCCATTTAGGGTTTAACGTTTAGAGTTTAACTATGATTTTAAAGGTGAGGGTAAACGATCCGAGAGCGGATCCTCCGCTTCTGACGACGGGTCAAATTGGGAAGGAAAATACAATTGCACGGCACGGCGTACATGGACTATATAGGCTGTTCAATATCGATGTTCCGGGGGAGAAACTTGTTAAGGGAAACAACACGATTTTCCTGACGCAAACCGCCGCCCACGGACCGTTTCAAGGTCTCATGTACGACTATATCCGGTTTGAAGGGCCGCCAAGGTAGTGTACGAGAACGTTTGATGGAGCGATGCATAAGAAATTAAATATGTATTGATGAAGTGTTATTAGTTCTTGATCGATGTATTTTGATAAATTCTATCATTCTTGAAAAATATTAAAGAAAGAAAGTGAAATGGAAAATAAATTGGAAAATGATTTTATGATGATAAGCGGTTGGATAAAATTTGTATTGTGTTTAATTTTCATGATAAACGAAAACAGAACTTCATTTTCTTTTGAACCTCGTTTGGTTCTTGAAAAATTTATAATCCGAAACGGACACCGGCCAACTCAAAAATTAAACCGATCTGCTCAACTCCCATCAAGAAACAAGGAAATCCAAGTCTGAACGGATCATGACCTCAAAGTCTTGATCACACACTTGAAAGTTGCAGCAAGATCCTCACCACACAAATAAATAATGGATTTTCATGTAATATATTTTTATAATTACATGAAAATCCATTATTTATTTGGTAATATAATGAAAAATGTTGTAAAGTTATTTAATTCTAAAAATAAAATAAATAAAAAAGATTTAACTAAACACTTCAGGAACGTCCGCTTCTCTCTCTCTTTCTCCTTAAATATCCAACAACATTCATAATCACACACCGCTTCGTTCTCACAAAGGCTCGAACTTTCCTCGCGTTTCTCAAGCTTCGATCCGACACAAATGGCGAAATCTCCAGAGGAAGAGCACCCAATCAAGGCTGTAGGATGGGCTTCGCGTGACGTGTCCGGCGTCCTCGCGCCCTTCAAGTTTTCCCGCAGGTATGGGCGTCTGTGTTTGTATCAAAGGTGGCTTCTTTCTGTGAATCTGATGGAAATGTTTATGATTTTGAGGGTTTTCTGGTGTTTTGATTTGTGGGTTTTGGTGTTTTTCTGCAGGGAGACTGGCGAGAAGGATGTGCAGTTCAAGGTGCTGTATTGTGGAGTCTGTCATAGCGATTTGCATAGTATCAAGAATGAATGGGGCAACACCTCATTTCCTATAGTTCCTGGGTATGTGTTTTCATCTGTGTGTCTCCTGTTTGTTGTGTTTTTATAGATCTGGAAATATGCTGGTCTGTGGGACTATTTGGAGATTTGAATTCTGGTTGTGTTTGTCTCATAATTCTGGAGTTCATATATCAGGGTTCATGGGTTTGTTCTTTGTCAAATTGGGATACTCTTTTTCAAAACAATGGATTCTGTCGAAAATTGTGCTTTTGGGATGTTGGTGTGGAATTTCTTTAGTCAGCTAATCATACAATCATGGGATGTTTCTGGATGAAGCTGTGGTCATCTGCCCAGGTTGGGATCCTTGTTATATTAATGCTTGCCATCTTCAGAAATCTAATATGAATAAGATGGTATTAGCGTCATGTGATGCAGAAGGATAAAATAATCTTGATGCGTGTTTATATGGCTGTACATGGAACTTCTAAGTAACGTGGTATCTCGAGGCTGTGTCGGTATTTGAACTTGTGTTATTGTTCTTATGATAGTGTGGTGGTTGTGGAAGTGAATGTGTGCAAGTTGTTGATTATGTATTCTAGTGGAACAAAGGTGTCGACGTGGTTGAGAAAAGGGTAGAGGTACAATGATTGGATTCGGACAAGAAATGTTATGGATGTGTGCAAGGCTTTTTCGGGTTAAATGTGATTGGTATTCTGAGAATGTCATGACATAATGAAGTTGATTCTTGAGTGGCAACCCTCCAATTTAGGACTATGTTTATAGGACTTTTTGTGCTTGGATAGAATTCTTCCACGTCGCTTTTTAGCCTTGTTTGTCATAAATTTGTTAAGGTAAATGCTGGCCGAATTTGAGGTTTATTTGTGAATGTGTTCAGACATGAGGTGGTTGGTGTTGTGACCGAGGTTGGACCCAAGGTGGAGAAGTTCAAAGTGGGTGACAGAGTTGGCGTAGGTTGTATGGTCGGATCTTGCAGGTCTTGCCAGAATTGCGGCAACGACGAAGAGAATTATTGCCCAAAAATAATCTTCACTTACAATAGCATTAATTTTGATGGGACGAAAACTTATGGAGGTTACTCAGACATGATGATTGTTGACGAGCATTTTGCTGTTCATATCCCTGAAAGCCTGCCTCTCGATGCCTGCGCTCCATTGCTCTGTGCTGGAATCACAGTCTACAGCCCCTTGAAGTATTATGGCCTTGACAAGCCTGGAACACGCGTGGGTGTGGTTGGGCTTGGTGGCCTCGGCCACGCTGCTGTAAAATTCGCCAAGGCCATGGGGTGTAAGGTTACTGTCATTAGTACCTCCCCTGGTAAAAAAGCTGAGGCTATCGAACGCCTTGGTGCTGATGAGTTCCTTGTCAGCAGCGACAAGGCTCAAATCGGGGTAAGAAACACAAAAAAGCACACGCTCATCTTCTGAATTCGTGTTAGCTTATTTAGATTTGGTGTATAATATTTATTGCAGGCTGCCCTTGGTACCTTGGATGGTATAATTGATACAGTTTCTGCTATGCACTCCGTTGTGCAATTGCTTGCGCTGCTTAAGAGCAACGGTAAGCTTGTTTTGGTCGGTCTCCCTGAGAAACCGCTCGAGGTTCATGCTTTCTCAATTGTCGGAGGTAAGAACAGGGTGGTCATTCCTTCCTAACGTGTTATTGTTCGAATCCGGTAGTTTTTGAACTCATTTTTTTGGGTCGCAGGAAGGAAGACTCTTGCTGGAAGCTGCATTGGTGGAATGAAGGAGACTCAGGAAATGCTCGACTTCGCCGCAAAACACAACATAACGGCTGATATCGAGCTCATTCCTTTCGACTACTTGAACGAGGCTATGGCTCGTCTTGCCAAGGCCGATGTCAAGTACCGGTTCGTCATCGATGTGGCCAACTCCATTGGATCCTCATCACTCTAGACATCACTATTTTCCGCAATTGAGCCCGCGTGACGTCACGTTGCTAAACACTTCTTGTTGCTTCATGAACTTTCATTAAATTCTGATATTCATGGCTTTGGATTTCTTTTACTTGTAAGACTTTGGAACAGGCTTTTCTACGGCTTCCAGAGTTTTGAACTTAAGTTGCATCTTTGGAAAAAGATCCCTTTTTGCCATCTATCTTAAGTTTTCTAACTTTGTTACCATCGGACTGAAAATAAAGATGATTCAAATCAACACGAAACTCAGAAAAATCTGAATATGCACTCTTCATGTGCAGAATGTGGTAATTGCAATGAATGTGGGTAGATGTTCTATTCTAATTGTGAAGCCACAATTTAGACCGACAGCAAATTGAGGATGTCTTGTAACCATCTAAGCGTTGGCTCCATGTTGCCGGTGGTAGTGGATGATACCAGTTAGGCCCACTGCAGCATTGAAGTCCAAACCTGCACTATGTACGATCTAAAAAAAATTCAACCTCTTATTTTATCACTTTTTAACATTTCACGTCATCTTCTCTATCTTACACCTAATTATTCAACACACATTCAACTTATATACGCTACATTGATCTTGTTTAATAAAATTTAACACTGTATCCCACAATTTTTATTTATCTTCTTTTATTTTCTTCATAATTTAATTTTTATAATTACAATTCAATAAATTTATCATTCTGCATTTTAAAAAAATTAATAGTAAAAAAAATTATATGTATTATTTTTTTTAATATTTTTATTTCATCAAATTTTAAATTTTATATCATTGCATCTTGCAAGAAATAAAGACGAGAAATATAAATAGACATTATTAAAACAAATACACATAACGATTTAGAAATATATTTAACCACGAAACATTCCGAATTTTGTCCATATGTGTTTGACCAGATTTGCTTGCAATGCGTGATGTGCGTTTGAATCATGCATCTCAGATCTAGCACACACATGATCCCCATCACATCTTCATTCAACATGTTTAATTAAATTCAACATCGAATAATCCAAATCATATTCAACACATATTCAACTACCTCATTAAATCTATTCAACTACTTAATCTCCATATTCAACTACCCCATTATAAATAACCTCAATTCAATATTAAATAATCCTCATATTCAACACCTTATTCAACTACCTCGTTAAACCTATTCAATTACTTAATTCCAATTCAACAACCTCATTGTACATAGTGTAAAGTGAGTATGCTCTACCAATATATATATATGTAAAGCAAGCTAAGCTCTCATCAACCACAGCAACAAGCTTTTTCCTCTTGTTGAGAAAGCCAGAATGGCTGGAGGAGCAGAGAAGCCGGCCGCCATCGGATGGGCTGCAAGAGATACCTCCGGCGCCCTCTCGCCCTTCCATTTCTCCAGGAGGTTAGTATATGATTCCTCTGACCATAAGCTGGTTTTGGATACATGACAACCTTTTTTTTGATGAGCAGGGGAATTGGGGAGAGTGATGTGAAGATCAAAGTCCTGGTGTGTGGAATCTGTCACAGTGATCTCCATCTTGCCAAAAACGACTGGGGCTTCTCGTCCTACCCTCTTGTTCCTGGGTATGCTGCATAAACACATTTCATCAGCTCCAGTAGAGGATTCAAGTTTTTTCAAACTCTGCTTGTACTTACTCAGATCTCCTTGTTGATTCTGACAGGCACGAGATCATAGGAGTTGTGGAAGAGGTGGGAAGTGGAGTCCAGAAGCTGAAAGTTGGGGACAAGGCCGGAGTAGGGTACTATGTAAACTCATGCCAGACTTGCCATAACTGTAACACTGACCTTGAGAATTACTGCCCTGGGATGATCGGCACAGTTTGTGGCATAGACAAGGATGGCACAACCACTCAGGGAGGCTTCTCTGATTTCATTGTGGTGGAAGACCGCTATGTTATCCTAGTCCCTGAAAACATCCCTCTGGCTGGGGCTGCGCCGCTTCTCTGCGCTGGGATAACGGTATATAGTCCGTTGAAGTACTACGGTCTGTCCACGCCTGGCTCGCATGTTGGGGTGGTCGGCCTGGGCGGGCTGGGACATGTGGCTGTCAAGTTTGCCAAGGCCTTTGGTGCTAAGGTCACTGTCATCAGCACGTCGATTGGTAAGAAGCAAGAGGCGCTGGAGCATCTCGGAGCTGATGGGTTCCTGGTCAGCAAAGATGCAGAGCAACTGGGGGTAAGATTTTTATTACAAAAAAACTCATTACAAAATTACCTGATCACTGCCAAACTAGCCAGCCAGCACTGAACTTTACCTTGTTTTGAGTAAAATGCAGGCCGCAGCTGGGACGCTGGATGGGATCATCGACACGGTCTCAGCAGTTCACCCTCTTGGCCCGCTGCTGAACCTCTTGAAGACTAATGGGAAGCTGGTGGTGGTGGGTGCACCCAGCCAGCCACTCGATCTTCATCTCTTCCCACTGATAATGGGTAAGCTTAGCATCCACAACTTTTTTCCAGACTTGCTAAATTTTTAACTGGAAATTTTTATTTATTTATTTATTTTTCCTATTCTATCCCTAAACCCCACCAGAGCCAGATTTAACGTTCCTTTTGCCACTGGACCACGCCCTGATGGATTAACTTGGATGGGCTGTATGATTTTCCACAGGGAGGAAGCTGGTGGGAGGAAGCTGCACAGGAGGGGTGAAGGAGACGCAGGAGATGGTTGATTTTGCAGCTGAGAAAGGAATAACAGCAGAGGTTGAAGTCATACCAATTGACTACGTCAACACTGCGATGGAGCGGCTAGCCAAGGGGGATGTCAAGTACCGGTTTGTCATAGATGTTGCCAACACAATCAGCCAGCCTACATCAAATTGAAATGGAAAGTTAGATTTGAAACTCTTCATAATTTCCTAGTAAACAAACACTTCGTCAATTTAATAATTGTCTTTCCTTGACATCAATAAAAGCCTTTCAATAACTTGAATACATATAACCTATAGCATACATATATAGCTCATGTCGAGGAATAACATGAAAATCTTCTTCAACTTTTTGAGATCCTAATCCGGGCCTAATCCTCAGGTTAAACATACATGCAGCTCTCACTGACGTTTTCTTGAACTCATCATCTATCCCATCAAATTTCACATGGAAACATAGCATGTATCCAATGTAAATAAAAAAAGATGACATTTAGGTATAACATCGTGACATCAAAATCCATGCAAATACCTAACATGTTTTGGACCACAGCGGTTTAAGGCAGGTACCATTTCAATACATGCGTCAGCATCCACCCCTGTACTCGGAACTCATGGTTTGTGAATGATGTCGGCAAGTATCGGAAGCCAGCCACTAGCACTTGAGCTTCCAGCTAATAGTGCGGCATCATCCTGAGAGAGTATCAACAGAAAATGTACTGAGTATGATCAAATAAAACAGCACTTTGTAAGACTAAAAAGTATATCATCCACTTTCTATGGCGCATTTCATCGAACAGGTGGCGTGCACATCAACCCAGTACAGGCAACTCCACTCCAGGTATCACTTTCTCCCCAAAATTTCCACAACGAGATAACACCCTCAAACACAAAGTTACAATCTGTCCACGCCCAATAGCAAAAAGCGACATTGATTGCTGATCAAAACCACTCAGTCCAGTTTTTTTGAAAAAATGAATCAAACCCTCGTCAGAAAAATCATACAAGAAACCTTATCAAATCTAAAAAATTGGCCGTTACATTTTCGCTTTTACAAAGTTACGGGGTCAATAAACAAATTACTGGAGAACGGTCAAACGTCAAACTCCTTCAAAAAAACGACGCCGTTATGTCTAAAACGACGACGTTGTGAAGCTCCGATGGCCAGTAGTGGAGGACTGAAGATGGAGAGAAAGAGAAGAAGAAGCGAGTATGAAATGCGGGAGCTTATCGACACTTCATCATCCGCCGCTCACTTTGACGTTGAATTTGCGCGCCAAATCCGAAACCCAGTTCGGAACAGATATCGAAGATGGTGCAGTGAGGGTTCATGGGTTGCCGAAGCTCATCACGAGCTCTGCGAACCCGTTTGTGAAGCACTGTCTGAAGCTGCGCCTCAGCTCGACTTATCGGCATGTTCACGGCTCGGTTGTTGTTGTGGGCACGACGCCGATAAGGTTCTGTTATATTTCAGCACGATTTTTATTGTAATTTTGAGGTTAGGTGTTGTTGTGCTTTTAAGGTGTTCGACGTATTGTCAGCTTAAATTTTGGGTGAGGGAGATCTGTACATTTTGGGGCATGGAACCAATTTAGAGCTTGTTGATATGAAAGTATGAGAAAAGGAAGGATTTTGACAGACCATGTTGATCACTATCATCTGGGTTTGAGGGATAATGGAGAAGTTTCAAGTGGTTTCTCTGCAATAATAATGCTGTGTCGTTTGTATGAAATTGTTGTTATCCTGGTTCATGCGCTAACTAGTAGTTTTGAGTTGTCTGCGTGCAGTGATGAGTTGTTGTTAATGTCGGGAGCTGTTGTTGTTCTTTATTACAGAACTCCCTTTGAAATCAATAGATAATTTAGTCTTACTTTGTTTCTCCGCATTGTACATTTTCCATGTGTAACTTATCTAGTTGTCTTCTGTAAACCGTTTGCGTGTTTATCAGGGAAACCAACCAGTATCAAGATTATTTAGTCGACGATGAAGTGACTAGTGTTGAGAGTTTACTTGTGCTGGATAAAGGTAAAATTCCTGAAGGCTTAGAGAGTTTATCTGATCGTGTTGTGCGTGTTAGCTCAGTAGTGATGAAGAAGATATCCGGACTGCAATCTACTGAATCTATTGAAGCTATTGCCGTGATGAAACTTCCTAAACATTACCTTAGAGTTGGTGATGATGAAGATTGTCGTGGGTGGTTTCCTTCCGCAGATAGAATACTAGTTCTTGAAGGGATTCAGGTATCATCAAACATTTGAAATTATCATTTCTAGCATTTTGACATAATTACTTTAATAGATATGGACAAAAGTCTCAATTTCTATGATTTACTGAGAACTACAAGTTTTCTGTCTAATTGTCGTGAAGAGATGTCTGAGTGGTGTTGTGCTGATGTGTTTGCAGGACCCAGGTAACATGGGCACGCTTCTCAGATCTGCAATGGCCTTTAAATGGGTAAGTAATGCTGATACCCTTCGTATACTTCTCCTCTGCCACGGTGTTTCCTAAACTCTCAATGGGCATAATAACTATGAGCATATCATTCCACTCTCACCTATTCAAGTGCTTAATATACCAGTGCCCAGAAAATCGGCTTAGTGTGGTTTACATTTATAACTTTCCACGATTATATAGGATACACATTTTATCCAGGCAAAAAAATTATTCAATAGCCTTCATTTCTCTCTGCCAGACACCCAGATCAGTGTAGTAAATGCTTTTAGATGGTTAAGTAGCGGAAAAAAAAAAACATTATATGACCTTGTCACTCCTTGTTTTCGGCAAATAGTCCTTGTCTGCTCTTGGAATTTGTTCACAGTATAACTATGCACTAGTTAGAGTGGTCAAATAGATAAATACCCTTTCCGTTAATTATTTCAGGTTCTCTAGTTTCCTAAGTTGTTTTTCTTCAATGCGTTGCGCAAAATAATCAGTGCATTAGTTAGAAGCTACTTTATTTCAGTACTTGATTTCATGGTGGCTGCTGTGTGGTAATATCCCAGGCCTAACTTTAATATCCATGTCTAACAGGGTGGCGCATTTCTCCTCCCTGGCTGCTGCGACCCCTTTAACGAGAAAGCCCTCAGAGCCAGCCGTGGCGCATCCTTCCAACTCCCAATCATCTCTGGCAGTTGGACCAATCTACAAGCCCTCATGCACTTCCATCACATGGAGCTCCTCGCTGCCCACCCCGACAGCAAATCCAACCACGTCCAAGTCTCCAAACTCTCCCCAAACCTCGCTTATTCGTTAGCCGACAAGCCTTTATGTTTAGTCTTGGGCAGAGAGGGTTGCGGCCTGTCCCAAGAAGCTATCGACTGCTGCCAACTAGTTACCGTCCCCATGTCTGGAGAGTTTGAATCTCTCAATGTTTCAGTTGCAGGTGGAATTTTCATGTACATGCTACAACCTTGCTAAATTATGTTTAGCGACGAGAGCTATGTTTAGCCATGATAATTATGTTTAGCGACGAGAGTTATGTTTAGCCACGTGCTCAGTGCCTTCAGTGTAATTTATGAATTAAGCGACGGATCTTTAGCGAGGAGATTAACAAGAATTAGCGTCGGAACGAAGCGACGACACCGTATCGTGTCCGGAGAGCTATCGAATGGCGCAAAGGAAGCGCGTGGGTGACAGAGACGATAAGAGAGCCCTCGACACTCCGATCTGGAACTCATCACCTTCGACGAGCTCCGAGTCGCCGCAGATTGAACTGCAACCCCGCAGTGGAATCCGATTCCGATCGGGATCGAAATCACCGGTGAATCCCGCATCATCTATGACGGCGGCGAGGCCGAGTATGCAGCCACTGTCGGCCGCCACAGCTGTATGTTCTTTAAAAGGATCGCTCCTCAGTCTAGCGATCTTAACTCTGATCTCCTTCACTTACTTTTCACTCAAGTCGCTTCACTCGTTGTCGACAGCTTCGGATTTGGCGGTTCAGGTAAAGAATTGGAGTTGTGGTTTGTGAGTTACGCCGATCGGATCGGTTCTTGTTTTGTTAGGGTTTGGTGAGTTTGGACTTTGTGGTTTTGTTGCAGGTGTATAGGAATGCGGATGCGGCGGCGGCGGGTTTGACGGATGTGTATCATTTGCCGGAGGTGTTTAGGTTGAATTATGCGGCGATGGAGGAGAAGTTCAAGGTGTATATTTACCCGGATGGAGATCCAAAAACGTTTTACCAGACACCAAGGAAGCTGACGGGAAAGTATGCCAGTGAAGGTTATTTCTTTCAGAACATTAGAGAGAGTCAATTCAAGACTGAGGATCCGGAGCAGGCTCATCTTTTCTTTATTCCGATTTCTTGCCATAAAATGCGTGGGAAGGTGTGTTCTTTAGCTTCTTGATGTGGTTTATTATTCAGAAATGTGTGTTCTTCTCTCTCTAATTTTTGCTGCCTGTAGTAAGCTGCTGCTGGTTTGAAGTTTGGAAGATTGCATTGAAAAAAATCAATGTATAGAATGATTTCATCTTGTTATGAGAGTTTGATTTGGTAGCTATCAGGAGTACATTTTAGTGAGTTTTCTGTAGCTGGCCGTCTATATGTTATAGAACGATAAGAGGACTTAATTTATGCATGAAGTGTGTCCAGTCTTTGCTAATTGACGTTTTGAATGTTTTTTAAAATAAAGAAAGCAAATCATGGAGTAAAGGGAATGCCCTTTTTCTGTTAGGAGGCGTATTGGTTGTGGTGTGAGTACATATTTCACTGACGGGGATTTTGGAATCTGTTTTCTTCCTTTATAATGTGATTGATGTTTTAACGAATGAGACTCTGAGCAGCTCGAAGTTGTATTTCAATGAGAAAGCTATGGATTTATTAAAATGTCATGAATACCAATATTATGAGAGATTTCTTCATGATGGTTGGTGTGCTCCTCTTTACTTTTGTAACACCAAATGCCATTGTTTCCTTGAATTAGTATGCTATGTTTCACTCTACTCTGTAATTAGTTTCAATTTTATCATCGTATTTGATACATGCTTCATTTTGTACAGGGCACTTCTTACGAGAATATGACCATAATTGTCCAAAACTACGTGGAGGGCCTCATAGCTAAGTATCCATACTGGAATAGAACACTTGGGGCAGACCATTTTTTCGTCACCTGTCATGATGTCGGTGTTAGAGCAACTGAGGGACTTCCCCTCCTAGTAAAGAATTCCATTAGAGCTGTGTGCTCCCCAAGTTATGATGTTGGTTTCATTCCACATAAAGATATAGCTCTACCACAGGTGCTGCAACCATTCGCTCTTCCAGCTGGAGGAAATGATGTTGAGAATAGGTATAACATGAGGAAGTATTACTACACTTTTGAGTAGTTTATATCCCCTCCTGACTTCAATGGTTGCAGAGACTCTTGCATTGCCACCATTTGTGGCCTAACGCTATAAGACTGCTATTTGGCAGGACAACTTTGGGATTTTGGGCTGGTCATCGGAACTCCAAGATAAGAGTTATTCTCGCACGCGTGTGGGAAAATGATACAGAACTTGACATTTCAAACAATAGAATTAATAGGGCCACGGGTCATTTGGTATATCAGAAAAGATTCTACAGAACCAAATATTGCATATGTCCTGGTGGCTCACAAGTAAACAGTGCTCGCATAGCTGACTCTATCCATTATGGATGTATTCCTGGTAAGATTGCTGTTACCTGTATTGGCTATCATATGGATGAACTATTAATGTGGATGTTGTTCATGTTAGGTATGCAACTCGAACTAACCAAAACCCTTGTTTAATAACTAAAACCTTAGGATCACAGCAGATAATTAATTTTCATGAATCAAATGATGCTATCTAGTACTTGGTATGTATTACGAAGATCTACGAAGAAAGTCGGTACTGGTGTCTAGAATTTGGGAGGCTTATGATTCATTAATTGAAAGCTCAATTTCATCATTTCCTAATTCTACTCGGAAAACCTGTCGGTGTTTCTTGCAGTGATCCTTTCCGATTACTATGATCTACCTTTCAACGACATACTGGATTGGAGAAAGTTTGCAGTGGTGCTCAAGGAAAAAGACGTGTACAACCTAAAGAACATTTTAAAGAGCATCTCAGACAATGAATTTGTCACGCTTCACAACAACTTGGTCAAGGTAAAGCCTTTTTCTCATCTGAATTATAGAAATGATTTCATTTGTTCATCCACCTAGTCTTGAAACTAAAGATAATTGTTTTAATCATTTCCAATGCATAACTCATGTGTAGACTAGGTTACGCCAAGTTCCTGATAACATTACTGTGCTACAACTTTGCTTTCAGATCCAAAAGCACTTCCAGTGGAACACACCTCCCATCAAATACGACGCCTTTCACATGGTCATGTATGAACTGTGGTTGCGCCACCGCCTTATCAGATACTAAGCTACTGACGCCATGATCATGGAAACAACGGCATTTTTTCCGTCCACTGGATAGACTGAGCTGCGCAGCCAACCCCTGCAACGTATAAACTTGTATATTATCATAGGGTTACACAAATCGGCACTTAGGTGATATACTCGAGGAGCAGGATGTTACATGTTACCGGTGATCCCTGTTTGTTCATCGTCACCTCTGATTCATTTCACTCATTTTCTCAACATTCCTTTAGACTTCAGAGCCTATCTAGGCCCATTAACTGATTTTCATAAGCCCAATTTCGGCCCAACAAAAAATGTACTTGGAAACTTACTTTCGAAGAAAGGTAAGTCAATGGTCAAACTTAGTAATTACGACTTGTTATTAGTTAACTATGTTTATCATTCAATCCATTACTATACAGTAAAAAAATTAAATAAATAAATAAAAGTGTATGGCACGTGCATAGCCGAAAAGATGGACAAAATCTCCACCCCAAACTGGGTCAAAAGATTCTGCGCACGTGCCTCCTGGTCAATCTGTCCTTACCCCGTATGCAATGTTATGTTTTTTTATTAAAAGTTCAAAAATTAAAATATCAACTATTATTCACTTAACTAGTTTATAAATACTCAATGCATCTAAATAAATTATTAACATTTGAAGGACAGGAATCCAAAGCATGAGAACGATGACGTTGAGACAGAATGTACACGTCGTACCAAATTGCATATTAAGGAAGATAAATTGGTCTACCCCACCCACGTGTGGCTTGTTAACAAATTACTCTCTCTCCTTGTTCATTCATTAATCCATCTGATTTACACAATCAAAATAGAAAATTATAGAACTTACAAAGTGCCACTAATTCACTCCATCTTAAGCACGTGACAAGTTTTAGTAGAAGTAATAATTAATATTCAACTTGGTTTTGTTGATAAACATGAACTTAGGATGCACACTCGACACTACATGCTTATCTAATAAACAACAAGCCAAGATCTTTGTGTACTTAATTATGATTCGATGTTAATTAATATTGATTAATGTCCATTACATGATTCTATCTAGTCGAATACATAGTCTCAATACGATAACTTATAACCCTTCTTTTAAATTTAAAATTTCAATCAGTTTTGATGCTTTTCTATAAGCAATTCCCAACCCTATAATATAAGAGAGATAGAGAGAGAAACCCTAAAAGGAGAAGTCAAAGGAAAATAAACGTTACTGAAAAAGGCAAGAAACAAATCTAAAAGCTACACCTATGACCACACAAAGGTGTCCTAAAGATACAAGTGTCTAATGCCATATTGCCCTAAAGCATTTATTGTTTTTCCTTTTTGTCTCTATCCCCTCAAAAACCCTAATTATTGCCCCAAACACTCTTCTTTTTGCTTGATTATGTAAAATTGGGTGCAAACACATTGTAATTATATATTCAATTACAGTCAATCATAGATATCGTTTCGCCACCAAAAACAGTTAATCATACGACATGTTTGTGACATCGTACCGTTTGAATATGATTGTATTAATTTTAATGTCTGAATCTGATAATTTATAAATATTCAATTCAATTCAGATTAACGAAAGTAAATGCTTTCATTACTTGCAACAACAAGAAACAATAAACAAACAAGACATTTAAGTTTCACCATGAAACAAGCATCCCCAAACTTCCTCCACCTCCATAAATTCCCCGACGACCGGCAACACTATTTCCAGTTTTTCCGGCAACCGGTCTCCACTCCAAAAAAAAGCACCTCTTTTTGTTTTACGTGTATCATTTAATTACAATATTTATCACCCATGTGTCCCACTTTACCATTTTAACCTTAAATTAATCGATTTAAAAAACTATAAAGGAAAAAGCACACAGAACCCCAGTTGAGTTGATTTGACTGGAGTAAAAAATGTAAGCCGGCCGGGCGGATTCCGACCCGACCCGGCCGCGTTAGGGTTTGTTTGCATTCTAGGTCGTCTTCGGCTGCATGTAAGACACGTGTCACGTGAGATTAGTGGGTCTAATTTTTTTCTATTATATGGACTGTAAAATATATTTGGTTCATAGTTTGCTGATTCAATTTTTACTTTTCAATAAAAATTCAAATAAATTTATTTCGTATTTTGAATTCAACAAAAATGTACTGCTTCCATTGAAACATTAATTACTTTAATGATATTTTTTTAATTAGTATTCAATAATATATGGATTTAGATCTGGTGCATCCCATATGGCTGAATATCATTATTTATTTTATATTTATAAATAAAATTACTCGTTTCTTTCTCCTTCCGCTCTGGTTTTAGGCTCTGTAATTTCTGCAGTCGGAACAACAAGACACTCATCGTCCTCTCCTTCTCTCTCTTCTTCTTCGCAAACATAAATCTCAAATTCGAAATCTTAATCTGCTGCATCTCCTTCTCCGTCTCTCTCTCTCTCTATATATATAAGAGTGATGTGTTATCGGTAGTGTCATTTTCAATCCGAAGAAGCTCTGCTGCCTTTTTCATCCACACTCGTCTCTTGTCTTCTCTCTGCAGCTTCTTCTTCTTGACTCTCTCTGGTTCTGGTTCTGCATGCAAGCGTTTTGCATCGATCTTTGCTAGAAAACTCGTGGAGAAGCAGAGACGGTCGAGAGAGGGTTGGTTCTTGACCTCGCTTCTCACTCGTGCACACATCTCGAACATCAATGGCGTGATTCGGTTAGAAAGTACTCGCGCAAGGTCAGCTGCTTTTTTTGAGTGATGTTACGATTTTGTTCAAGGTTCTCAGTCTCTGTTTCCGGCGAGTAAACCCGGCGAGCTGGCTTTATGAACTCAGACCAACGTGTTTATTGAAATTGTTTGTGTGTGAGTTCAGGTTAATAGATTCGAGCATTTGTGACTCTCGCGTTCGAGTTGTTCCGGGAGCTGATCGGAAAAAATGGCGCCGGTGCCGGACCAGAGCAACAGGCTGACATTTTCTCTCTACCCGACGATGGAGATGATGAGATCTTCGAACGAGCCCGATCTCCACCACCGCCAGACTCACCTCCAGCAGCAGCACCATAACAATCACTTCCTCCCTTACGAAGCTGCTTCCTCCGACGCTTCCTCTCCCCAGTACTTCCTCGATAACTTCTATGCCAATGGTCAGCTCAACCACCTTCCTCTCTCTCTCTCTCTCTAATTTTCTCAGATTCATTCTATTTCCGGGCATCTCAGAAACGCAATGCTCTGCTAAATCCGATTCAAGAAATCTCCAGTTTCTGGTTTTGTTTAGATTTGATGCTATGGGAAGAATGAAGATGAGCAGAAATCGGCAGTAATTAATGTATCTAAAATCTTCATTTCAATGCTGGTTTTGATTTTAATGGTGGTCTAATCATTCACGGCAGTGAAGCAGGCCGGAGCGAAACGGGCTATCTATCCATTTCCGCCATTGATGAGCTCGAGTTGATTGATTCAGATAAGCTAACAAAGTTGCTATCTTTTTTATCTCAGGCTATCCCTACTCCAAACCCCTGATGGATTTTCACCAAACCAGAGCCCCGCAGATGGCCAGCCACGTGTCAGACCCGCTGCCGTTCCTGCACCAGTCGGTCCCGAAGCTGGAGAACTTTCTGGACTCGTCGTCGATGGTGCGGTACGCGGAAAGCCAGACCGACACGCAGGACTCGACCTTGACGCATATGTACGAGCCGACGTATTATACCAACCAGGAGCAGCAGCAGACGATGAAGATGCTGGGAGGGTTTCAGACGAACGCATTCTCCACCAACTCGGAGTCGGAGGTGGCTGATTCAGGGTCGTTGAACAGAGCTCAGATGATTGAATTTGAGTCCGGCAACGGTCAGAGCTTGATTGCTTTCTCTCAGCAGCCCGCGCAGAACGGGGGGCTGTCGCTTGGAGTCAACACCATGATCAACAACAACTGTGGTACGGAGCTGCAGAGGACTGGAGCTGGAGAGGAGAAGAACATCGTGGCTGTGGTGGATTCGAGCAAGAAGATATCTGATACGTTTGGTCAGAGGACATCAATCTACAGAGGTGTTACCAGGTACATAATTGAAACTTGGGTTAGGTCAAAAACTCATCATTTGGTGATAAAGATTGGATTTTTCTGTGATTTTTGATCTGGGGGGGTATCCATTGGTTTGAAACAAAGCATCATATGACGATAAAGATTGGATTTTTATGTGTTTTTGGATCTGGGTTATCTCAGTTCAGTGCTTGGTGGATTGATGTTGATGAGTTGGTTGATTGATGGATTTGTGGGCAGGCACAGGTGGACAGGGAGGTATGAAGCGCATCTTTGGGACAACAGCTGTAGGAGAGAAGGCCAGGCCAGAAAAGGCAGACAAGGTCTTTTTCTTCTTCATCAACTTCATTCATTTGATTAACATTTACATTGCGTATCTCTGTCTGAATAGACAAGTTAGGGTTTGAGGATGGGCAGCTTTTTGCCGACTGATTGATGAATTTTTCCATCTGATGGTTGATTTGATCTTATAGCTAAAGGTCGCCTTGTTGTAATCTATGCATGCTCTTAAGTCTTAACCATAGTTAAATTGCATCCTTAACCAGAGTTAAAACTCAAGATTTGAACTTTACCAGCTCTTGGTTTGAGGGTAGTGATTGGAATGTGGGTTCAAGTTTGGGACCCAATAGGAGAAGGATACCCATTGTTGAGGAGACCACACAAAAGTAGGAGAAGGCCTGTAAATAAGAGTCTGCATTTGGCTGGCTTTGATGAACCCCTTTGTCAGGCATTGTGGGTTGAATGAAGGATTGTCTTTAGCTTTTTATGCAGCTTTGTTTTGTATGATGGTGAGATTGATATCATCTTGTTTGACCAAACCATTTTTGGCCCCAAATTGGCTTTGTTAAAACCATCATTTGTTCGTTGTTTTAGTGTTTGATAATCCGCCTTTGTGGCCGTTACTTGTTATGTTTTTCAATATGCTTACTGAATTCGCCGCTGCGCCTAATCTTCTTTTCATGATTTCTGCATGGATCGTGCGCAACTATCAACCGGTAATCTGCAGTTTATTTAGGTAAGAGCTGAGTTTACACGATGTGAACTTAAATTCGAGTGACACAGAATCCGTCTGACTTGGTTTGTAATCGTCTTCAGGTGGATATGACAAGGAAGACAAGGCTGCTAGAGCTTATGATTTGGCTGCTCTCAAGTATTGGGGTCCAACCGCCACGACCAATTTTCCGGTAAGCCTATACAATTTACTCGTATATCGACGCAACTGTTTCAAGAGGCTAATATACGTAAGGTATATATCTTTCCATCAGGTGACTAACTATTCGCAAGAACTAGAGGATATGAAACCGATGACCAAGCAAGAATTCATCGCGTCCCTCAGAAGGTACTCCTGTAGCTGCTGCATCCATATATAGAACAATTCCATTTTGTCCTGATAAGATACAATACTAAAGATGCGAACTTGAATAATTTCAGGAAGAGTAGCGGATTTTCTAGAGGAGCTTCCATTTACCGTGGCGTAACTAGGTACCTTAAAATCAAGCACCCTAAAATATTTGCAATTGGCGGCACCTAATACTAGGCTGTTTTTTTTTTTTTTTTTTGTTCGTGCAGGCATCACCAACAAGGTCGCTGGCAGGCTAGGATCGGGCGTGTGGCTGGGAACAAGGACCTGTATCTGGGTACCTTTGGTGAGTTCTTGCTGCTCCAATTTGTTTTGATGGAATATTATTCACTTGAAGTTTCGGCATTGTTGATTTTTACATGTATGTTTTTTTACAGCTACGGAAGAGGAAGCAGCGGAGGCTTACGACATTGCAGCAATTAAGTTCAGAGGGATCAATGCAGTGACAAACTTTGAAATGAACCGCTACGACGTTGAAGCCATAACGAACAGCACGCTCCCGGTTGGAGGCGGTTCAAGGCGTTTAAAAGCTACTCTTGAATTGGAACAGAAAGCCCCGATGGTGTCAGTTGCCCTGAGTGAGCCTCATACTCAGAACAGCGGTAGCATCAGCTTCAGCCTAACCCGTCCGATGTCAGCCATCCCATTCGACGCAATGCCTTCATTTTACCAGCAAAATCTCTACGCAGCAGCCCAAGCCATGTCCCAGAGCTCTGGAGCTAATGCAACAGGCTCCGTTGCATATCTGCCAGCTCCGGCCGAGTACTTCACCTGGCCTCATCAATCCTACTAGACAGTGACCTCAGCTTGACTTATAGTTGTTAGGAAAAAAAGAAACACAGGTTTAACATTAGCGTCCGAGGAGAGACAAGATGACCCGCCTCGGCCGGTGGCTGACCTAGACCTTGCATCGTGCATCCTTGCAACTTCTTGAAGTTGTGTTTTTGAAGGCTGAAGCTTGCTTTGAAGATGGAGCTGAAAAAGCTCGGATCTTTGTAAGTATGGTGTTTGTTCTTCAATGATTTTGGCAATGGAGATGATGATGATGATGGTGTATGTTGGATAGAAAAGAAGTAGTTTGCTAATCAATGTAGAACCTCTAAACAAAGTCATCACAGTTTTTTTTACCGTTTCTCAGATTTGTTCCTCCTTTGTCTTTACAAACTACGGTTCGTTCATCAGCGCGTGATCGAATAGTAAAAAGAACGTCAAATATTTTTTAGGGTTCGACAGAGGGAGAGTGATGGTGAAAGTTTGGGATAAAATAGGAAAAAAAAACCTTATTAATCAAGTTGTCCTTTGAGGGCCGATTTGGAACTAGTATTTCTCTTTTCTCATTTTATAGACAGACCAAACTTATAGCTGTTCGGACAGAAAGATCCTAATACACAAAAGGTCAGTAGTCCTTGCCAAATGGGGTGATGAGATCAAATGGGGCACTTGGTCCTCTGGTCCAGGCCTAACTTTAGCTGAGGTTATGGATAAGGGTGTTGTCATTTTCTGGCAAAGTTAGCAACATGGAGGAGCTAGTGAGCATCAAGTAAGGTGAGGAGGATTGGACAGTGGCTGGTCCCTCAGCATTGCAAATGGGTTAGACATGCCATAAAGAAGGCCATTTTCAGCCCACAGAAACCTCAACCTCACATGGAGTTTGTTGTATGTATAAATATCATGTGATATTACAAGTACCCAACATCATCATCTTCTCCACTTTCCAGCTGAAAGTTGCTCAAGCTCTACTCATGCCTATGCAGCTTCATGCCATCATGCTAGGAAAGCTCAAGCCCTTTTAGAGAGGCTGAGATGATGATTTACATACCTAAGAACTTGCAAGTATTTACAAAAGCTTTATCCACAATGCCATGAAAATCGGAAGGAACCCTATTCAGAAACTCCTCGTGGGATGGACTTTTACTATGGTCCCTAAAGCTTTATAAAGTTTTCAGCTGCGTCATTAGTGAGGAAAGCTACGCAGCAGCTGGTTCGGTCCTACGTCAGTTTTCAAGGGAAGAAAGCCATTGTTCCATCAATTTCTTGCTCTCTGGGAATCCAAAGCAAAACAAGAGAATCAGAATCAGAATCAGAATCAAAAGCAATCAATATAATAAAGTGCGTTAAGTTTTCTAAATCAATCTGATGCAGCAGGGCACATGAAAGCCGATGGATGTAATAATGGGCATAGAAACAAATTGCTGATATAGACAATCTGCGGTTGGCCTATACTAGTTTTGTTCGATTGCTGATATAGACATTTTCAATGAATCACAGATAGTTCGATAACTTTCATCCACGCCAGTAAAATCTCAAGGACCTCAATTCCAATGCAGCATACGCCAAAGAAGAATACAACGCTCCGACGAATTTAAGATCAAGTTGATTTCAGCCTAACTCTATTATCACAACGGAAAAGAAACAGGCCATCACTTGACGCCTTAAACCTCTTATGCATCTCATGGTTATGCTTTACTAAAAAAATATACGCTCAATCTGAACGAAAAAAATCCGAAATACTTATCATATACTATGTTGCATTTTGTGCTTCGGGTAATAACTAGTAACTAATATCTGACCACGCTAAAGATAAAAATATAATGTGCGTAGGGCGACTACAATGGCATAAAAGAAATGAAGAGTCTTACCAGCAGCATAATCATTGGAGAATCCCCTGATGGCACCCAAGAACAAGACATTTGGACCCTCCGCTACCTCCTTGCAACCGGACCTATAACAAGGGACTAACACAGCGAAACTGTTGTCCGCTTCATCATCCTCACGCTGAAAATCAGAGCCATGAGGTTCTAACCAACCAATAGACCAATCAGAGTCATCGGATTCAGATCCAGATAAGCAATTGCCATCAGATGGAACCATCACAGCATCATACTCCCTATCAATCCGTCTCTGCTCCCTACTAGGCCACTTCCTCTTCACTTTCCTCGACGAGGCCATCCTTGCGCCATTCACTGATTGGAACTTCACAGTCTCAGATTCCCTAACAGCCAAACTGAATTCAGACATGGAATTCGGCGGCGACTTGGACGTGCTGCTGTTTGATGCATTGTCTTTCTCCTTGCTGTTCCACACCCACCATGACAAATTCGGAAACGACACAGCCATGATTCTCTAAATAGCCAACACACAAGGTAGCAAATGTCTGGAACCACTTATTGGATGGCAAGAAATGAAGGAGGACTGCTGCGAAAAGGGATTCAACAACGGAAATCAAAGATTTCTACAAGATCAAGTGTCAATCTCTTCTAAGGGACATGATGAATTCTGAACAGAACATCAAATGGAACAATCTGAATCATCAAAAATCAAAAAATTGAGAAGCCAATCTAGCACAACACAATCAAGCTCTACTATGAAGCTAATCTAAACTAGTCAGTCACTACTCAGAACTCACTATCAGCAAATCATTCCTCCTTGCTTCCCAATTCCCACTTCAGAATCAGCCAATCAAGCTTCAATCTCGAAGCTTAAACCGATCAAACAACCACAGCCCAAATCCATCAGAGCTTCAAATCAACCTCTAAAACACATAAAATCAACTGAATAGGTGGCAACATCGACACTCAAAGTTCAAATCTTTTCAACTGATATCACAAACCCAGGACAAGGGACGAGGCTGTGAGTCATCAGCTTTGAAACCTTTCACTGGGAAAACTCAAACGGCGAGAAAGACGAGATTTTTTCGACCGATTTTCACAGATAAGAGAAGATGACTATCGATACTGACACTGGACGAAACCCTGACTACAGTGTCATGGCCGTCAATGTCGTCGGCGCCGTTTAATCTCACTCGCGGCCGCTAATTTCACCGAAGGAGTTTCAGAGACCTCGTTGGGATGCGTGATGCGTTTTATAGAGCGAGAGCCTCACATTCCTGGAGAAGATCGAACGGTAGATGATAAGAAACGTGTCAATCATCTTGTGGTGGTAGTGACTGGTTCGATACTTCGAACCGATAATAATCTGGTTTCTCGGTTTGTCCTCGGTTGGATTTTTCGTTGACGAAAGAATGTCAACATGATGCCGACGTGGGTCCGGTTCGAACCAATCATGGTTTCATCCACGGTCGAATTGTCTGCCACGTGGAATATAAATCCAAAACATTTTTCGGCGCACGTGGTCCACAAATGATGGTATATTAAGCCCTCTTTTAGTTATGCTATTAAGAGATTCAAATAAATGAAGTGGGAGAGATTAATTTAAAAAGTGATTAAAATAGAGAGTTGAAATCTCAATATCATTAACATAAAGACGTTTTTCTTTTATCATGTGAAGAGATTTAGGGTTTGATTAGATTTAATGATAAAGTAAGACAAAGCCATAAACTGATGGGTAGACGATTGAGAGAGGAGGACCTTATTCCCCAGGGAAGGGTCCGAATCAGCCCTTGGGCCATGCTTCAAGCTTTGCTGCCAGTTATGAGTAAGTTTTTCATGAGAATCTGGAAAACGAGAGAGAGAGAGGTTTCACCAGGCTGATGCGGCTGGATAAATACAACAACTCTCAAGCTCATCTCCATGTATTACCGACCAATCTCCTAGTTGCTCTTTTTGGGAGTCCAAAATTAGGATCTTGCCGGGGAAGAGAGCACAAGAAGCAAAGAGCTAAAATTGAAACCAATTCCTGTCCTACTGACGGAAGATGATGATAAAAGCTCACTGGATCAAAAAATTATCCTTCAAAAAGTACCCAACTTGGTATCACGGATGTGATAAAACATTTATGAAGCAGCCAGGAGTTGCCCGTTGAGTATAGATTATAGAACACTCTTTGAGTGTGGATGGTTTGATCAGCCCGAGTATGGTAACCTGTGCAAAAAATATGATCAGCAGCTCATTGTATGATAAACCCTAGATAAAACAATTTTCATCAGTTTACCCCAGCTTCAGAGACGTATCTGAGCTATCGTCAGATTCCTGCGGAGGCCCGTTATTAGAGATAATGCTGCCGTTAGACTCCGCAGAGTGGACATCCTCACAGGCAGTGGTTTCTGAGACGGAGTGTTTGATTTGGCCGTTATTCGACATCTCTGCTACCTGCATTGTTCAGTAGGTAGTTTCAGTTACAAATTTGCCACTTGGGAAAACCACACTCTAAAGTTTACATGAAAATGCGGATAAAGACGTCAAATGAGGTTCATACTTGCTGCTGTAATAGCTTATTCTCTTCCATTAGCCGGGCTCCCTGCAAAAAGATCCGAGAATTATCATTTTAAGATACAACTTATACGGTAGCAAAGAGGCAGCTAACTCTCAACGGTAGCTACAAGAGCGTCATAGATGCATGCGAGGTAATTGCATTTTACAGAGCCATTAGCAAGAAGGCATATATCTAGTATATATGGCCTTGGAGTTATTCACAATCTCGATACCTTAGCTTGGAGGTGGTTTATCTCATTCATGATCTTCTTACCCTGAAATAATAGAGAGGCCAAATCGGAAACTGAACATTTTTAGGAGACTAAAAGATGTGGTCATAGTAAACACAGACCTTATGCTCTATAACACGGTTCAGACCAGATTCCAAGGACTTCTCTAGCTCTTGCAGTTCTTCAATATTGAGTCCTTGGAGATCCTCGCCCCTAAGTCGCCTGTTAGTGCAGACAAATTAGTTAACATCTTAAGCAGCGATCTAAATGATTTTTTTCTTTAATATATTCTACCAAAGAGTGCTGGAACTTCTAGCACCTCAAAAACTTTCTACCTCAGTTGATGGCTTTTCTCTGCAATTTCTTGGCTCAACTTGGTGTAGTTTCTGTTATCGACTAACTACAGAGAAATATCATTCACAGTTTTATAATGAGAGCAATAATTAGCATACATGAAATAAATTACAGTAAAAAAACCCTTTTAATGGATGAACATCCACGCCTAGTGGTCAATGATATATTTCGCTGACAGTGTTACAGAAAAACAGGATAAATCAGGCGTAGCTAAATAGTACAGCAACTAACCTGAAGTTGGAGAGACGGAGCTGGCAGTTGTAGTTTCTCTAGATATTTTGATTGCATATTATATCTATCAAGAATTTCCACCATGCTGTAGAAAAAACAGTAACCATTATGGTAACAAGAGCTGAATATACATAGCTATAGGTATATTTCATATTATATGATGCTTATGCAGTATTTACAGACGACGTCTTCCGAAATGTAGCACGGTAAGGTCTATAGGCTATAGCCCAAGCGATGAAAAACACTCCTTTGATTAGTTTAAGGAATGCAGTTAGATATATCCTTAGCGTAACAGATCACAAACAGACTTAGAAAACTATAAGTTTCTCCACTGAGACCTTTGATTTCTAACTCGTTAATCTGTTTCCTTGTGACAGAATTTCCTTGAGTAGGTCACAAACACAGTTTCATACTCAGCTCGAACAAGAATAGAGTAAAACACGCAGTAAAACACGCAAGCAGATTACTGAATACTAGCCACAGCTAAACAATACTTGCTGTTAGACCATGATATGGAACTTAGATGAGAAGAACAGCAGTATGATGATACGAGAGGACCGACAAAACATCCATCTAAGCTTTGTAATGGCTCTAATGATCCAGATTCTATTGTTCTCTCAGCAACCAAAGACCATCTAGGGATAGATACAGGAACACGGTACATGGCCAGAAAAACTAACATCATTGAGTGGTATAATACATGATCAACATTATGTTCTCAACTCGGGATAGATGAAATTACTGGAACCCTACCGAATCAGACCAATCAATACAGGAGCTAACATAAGATCAAACAACAATCACAGCACAGGAACATACCTGGAGCTGGCATACTCGGACAGCTTCCCAGTGGAGGAAAACACAATCAATCCAACATCAGCATCGCACAGCACTGCCAACTCATCAGCCTTCTTAAACAACCCTCTCCTCCTCTTCGAAAACGTCACCTGCCTGGCCGAAGCGTTATCAATCTTCTTTATCTGAATCTTCTCCCTCACCATCGATCCTCCAAACAGAAGCTTCCTGAATCAAACTCCCAACTCCTAAAAACCTCCTCAACCTCTCACCCCAGCAAAATACATCAAGCCTTTGAAATCCATCCAAAGCACATCGAATAAACCACCTTGTAAAAAGCTACATGAGCATCAAACCAGCAGCAAAATTCACATAAGTGGAAACTTTACCAGTAAAGGAATCAAGCTCGTAACAAGTAAATGGCATCAGATTGAGACACGCAGCATAAAAACACATAGAATTATAACTACTTTGCCAAATTAGGGATTGCGATTTTGACAGCTAGTGCGAAAACCTAGAAAAAATCAATCATGAAATTGCTGATACTTTATCGTCCATACACTTGTCGGCTTTGGACCTGAAGCTGCGGAATCGCCTGATGCTTGCGACCAATTGGGCAATTGATGAACGAGATGTGAATCGGAGCGTTTGGTGGTTGGAGCTTTTGGCGATGTCGTCGCCAATCGAGTTGGAGCTGACTGTGTCGGTGAAGTATATACGCGTTGGAAAACGAGCCAATCGGAGTTGGGGAGAGAAAAATGCAAAAACTGTAAGGGTAAATGTAATTATTTTTCAATCTTTTCACATATTTTTTCATATATATAAGCCGTCACAATTTTAATCGAAGGATGATTGTTTCAACCGGTCGACCACGTCCTGATAGATTTTTAATTAATTAATTAAATAGTTTGTCTGAATTTAATAAAAATTAGGATGGTACGAATACATTTTAAAGTTCATTATTAGAAAAAATTCATTCCAATTGAAATGAAGTAAAGTTCGTGTTCGATTAGAACTCGTGAAAATTTAACAAGTTTGATACTAAAAATATTAACAAGTAGAACTGTTTGTAATTGTTTGTAATAAATAGCTCTTATTTGTAACTGTTACTTTCAGCCTGATGTTATCTAATTGCCTAATCAAAAGTTGTGTTAGGTTAGGTTTTAAGATCAGATACTACTAAAATGAGCATGAAACCTTACATGTGTGGATCGCACGTGCGATGGTCCAACCACGCCCGTTAAATCTTACGGAAATGTTCAGACAGCGAAACGTGAAACAAACACAACACGACACGACAAAGCGCTCAGAAGACGACGTCGATATTTTATAAAAGCACTTAACACGGCGTCGTTCGATCCCTCCCACCACACAATTTCGAAACCCGCGATTTGGTTGAAATCGAAGCCGACGAGGTGAAATTGAAATGAAAGCTTGGACGACGACGAGCGAGCAGGAGGAGGAGGAGAGTGGATGAGGGTTTTGTGTCTCCCCGGCTCCGATTGATTCCGCCGATTTCGATTCTCCGGTTGTATTGAAGATTGAGATGGGTGAACCGAGGAAGTGGAGCTGGGATGTGCCGGGGTTCGAGACGAGGAGGGTGTCGGAAGAGCCGGAGGAGAACATCAGGGTGAGAGTTGCGCCGATGGTTAGGAGGTATTCTGTTGCGTCGAGTTCGGTTTCGCAGCATGAGATGAGCTTGGTGGGGAAAGTGCAGAGATTGAAGGATGAAGTTAAGGTAAACAGTTGATGAAAATACCTTTGGAATACTTATAAAAATATATCTCTTAAAATTGAGCTAAATGGAAGTAGTTGGAGTTGGGATATGATGGGATTCTGTGAGATTATTGTGGAAATGCAAGAAGTGGAGTCTCACAGAGTTATACGTTGGCAACTGGATTGGGAAGTTGGGATACCCAGTTGCATTGAGTTAGAATGTTTTTGTCTTTTTATATACGATATAAATCGTAGTTCATTTAGATTTTGACTTGGACCCATTGCATTTTTAGTCCAGGTTATTTGGAGCCGTTAAGTATTAAAGACTGTTATCTTAATGAGTGGTAAGTATGAATGACTATTTGGGTCTAGTTAATGAAAAAATCATGTGATTTAGGAGTGGATTAGCTGCATTCGGTAAGTATCTTTCAGAGCTAGAAAGAGCCACATCTTGGTATAAGATTTTTACAATAAGGAGCTGACGGGACGCAAGAGAAAAAAAGCTTGCTATGTATAGATGATGCGTCCTACCTGTGCAGCTACTTCCATCTGTGAAACGATTGTTACTCAGCCCAAATTTGTTTGGTTGCTCTTGAAATATTTATGATATTCTAGCATTTTGCCGAGGTCATATTGGATTATGAATGTGTTTTAATAATGATAGAGATTAAAAGATTGTTGATTTTTCAATCCTGTCTTCTATTTTACAGCTTGCAAGAGAAGATTATGTTGAGTTGCGGCAAGAAGCGACTGAGTTACAAGAATACTCAAATGTGAAACTTGCTAGAGTTATGCGCTACTTAGGTGTTCTCGCTGATAAAAGTCGTAAATTGGGTAAGTAGTCTTACTACTCTAAAACATCGTTTCTGAATGGAAGAAATTTAACCATATTTTAAATTGTAACTAGATTAAATATTTTTCTGCTCGTGAAAGGCTGCTATGTAGTTATAGACTGCTTGTGTGCCTTTCTTTTGTGATGGGAAGAAAAATTTGCAAATAAATGCAAAATATGTTAAAACTCATCTGCTACATGTACTGGTATTGTCGCTTACATTATCAAAATGAAAATCCATGATATGGTCCGGTCTCTAGCGTGTCATTTTCTTCTTATTTCGTATGTCCTTAGTTATTCTCTGTTGTTGATTCATTCATCATAGATCAAGTCGCTCTAGAAATGGAGGCTAAAATATCTCCGTTGATCAGTGAGAAGAAAAGGCTGTTTAATGACTTGGTGACAGCCAAAGGTAACCAACGTCTTAAAATTTTCTCATTGTTTATTTTATAAATGAGTATTTTATGCACAATGTGCCCTTTACATGGTTAAAATTGAAGAACTATGATTGGAAATCTCAGGGAATTTCAAGGTATTTTGTCGTACAAGACCAGCTTTTGAGGATGAAGGCCCCTCCATTGTTGAATTTCCTGATGATTATACTATTCGCATAAACACTGGTGATGAGACTGGAACCAGTCCGAAGAAGGATTTTGAGTTTGACAGGGTTTATGGACCCCATGTTGGACAATGTGAGTTTTCAGTGTTTTCAATGTTTTTTCCTGATGTACTTCTCATTCTTCACGTTTGTGTCTCATCGATTTTCTTTTTATGTGAAGCTGAGCTTTTCAATGATGTCCAGCCGCTCGTGCAGTCAGCTTTGGACGGATATAATGTTTCTATATTTTCGTATGGGCAAAGAGGTTCAGGAAAGACACACACAATGGTGAGAACTTCGCCTTTTATATATCCCTCTCAATGACCTATTCCTTCCCTTCCCGATAAATCACCTCATTGTAGGACTGTGTCATAACATTTTCCATTTTTCAATGTTGCGACTAGATAAACTGTTTGCAAATATTTTGCGTTCTTTCATTTACAAAGGGATGAAGCAGCTGCTTGATTGGTGTAACGTTATCTCTCACAGGAGGGTACTATCACTGACCGAGGTCTATATGCTCGATGTTTCGAAGAGCTGTTTGATTTATCCAACACGGATACAACTACCACATCTCAATATAATTTCTATGTTTCAGTTTTCGAGCTCTACAAAGAACAGGTTCTGTTTTTATAACATGTAATATGTTCTTTAGTCACGAGTTTGGTGCTTCTATAGAATGATATAGTGGCGATGACTAATGATCGACATGCTTACACAGATAGAGGATTTGCTGTCTGAATCAAGGATAGGATTTCCAACTAGTAGCATGCAATCTACAACTTCGCTCTCAGAGCTCGTGAAGGAGAAAGTAAAAAATCCCATGGATTTCACCAGAGTTGTAAAATTAGCAGTGAAGAACCGAGGTGTCGATACATTGAAGCATGGAGTTTCTCATATGTAAGATCTAATATAGAATTCTCAATTCTCCAATATTTGTCTATTCTAAAATCTCTAGTGTAAGCTGACTGAAAAAATCAGAAGTTTGGGTTTATTGGAAACTTGAGTCCTTTGTGATGTTGAAAACCTTCCATTCTTGTTTCAAATAATTGTAGTTAGTTAACATGCTTGCGTACCTATTCAAAAGCCGATTTTTACTTTCAGTTGATTACTCAATGCAGTGTCGTCCTCTTTTTTGCATTTTTCACAGGGTTGTGACGGTACATATATATTGTACCAATTCGGTTACTGGTGAAAAATCGCAAAGCAAACTTTCGCTTGTTGATTTAGCTGGAAGTGGCTGCTTAGATGTGGAAGCTCACGATGATGAATATATTACGGATATGCTTCATGCTATGAAGTCACTGTCAGCGTATGTTGGTTTTACCTTTTTCTATTTCGACTACAAGGATGGTTGGGTTCTTATGTTATTTTATGAAAATTTCAGGTTGGGGGAGGTTATGTCATCCTTGACATCAAACGAGGATGTTGTACCTTGTGAAAAGTCAGTCCTTACTGAAGTACTTTCGGATTGCTTAGGTAAACGCACACTGCAGCACTGGGTTTTCCTCTTAGTCAGTGTTATAGCATGGCCTCGTTAAATGAAATGAACTTTAGTGCGCTCAGATGTTGATATATATTCACATTTTATCTTAGTCAACCGTAAGCTGAAAACTTGATAACTATAAAGCTGCATAAAAATCAATGTTATTGTTAAGTACTGATCCAAACTTCTGTTCTACCAGGCGGGAGCGCAAAAACTTTGATGATCGTTCACTTGTGTCCAAATGTCACAAACTTGTCGGAGACGCTGTCAACTCTAAAATTTTCCGCCAGAGCTCGAAATACTGTGCTGAGCTTGGGAAGTCAAGATACAGTAAAAAAATGGAGAGATATTGTATGTTATATTAGTTGTTTGATACTTAGAGTTGCTTAGTATTGTTAGTGAACTCTTTACCTAAAGCGTCGATTTGTGAAGTACAAATTTGTTATATTACATTCGTGGTACAATCAGCTATGTTTTCAAATTGTGCGCTATTCTTTCAGTTAATTATTTTCTTTTGAGCGTTGTGCAGGCGAATGATGCGCGGAAGGAACTGTATGAAAAAGAGAAAGAAATACAAGATCTCAAGCAAGAGGCTTTAAGTCTAAAGCAAGCACTGAAGGATGCAAACGATCAGTGTAGTCTGCTTTATAATGAAGTTCAAAAGGCCTGGAAAGTTTCTTACACATTACAATCTGACTTAAAGGTGAGTACCATCGCTTCCCATTACATCTCTCTGCCTCAGCTAGCTTAGATGTCTGTAGTTCTATCATAGAATAATGAAACTTTACTCATTTGATTACTGCTGCAGTCCGAGAATAATTTGCTGGAAGAGAAGTTTCAAATCGAGAAAGATCGAAATGGACAGCTCCGGAACCAGCTTGCTCAACTGTTACAGTTAGAGCAAGATCACAAGATACAAATACAGCAGCATGAAACTACCATTAAGACTTTACAGGTTGGGATTTTTCTCGTCATTAATCAATTTATCAAGCAACAGTTCGAGTTCAAATAGATATGTAGTATATACTACTCATCTCATATAGATATATTGTGTTTTGGTTATGCGTAACGTTTTGCGATTCTGTAATAACAATTTTCACTTCAATGTTAATGCAGGAAAAAATTCAAAGTATGGCATTGCAGCTCAATGAAGCACTCAAATCTAACGAATCCAGAGAAAAATCTGGGGCAGAGTCCGGGCCTGCTGCCTCGAAGATTACTGGCGATGACATGGACGCGTCAAGTGTAATCAAGAAGCTTGAAGAAGAGCTTCAAAAACGTGATGCACTTATTGAGGTTTGTGAAAACTGGTTCACGTAATTTACATCATACTATAGATGGAAGGACTTCAGCTCTTTTATTTTACTGACATTGCATTTTGGGTATCATTTTGGATATTCTCGATTTATTGATTCTTTGATGTTGCAGAGGTTGCATAATGAAAACGAGAAATTGTTTAGTAGATTGACAGAGAAAGCTGGTGCTACTCCACCTCCCCAGGTTATATTTAAATTGCTGTTAGTTGCAATGTTTATAATCTATAAAATCAAACTGGATTTGCTTCGTGGATGTCTCTTATTTGCATTGACGGAACATTAGAGGTAATATATTTTCAAGCAATCTAGCTCTTTTCTTCGTTTAATTTGTTTTGTTGTCATAACGCAGTTAGCACTTCCAGCCCCCAATGGATTCGCCGGTGGCCAAGCCCAGGATCTAGGAAGGTATATATCCATAGTGAGGATTCGGGAATGGTTTCCTATTTTATTTTTGTTCTTTAAAAGCAGCTTTGTTTGGTAAAAAATGGATTTTTTTTCTTTTCTTTTTTCCAGCAGCAGAAATGATAAAAACAAGGGACAATCACCCGTAGCTCAGTCACCCAGGAGTAAGCCCGATGGCACACTTGCCCTGACAAAATCTGGTTCAGAGAACATGAAATCAACTCCAGCGGGAGAATATCTCACAGCTGCTTTAAACGACTTTGACCCCGAACAGTTTGATAGCCTTGCTGCTATATCTGACGGGGCAAATAAACTTCTGATGCTGGTATGATGTTTTATTTCGTCTGAAACTATTTATACAAACTATACGCTCAGTAGTTTGGATGCCGATCTGCGTTCTTAATCTGATAAGATGGTTTCAAATGTAGGTTTTAGCTGCTGTCATCAAAGCTGGCGCCTCAAGAGAGCATGAAATACTTGCAGAAATCAGAGATGCAGTATGTTCATTTATTCGTAAAATGGAGCCAAAGAGGGTGATGGACACTATGCTTGTTTCGCGAGTTCGAATACTGTATATAAGATCGTTGCTTGCTCGATCTCCAGAGCTGCAATCTATCAGGGTAATTAAATTGATAGCTCCCTATTTTTTGTTGAAGTCGCGTGCTTTAACTGACATGGTATTCTTAAACGTGTGCACTTTCTAGGTTCCTCCGGTTGACAAATTTTTAGAAAAACCAAATGCAATTCACAGTAGAAACTCCAGCCGAGGAGGTAGCCCAGGAAGGTCACCTGGGTATGATTCCAGCTCAAGGAACGCAATTGTTGACGAACTTTATATTCACACTTTCAGGGTCAATATAAAGCAGGAAAAGAAGTCTAAATTATCATCGGTTGTCTTAAAGCTACGAGGAATCGATCAAGTATGTCCATAATGGTTATTGCATGCATCTCTTCTTCTTTTTTTCTATCATTACGAAAGACTTTTTAATTTCTTGACATATAGGAATCTTGGAAACAACACGTAACCGGTGGAAAGCTTAGAGAAATAACAGAGGAAGCAAAATGTTTTGCCATCGGAAACAAGGCTCTTGCGGCTTTATTTGTTCATACTCCTGCTGGTGAATTGCAACGGCAGATCCGTTCATGGCTGGCTGAGCATTTTGATTTTCTTTCTGTTGCGGGCGTTGATGCGATTGGAGGATCAGCGGGGCAGTTGGAATTGCTATCAACATCAATAATGGACGGCTGGATGGCTGGATTGGGTGCTGCTATGCCACCGCGTACTGATGCCCTCGGTCAATTGCTATCCGAGTATGCCAGGCGCGTCTTCACATCTCAACTTCAGCACTTAAAGGTACGTGTCAAAGTAAGATAACTGAGATATATTGTCAAAGCCCGACAAGATCATTACTCATGTCATTACACTTTATCCAATTTTTAAGGACATCGCCGGTACATTGGCAATGGAAGAGGCTGAAGATTCGCCACAAGTCGCCAAGCTGCGTTCAGCTCTCGAATCTGTTGATCACAAAAGAAAAAAAGTACTAATCCAGCCGCTATTTTTTCTGTTTAAGTGCTTAGCACTGAAAACTGTTTTATTAATGCTGTCATCTTTCTTGTTCCAGATACTGCAGCAAATCAAAGCCGATGCTGCGATGCTGAACGTAGAAGATGGTAGTCTACCCATTCAGCATCCTTCAACTGCAGCTGAAGACGCCCGACTAGCGTCTCTAATCTCCCTCGACAGTATATTAAAGCAAGTCAAGGTCAGTAAATTCTGCTCTAATCAAGGCCCATTGGCGAAGCATGTTCAAAATACAATGCTGATTTAATTTTATGGATTTCAGGAAGTAGTAAGACAAGCATCCGCTACAAAATTGAGTAAAAGTAAGAAGAAAGCACTGCTCGAAACATTGGATGAATTGACTGAAAGAATGCCATCGCTTCTCAACATAGATCATCCCTGCGCCCAGCGCCAAATTGCAGACGCCGGTGCAATGGTTGAGGTACTACCACCTACTTGCAGTTCTTCTGATCATAAAGTTCAATCACTCAGGACAGTATTTTTAATTATAGGATTTAAACGTATCTCGTGTCTTTAGCTTAGGTTTTGATTTCTGATTCTTGCTATTCTTGAACGGAATCTAATTTAAACAACTGGACCTTGACAGTCGAGCTTAGATTCTGATTTACAGGATGGAATCATGGAATCTGAATTTTTAGGTTGGTTGCAGGCTATTCCGGAAGAAGAAGAGAAATCAGCAGGCCATTTTCGGCAACCAGACCTTCTATCCAACGCGGAGGTATCTCAATGGAACGTGTTGCAGTTCAACACGGGCTCAACGAGTCCCTTCATCATCAAATGTGGCGCTAATTCCGACTCGGAACTTGTCATTAAAGCAGACGCTCGCGTTCAAGAACCCAAAGGCGGCGAGATAATGCGCGTCGTGCCCAGACCGACTCTCCTAGAAAACATGAGCTTGGAAGAAATAAAACAAGTGTTCTCACAATTACCCGAAGCTCTGAGCCTCCTCGCCCTCGCCAGGACCGCAGACGGCACTCGAGCGCGCTATTCGAGACTTTACAGGACTCTAGCCATGAAGGTTCCTTCATTAAGAGACGTTGTCAATGAGCTCGAGAAAGGCGGTGCTCTCAGAGATGGCCCCAGAACATGAGTCAGATCAAAACAGCCAAAATTCAGGGAACAGGAATGGAACTCATTGTTGTATGCCAATTCTTGTTCCATTTTGTCGATAGTTGTTTGTAACAGAAGACTCTGTGTTGACATTTTCTAGCCGGTCAAACAGATCCGTTGACCACTGATATTTCAAACCCCAACGGCTATGGCGCACACCAACTGTTTGTAGAAATGTTTCACAGACAACATGTGTGTTTCTTCCGCAACCGTCCATCTCTGGAACGCAAACATACGTCAAGCTGTCAACAGCGGCAATGCGCGGACGGCTCAGTTTCTCTTCCGTCAGATGAAGCGGACAGGTTTGCAGCCGGACAATCTTACTTTTCCGTTTGTCATCAAAGCCTGCGCTAAGCTTCTGAACGTGTCCAGCTCCGGGATGGTGCACGCCCAGGTGGCGAAATCGCCGCTGCAGTCGGATATTTATGTGCAGACTGCGCTCGTGGATATGTACTTGAAGTGTAGCAGGATCGGATGTGCGTACAAGATGTTTGATGAAATGTCTGTGAGAGACGTGGCTGCGTGGAATGCTATGGTTACTGGGTTGGTTCAGGTGGGTTCAGATGTGGAGGTTTTGGGCCTCTTCCGTCAGATGGGGTTAGCCGGGGTTCGGCCGGATTCAGTGACGGTTGTGGGGTTGACGCAGCTGGGTTCGGGTATGAGGCTAGTGAGTGCTGTCCATTGTTTAGGGATGAAGATTGGAGTTGGGGCTGATGTTTCTGTGGCCAACACTTATGTGTCTGCTTATTCAAAATGCAATGAGCTGAGGTCAGCAGAGTTGGTGCTTGATGAAATTGAGATGTGTTCGAGGACTGTTGTTACCTGGAATTCGATGATAGCTGGATATTCATTCAACAACAAGCATTCTGAAGCTTTCATGGTGTATAAGTGGATGCTTGAGAATGGATTTAGAGCTGACATAAGCACCATTTTAGCTCTGCTCAGTTCATGTGTGCAACCAGCGGCGTCGTGGCTCGGCAAGGCGGCTCATTCTCATGGCATTCGAGTCGGGTGTGATCAGGATATAGCAGTGGCCAACACCCTTATATCAATGTACTCCAAATGCGATGAGATCAAGTCAGCTCGGTATATGTTTGACAGCATGATCAGTCGAACATGTGTTTCTTGGACAGCTATGATAGGCGGGTATGCAGATATGGGCGAGGTAGATGAGGCCTGGAGCTTGTTTAATGCGATGAAGCTTTCAAGCGAGGAGCCTGACTTGGTCACAGTTCTTTCCTTGATCGCTGGCTGCGGCCTTGGTGGAGCTCTGGATATGGGAACATGGCTGGAGCACTATGCTGGTTCGAATGGAATGGGTATGAACATAATGGTTAGGAATGCTCTGATGGACATGTATGCAAAGTGCGGAAGCTTGTCAGATGCTCGAAGAATTTTCGACCAAATGGCGGACAGTGACAGATCTGTCGTCTCCTGGACAACTTTGATCACCGGCTGCGCATTGAACGGTGAATTCCACGACGCGCTGGAGCTTTTTTTCTCAATGGTGGATTCGGGCAGAGCTCCAAATCACATAACTTTCCTCGCAGCTCTCCAAGCTTGCACTCACTCGGGCCTCGTCGACCGAGGATGGGAGTGCTTCAATCTGATGACGGATGTGTACAAAATCACAGCCGGAGTAGATCACTATACTTGCATGGTTGACCTCCTTGGCCGGAAAGGCAAGCTCCGGGAAGCACTTGAGCTAATCCAAGACATGCCGGTAAACCCTGATGCGGGCATATGGGGCGCATTGCTCAGTGCGTGCAAGATCCACCGCAACACAGAACTCGGCCAGTTCGCAACACTGAAGCTGCTGGAGCTCGAGCCTCATTCAGCAGCCTCCTACGTGGAAATGGCTAATATCTACGCTTTGGCATGTCAATGGGATTCTGCGGCGAACATCCGGACAAAAATGAGATTGGATAAGGTCAGGAAGTTCCCTGGGAAAAGCACCATTCAGGTTGATGGGAAGAGCTACATTTTCACAGTTGATGACATCAGTCACTGCCATCATGAAAACTTGATGCTGTTATATGAAGCCTTGGATAGCTTGATTACACATATGAAAGATCAAGTAGGAGAGCCCGATTTTTGAATTTTGATTCCTCTGGGCTTCCAAAGCTTTGAATCTCAGCCATCTCTCCAACTCGATCTCTCTGTATATAACACCTCCATGCCCAATTCATCAGGTTATCTGATTCGATTCAAATTTGTTCGACAGCGTCCAATTCAACAAAACCATCTCTGATTGGATGATTAAGGATGTGGGTTTTGATTTCGTGGAGAAAAGATTGGAGCTTTGAGGAAAAAGTTTCGGTTTTTATTGTTTCGAGGAAATTAAGAAAGAAATTTAGAAGTACAGTGTTTTTCAATTTCCTTTCGTGTTTTAGCGTGCTTCTCAAAAAGTTTTGAGATTTATTGTATTTTTCAGGTGATCGGTATCAATAACACTGGTCATCTCAACAAATGATGGTGGTCGATTATGGTGAAATTCACCATTTAAATTTTCTAACTGGCCGATTTTGTTAACCCCGGCCACATTGAAAATATTCAATGTGACCAGCCCGATGTGATGTTTTTGATTTATCTCATCAAAAGCGGCCTTTGCCTAATAAGATCCCTGCAGTGCGACCGCAACATACAGCCCTGAGGCTTCCCTTCCTTCCGACCTCCGCAGCAGCGATAGCTCTCCGCGCGCCGCACAATCTTCATACTTCTTCATCCTATTGCTAAAAATTACATCAATCCCAAACCGATAAGAAACCCTAAATCCTATTGAAAACAAACCTTCCTCATTCTCCAGCGGGCCCAACCCATTAATCTTCCCCTACATTTTGATATGGACTGTCATGTTAAATCTACAAATTCACACATTCAGGGGGTCGCAATGAATATTTTCATTGCGGCCATTTCTGATAAGACCGGCCAATTAGAAAATCTAATTGGTCGGTTTTACCATAACCAACCACCATCATTTTTTAGATGGCTAATTTTATTAAAATCGGCCATCTAAAAAATACGATAAATCTGAAATTTTTTTGAAAAGTGCGGTAAAACACAAAACCAATTGAAAATATTCAATGTGCCCCATCGGATGTGTGAATTTGTAGATTTAACATGACAGTCCATATCAAAATGTAGGGCTGAAGATTAATGGGTTGGGCCCGGCCATATTGAAAATATTCAATGTGCCCCATCGGATGGATGATGTTTTTGATTTACCTCATCAAAAGCGGCCTTTGCCTAATAAGAATCCGCACTGCGGCCGCAACACACAGCCCTGAGGCTTGCCTTCCTTCCGATCTCCGCAGCAGCGATAGTTCTCCGCGCGCCGCACAATCTTCATACTGCTTCATCCTATTGCTAAAAATTACATCCACTGCAAACTGAAAAAAATTCCTAAATCCTACTGAAAACAGACCTTCCTCATTCTCCGGCGGGTCCAACCCATTAATCTTTCAGCCCTACATTTTGATATGGCCGGTCATGTTAAACCTATAAGTTCACCCATCCAGCCGGTCGCAATGAATATTTTCATTGCGGCCGTTTCTGATAAGACCGGCCAATTAGAAAATCTAACTGGCCGGTTTTACCATAACCAACAACCACCATTTTTTAGATGGCCGATTTTATTGAGACCGGCCATCTAAAAAACACTGTAAATCTGACAACTTTTTGAATAGTACGGTAAAACACAAAACCAATTGAAAACCACTCTACTTCTAAAATTTTTTGGGAAATTAAGGATGTGATTAGTCGAGGGAGGAATTGCTTCGATTGTCGCTGGCTCCTCGACTCATCCGTTGGATTTGATTAAAGTCAGGATGCAGCTTCAGGAAGCTTCTCAAGGATTTCTGATCAGGTGAAATTCTATGATGATGACCACAAAAATTACATCTTTACATGAAATTCAATCATTAGAGTATCATTTCTATCAGCTCGTATCTCCAAGATGTTTGGAAGATGAAGATGACGATGTCTCTCCCCTGACTAGGATCTTTATTCACACAGCAATGAGTCAACTGTAACGAGGTTCCTGGAAATGTTATCATTTTTGTCCTGTGGGATGATTGTTAGATATGTAATGAGGAAAATATCCTTAAAATTATTATGTTTCAGACTACTATCTGGTGAGAATCATGGGTCCTAAAACTGGCATTCATGATCAAGGTTGCTCCATTCAGTAGGCATTGGACACTTCAATGGACAGTTGCAACTTTGCATTACAGTTTTCACCATAGGTGAGTTCTGCAGGTTTTAAGATACTAATAACATGTTTACAAATCAGTTTAAAACTCAGTTAACTCGAGCTCTCTAGAATCAGTTTTATATGAACAGAACATATTTTCAAGCACTTGTTGTACACTCAAAAACAGCATGAAGAGGATGCAACTGAGGACTGGGGACTCAGCTTTACAGGTTGTCTTCAAACCCTTTAAAAGGAGTTTTGCAGATAGATAACGCAGTTTATAAAACAACATCATTGAACCCCAAATGCCCAGTTGCATGATTCTTCCAGTTCAGTCAAGAACAGAAGACAACATAAGACTGACTGACTAATTAAGCAGCAAACCATGGAAACACAAGATAGAGCATCTCAGACACACTTCCCCATATTTATCTTCACTGTACAGTCATAGTGCAAGGATAACATTTCAGGATTCAATCATCACTGATGCCCAGATGACATATAATAAAGCAACAATAAAACAGAAACTTGACGACATTGAGGAACATGTTTTGCTCAGCTAACCGCTCAGGATTGAATTTCATCAAGCTCTTGTTTGAAGAACTCTCAATCTCAAATAAATGAATTCATCACAGCAAAACGGAAACAACAGTTGATGACGAGCGAACCAAAACTGATTGGCCAGCATCACCGTCCAGCAGATGCACTAGCTCAACTGAGCTAAACCAAGATTCAGAGTGAAAACTAGTAGCGACAAAAACGAAATCGCATTGACGAAAGATTGAAGCTTTGAGGCTAAACTTACAAGACAAGAGAGCCCCATAACATAATTTTGTAAATAGGAGACGAGTTTCGGGGAAGCTGTCGACATTGAAGATCTGGAACATATAGATGAATTAGGGTTTTAAGCTCCTGGTTATATAAGGTGTGGGTGTTTGAACCGAAATTACGGTTCTACCCTCCTCCCTCTCCGTGCCTTCTATTTTGCGTATTGGGCCTTACTGGGCCGAGTTTTGTTATCATTTGGGCCCAGTGAAATGACTGTTTTGGTGCTGGGAAAATAAATGAAAAAAAGAAATTGGATATATGGTATGTTTAATTTAAACGATAATACATAGAAATTACAGTCTGATTATATTATATATGGACCTGAGCACAATGCTTGGCTGTTTTCCAGCTCTGGGCAGCTTCAGCTTGATCTGACAAAAATGCAGGATATTTCAATTTAGTTGCGACTGCTGATAACTAGCTACGGGCAGGCAGCCAAAGCAATGAGGCAATCCGAGTGAAAAGAACTAAGATACTTGTTCGGGATTATTATCAGGTCGGCTGGGGGGTTTCCTCCTGGGGCGGGTAGATTTCTTCACGTAAGACGAATTCCATTCCCCGCCATCTTGAGCATAATAATCCATAGGGTAGTCTGTGGAATTGCTGTTGCATTTTCCATTACTACAACAAGAATCTTTTCCATTGCAGCTAGATATAACAGATTCTGGACGATCCCACCAACCTGGGGTATAACCAAGAGCAATCTCTGCTTCAAATGGTGTCAACAACGGTTTTTTGAAGGCATCACCCCAGTCGATAGAGAGTCTAGGACATGCAATTTGGATCCAAGCATCGATTGATTCTCCAAACAGATTGATCTTTGCAGGAGAGATCTCAGACAACAGAATAACAGTCCAAGAACAACCCTTTTCTGACATATGCTTCTCTAATCGGTCAAGAATTCTTGGATTACCTTGCCTTCCTAGGGTGCCTAAAACAATTCCCCAATTCTTTGCGTTCCGCGATTTTAAGATAGCATTCATTCTTGAAGCTTTCATTCCCTTGTGATCATACTCTTCCAGAAAAAGTTTCCCGTTGTAAGGGTCGTATCTGAATGTCTTGACTCCAGGATTTGCAATCATAAACGCTTCCAAATGAAACCTACCATCTGCCACAAAAACGATGATGGAAGAGGAAGGTAAGCCTTTCATCACAGATGGTGCAGTGCAACCAAGAACTTCTCCAGCTGACAATGGCTTAGCCTGTGGAATCATAACTCTGTATCCTGCTCTCTCCAACTCAGGTTTTGCTTCCCGAATTGCTGTCCCAAATTGAATAGTCCCAGCAAGAATGATATCCTTCTCTTGTTCTCCAGGAAAGTTGAGCCTCACAGTATCAATGAAACGATCCACGTTTATCCTAATATCTACAAATACATAAAGGCATGGTATAGTAGTTGAATCAATGGGAACCAGACAGCTATGTCCATAATGTATCAGCAAGTCAGCACCAAGAGCAACTGCAGAGAAGTCATCTACGCAACAAGCACCATACGTGACATCGCCAAGAATAAGGCAGTCATCAACCTCAGCGAAGCTCTGAAATATGTCTGATAAATGTAGCGCATACATCAACAATCCTTCGGGGAACTGGAGTGCCACACGTTTGGCTTTTGAGGACTTAATCCGCCACACACATTTGTGGACCTCAAAGCTATAATTTGATGGGAGAAGGGAGATGGCTGAATTGAGCGAGGCATTGTTGAGGATGGAGTCAGGGACTTGATTCTTTATGATGCGCTTGGGCACTGTTTTTGTGCGAGATACTGGATGAGCAACAACCTCATTATTCTGGTCCCCAACCTCCATTATTTTTCAATACTATGCAGTTTTTTTTTCACAATTGTTTAGGCTTAACACTGAAGTTTCACTGAAAAAATAAAGTGAGACCAAATCAGTATCCAGCATGAAACAGTTTCTATCAAGATAAAATTAATGATGAAACACACACAATAAAGTTAAAGCATCATGCTGAAAACTCAAACTAGAGTTATTACATGTCTAGCAACATCTCCATTGGAAACATCCTTAAGAACCACAGATATACCAGCATCAGGAAAAATAAGAAAAAGAGCACCAAAAGAAAGCAATGTAATATTTCCTGGATTGTGTTACTCAACAACTACACAATTCCCTATAAGATCATAGCTTTAGCAAGCCATCAAACTGAGATCCCCTAAACAGAATAATAACTTCAGTTCTATCGGTCTCAAAAAATTAAAATAATTAAATGATCATTGCAATATCACAGAGCGATCAAAACCCTAATTAAGCTTCCACGATCCCAATCCTCATTCTGTCAATGAAGAATAAAAATCAATTTTCATAAAAAAAAAGGGAGCAACTCCTAAGGCTTAATAAAACAGCGACCTTGCAGTTAATAACGATGAATACTCCCAAAGTTACTCCTGTAGACGCAATCTGACAGAGCGCAATTGTAGCCAGCTTCGGGAACGGAGCTCAGCCGGTCAACTCGGCGGTCGAATTGAACTTCAGGTTGCAGGATTTCAAGGTTAGGGTTAGAGAGTCCGGTATGTGGTTTTTGGAATCCGAAACTGAAAATTTGAGATGCGCGGATCACCTGGACGGTTTGGTTTGGGCCTGTACTCTACTGGGCCTTGTAATGTTCAGTCTTTTTAAATTATTGGGCCTCATAAAGTTTTGATAGCACAAAAAGTTGATATATATTTATTTTGTCGCAAAAGTTAGATTTTAAATATTTTTATTTTCATTTCAAGTCTTTTGTACAGTAATAGTGTGATTATAGCCAATTCACATGATTTAGAGGCTACCTTCAACCATAAAAAACATTTACTATTCCGTGCTCATCATGTCTCCCAATCTTGCTACCATATCTGTTCCATCCATTGCATGGCAACATTGATAGAAGAGACGAGAGCATAATGAAATCAGGTGGCACAAGGAACCATATAAAGCTAATGAAACTCAGATGTTCATTATCTTCTTCTTCTTCTTCCTACCAGCTTGTGTGATTCCCAATGAACTCCTGCACATCATAAAATAAGGTTCTCACAGACAGAGTAACCATAGGAGCGTCAAAGCTGTCAGTTTATGGTGGTAATGCTGAGAGAAGATGAAGAAATGAACTAAGAACATCATAAGATTAACACATGTATGAAACAAAGAAGCAAGAGCAAGAACAGGATTAAGGCAGGTTAGAAGAAGATGTGATGAGTAGCTTTGACTAGAAGTCTGATAAGATCATAGTAAACCCTAGTTGAAAACCCAGATGAGGGATGATGCAGAAGAAGAAGAAGAAGGTGAGAAACTGACATCATCTCAGTTCATGAGCTGCTGCCGGCTGCTGTTGCAGCTGCTACTGTTGTGGTTGTTGTTATTAGTCTTGGCTAAAGTGTGCTTGTTGTTGTGCATCCAAACCTTAAACACTTGTCTCTTGACATTGGTCTCATGGAAGAACTGCTGCAGCAACTCATCATCACATTTCTGAATCCTCCACTCAATCCTCTCCGCCATAGCCAGCATCTTCGCCTTCTGCTCAGCCGTGAACTTGCTCCTAAACCGCTTCTTCCCATTACTGTTCCCGGTGCCCCCCATCGCCACTCCATTAGGGTTTAACACGTCATCATCTTCCCCGGAGGTGGAAGGCCGCGGCTGCGGCGGAGGGCCGAGATGGAGATACCCAGATGATGGAGTCGTACGGTAATGCGACCCGAAAGGACCGGAAGGAGGCTGGTGGTGGTGGGAGTAGAGAAAGGAGGCGGCGGCGGTGTCTCCTGCTTCCTCCCTGCGGTGGAAATTCCGGTGACAGCTGCAAGCAGCGCATTTGAGAGCTTCCAGTGAGCCATCTGGCCCCGCTGGCAAGAACTCGCCGCAGCCGTCCACGGCATGACCCATCACGTTGATCGCTTGGTTCTTCATACACTCTCTGTATCTGGGTTTCAAGCTCTGCGTCATCGCAGGCGCCGGCGTCGGCTGAATCTGCACCTGCGACAAGGCCTCCACCATTTTCACCCGGTTCAAGCTGCTGCTATTATTGCTATGATCTGCGTTGTTGTTGCTGTTGGTGTTCTCATTCATCATCAGAATCTCCTCCTCAGACCGGTGGCGGTGGTGGTGTTCATCGTCAAACTCCATGAATGAAGCACAAGAAGCTCGTTATTGGACTGATTGAAGTGTTCAGGATGCAAAGATCGGATCTTTAACAAAAATAATGATCTGGGATTGATGAGGTTAGATGGAGGATGAGGTGGTGGCCATCAATTTGCTGGAGAGGGTTCAGACATCATCAGAGGTTGTTGTGTTTGAGCAGAGAGAAGGTTAAAACTCAGGCGTGTGTTGTTGTTATTTTTGAAACATTATTTATTCAAAGGGCTTTCGCTTTAAATTTAGTGATCCAAAATGACACAAAAATTGATGAGTTTCATGAAACACAGGTAGGTTTAGGTAGCTGGTGATGACCTAGTAACTTTTAGTACAATTTGTCACCATTCTTGATTTCAAGTAAGATGACACTTTTTAATTATGGGTCATTAAGTATGCTAATTGTGGCGACCAAATTCCGACAAACAAGTCCGAGAATATAAGCGGAAGGAAAGGAATACCGATTTTAGAGAGTTCAAGACAACCAAAGAACTCGTTAGAAAGTCCCCATAGATATTGAGCGATTTTTGTACAGTTTTTTAGAAGGACGATCTTAGTCATAGGATTATAATGAGCTACATTGTCCATTAAAGCGGTGTCCCTTCAAATCATCAAAGAATTCATAGTAATAGTAAACACTCTAATCCGATATCATTCTTGTGATCAATACAACTTCTCTTAATAAATGTCTTATGTTCTTTTTTTGCTCTAGTCCAGATTATAGCATATATGAGGCTAACTTAAATTTTAAGTGTTAGTGCAATTTGAATTAAAGAATTAAGCGCCTGACATAATGTTATCCACACATTAAACTAGTATTTGACTTTACTAATTTTTATGATTATTTTTACTAACTTAGCTATCAAGTATGTGATAGTTAGGCCTTGTTCTTTAGTCATTAAATTTTCAGCATTTAAGTTAAGTTAAGCTAAGTTCAATTAAATTAAGTTAAGTTAAGTTAAGTTAAATTAAGTTAAGTTAAGTTAAGTTAAGTTAAAGTAAGTTAAGTTAAATTAAATTAAGTACTACCCATCACCCCAACCCACCATCACACCCCACCACCACCACTCCAACCTACCACCCCCACCCCCACCCCCACCACCCCAACCACACCACCACCATCACAACCACACCAACACCATCCCCCACCCCCAACCCACCACCACCAACCCACCACCCCAACCACACCACCACCATCACCACCACCACCCCAACCATCCCAACCACACCACCCCCACACCACCACCACACTACCACCACCCCAACCCACCACCACCACCACCCCCCCATCACCACCACCACCAACACCCCCCACCACCACCAACCCACCACCACAACTCCAACCCAACACCACCAACACCCCCACCACCACCACCCCAGCCCACAACCCCCACCACCACAACTCCAACCCACCACCCCAACTATACCACCACCACCATAAAAATATGTTTGTAAAAGTACTTAAGTTCAGTTAAGTTAAGGTAAGTTCAGTTAAGTTAAGTTAAATTCAGTTAAGTTAAGGTAAGTTAAGTTAAGTTAAATTAAGTTAAGCATAAGTTAAGGTCTAAAGAACACACCCTTCGTATCAAGAGCCAAGGTTCATTCCAAATTTTTATCCGAGATCATGACAAAAGGATAATTTTTAAAGGGTGCCCTAGGCATCAAATTTGATATCACATCGGGGACGGTTCAAGACACGGTGCGAAAGGTAACTGCCGATTCCTTTACTCCCCCAAATTTTCACAGGAAGAGGTCTACGAATATGATAGCCGACTTCGACTCGTGCCTTTCTCGTATTGAGGAAAGGGTGAGTCACATGGGTGCTAACTTTGAGGACTTGGACACCAGAGTGGATGAGTTGGGCAAGAAGGTTTATCGCCTAGAACACAAAGTTCAAGCAGAGTCCGTCAAGCTGTCAAGATTCCGTCAAGCTGTCAGTATGATCTATAGAGGCAATGAAAAGTATCGTACAAAGGCACCACGAGGAGCTCATTACCATCTACGAGAGAGAACTTAATATCGTACAAAGGCATGTCGAGGAGCTCATGCGAGCAATATCACTCATGCGTCGAGCCCTCGAGAAGGAGATCAACAACGTACTCGCTCGCATCGAAGGGATGCACATGATTTAAGGTACGCGCCATCATCGGAAGTTAGTGTTAGCGAAAGTTGGAAGGTAGGCGAATTGACGGACCTAAACTTAAGAATTTTGGAGGCTTGCATAACACTCGGAATATCGATAATTTTCTATTGGGACTATAGCAATACTTCAAGACTAAGGGCGTCATGGAGGAGTCCACGACGGGAACCCTATATCCCACGAATACGGCCACACTTTGGTGGAAAAGGAGGCAAAGAGACATCGAGAAAGGTATATGCACCATCAATTCCTTTAGTGATTTTGTCAAATAACTAAAGCGTCAGTTCTGCCCGGAGGACGCTGAAGAAGAGGCATGGTCAAGATTCAGATATCTCAAACACAAGTTATCAATTCGTAAATATGTCAATACGTTTATGACCCTAGTACTAGAGATCCTAAACTTTTCCGAAGAAACTCCTTGCAATACGTCAAGGATGGTCTTTAACCTTGGGCAAAGGCCGAATTGAAGCATCGAGGAGTACAAGACCTCTCGCCGCAATTGCTATAATTGAGAGTCTGACAGATCATGTCAGTTTGAGGGACATCGTGACCAAAACAACGGATATGGATGAGTTTACTCTCAGTAGTGGGAGATAGGGGAATTCGAGTAAATATACCCGACAAAGTCCAACCATATTGAAGGGTAATGATAAGGGGAATATGAGGGTAAACACATGAAGTTATAGCCGACCACATGATAACATATGTTTCTTGTGCGATGGTCCACATTGGGCTAGGGATTATCCGTAAAAAAAGCGCTAGGGTTAATCTTTGAAAGTCATGAAGGCTCTACAGAAGATGAGGAAACTGATGTACGTATGAGGTTAATATGGGTTCTTAATGCAATCCCGTCCATGTGCAAGGTACAAGCCAAAGGCGTACCATTCTTCGACATTGCTATCGGAGGCAAGTCAATCTCGGTATTGCTTGACACCGGAGCGACACACACCTTCATCTCCATTAATGAGGCGCAACGACTTGGACTTTAAGGAAATAATGATGTGGGCTCCATTACTCGCCGGCCAAACCAATTCGTGAAACAGTCAAAGAAGTTGAGATCCGTGTGGGGACATAGATAGGGAGACTCGACTACACTAACGTATCAATGGATGATTTCAAGATCGTTTTGAGTATAAAATTTCACGATCAAATGGACGCAATCACGATACCGTTTACCAACACCATGTACATTATGGACATGCATCGTGCCATTAACAAGAAACAACCCACATAATATGGAGGGCATTAGGAGGAACAAAGAGTTAAGAGTCACAAGTCGAGATGCCCAACAAAGGAGTCACTGTTTCGGAATAGTTCAAAGACGTGTTACAGTCCGAAATCCTTTTAGAAAAAACGCTAAAAAATGAGCAACCTATAAAATCTGGTTGCACACAAGTGGAGTAGACAACCTAAAGGTATGCTAGTTTGGAGTCTAAAAAAATGTGTTGATAAATCAAAGACAAAGTCATGCAATGCCACGACGGCACGATTAGGGCATTGCAAGCCTAAATGTGGGAGAATGTTACGATCAAATTCTTTAAGCTGGTTGAACCGGGGCAATGAGGGTGGATTGGACCATGACGGATCCAACACTTGACAGAAACAAGCCCAAGAATATAAGTCTGAAACAAATGATTAGCGAAACTTGACTCTAGAGAGTTCAAATAGATTAGAGAACTCAATTGAAGATCATGGAACCCTTTAGATTCTTAGGGATTTTGTATAAGAACAAACTTAGCCATATGATTGGAATGAACTCTAGCGTCCATTGAAGAGGTGGAGGAGTATATATAGGGGGAGACCCACCCGCCAGCCCATCCAAGAATTCATAAACACTCAAACCTTATACCATTCTTGTGATCAATGCAAGTTTGCTTCCTAACAGTCTTATATTTTTTCTTTGCTCTAGTTAAAAGTTGTCGTATTTGGGAAGCTGACTTAGCAATCAAATACTAAGACTGCATGTGCAATTTGAATCAAAAAGTTAATCGCGTAACATAATGGTACCTCATACTAAACTAGTATTGACTTTACTGACTTCAATGCTTATTTATATATTACATTTTAGAAGATAATTTTTTCTTTAAGCAATAATAATAAATTTTATAAAAAAGTGGTGTAATGATTTTCAACTAAATCTGTGTTATGGGACTCAAAGAAATGTGGATAAGCTAAGGATGTGGTGATGGTGCAAAGGGGTGGTAAGAGTGTGATAGTTCAATGAAAAGTTCAAATTAATGGAGTTTTTACACATTTTTTTTTTTACTAACAAAATATTCCTTTCTTTCTCTAATTTGCAGCTTTTTTAAGTTTCTTTGCTTTGTAATCTCCAAACAAGCAACAACATGGTTTGTGGCCCCAAAAGAGACTTCAAGAAACTAGCTTTGCATCTTCACAACATTAGAGCATCAGGAGGCACACCAACAAACAAAAACATCCTTGGTTGAGATGTATATCCAAGGAGTATAGATGCTTTCAAAGGACAATCCAATCTAAGGGATGGGCATGCTTCAAATTGTGGGGTAGCCTAAGAGGGAGAGGAATACAGAGAGCTTAAACCAATATCAAATGCTTTCTCTTCTACTATCAAACTTTCACCAAAATAGCCAACTTTGCTCACTTTCCTTTCCCTATCTTCAATCTCCACCATTGCTTGCTGCAAAACTAACATGCCCACCATGTTAATTTTCACAGGACTCTCAGAGAGTGGCCCATCTTAATGACAAGTCCATCTTCCAACCCTCGGGTCTTTAGAAGGGACCCTTCCACATTCAATCTCTTACCCTTCAAAAGTGAACTAATAGAGGGGTCTCACTTTCTAAGGACCAAAGATGTCTCAACATTGTTAGACTTCGGCATACCCCAGCTCACAAATACATAAATCTTTTATAAAGTGGAAACCGATGGCACAAACATTAACAGCAGCTGCAACAACCAACACCAGCAGCATATGAGAGTCTAAACATAAATAATAAAGGAGACTGTTTTCAAAACTTGGGCGTGTTGGGGATCATAAAGACAATTGTGATGTATGTACGAGTATGTGTGTATCTGTGTGTGCGGTGCTAACAAGAAAGATCTAAATTGGGCCATGTATATATCAACCATCTGCATCAAATTCAAAGCTATATGTAATATGTTGTTATATGCAGCAATTTTCCACATGAATGAGCTGTAATAGCTGAAAGTCATGGTCAAAACCCAGACAAAGGAGGCAAAGGAAATGCCATATGGAGGATAGACTGTGAGTTTAATGCTGCAGCGTTCAAAATTTGTTAAACTGGTCACCACCAAGCCATGCCATGAGATCAGATGTGTCTCTGCTTAATATTGTTCAGAACTATTTTCACATGAAGAATGCATACAGGTTACATCAACTACAGACTGGGGATTGCAATATTTAATCTACTGGCGTTGTCATTGGTTCGCATTTGAGTGCTTGAACTGTCAAGTTGCACACAGAGGCATTTAAATTCCTGATGTTCAATTTGATGCTCCAGCAGCCAAATACTAACTCAAAGTAAAGAAGAAAAATCATAAAACAGGAATCCAAATGTAAATGAAAGAAGAAACCATATTATAGTGAATTCCCATGCCAATCTCTCAATCCAACATTACATAAATGTTCTGTTGAGGGAGGTGCAGATGAATTCTACAGTAACTGTAGCCTAATATCTTCACATGTTAACGAATGAGATTAACATTTTACCTGTGTGGTTGACGAAGGATCAAGACCAGCGCACAATTTTCATACCTGCTGCAGATTGTGGTTTTCTAAGGCATCTTGGAAGCATTTCACAGCAGCATCGTAGTTTAGGAAGCCCATGTACCAAAATTCATGGTTATCAACCGAGATAATCTGGATATACTTTTCAGCACCATTTGCCCGGCTGTATGAAGGATTTACTGCCTTTAGCTGATGCAAGGGTACGACTACCTAGCAACAAAATTGTAATGCACATGTTTACCAGCATGTAACACGTAAGGTCAATAATTTAGTTCCAAACCGAGAGTTACTCAGTCACTCCTCCATTGATGCTCATGCAAAGTGAACTGATGTCACAAACAGATATAGTATACTATCACATATTGAACATGATCCACAAGTAGTTGGTCTAAATGCCACCGTGTGAAAAAGGTCTGAAACTCATCAATCATGGGTCATGGCATGCTCAGAAAATCCGAACATTATGCAAATGTACCAACCTTATAGTAATTCCACTCAGTTTGATCACCGGATTTATAAGATAGAGGGCTGTCACTGCAAAATGCAAGTTTTGAAGTAGATATATAAACAACTCCCATTACTGGACCAGCCGATGTGGACAAGTAACACGCAAATGAATCGATGAGTTTCTCTTCAGGAACGATGTCAAAAGTTTGATGAAAAATCTTCTCATATCCACCTTCTGCTAGGAGCTTTGTTCCTTGGGCAATCCTTCCCATAGCAGCATCAGCAAAGCTTGGAGCTGTTTTCACTGTGTACAAGACAATGACTATCAGCATACTGAACTGCGTGAAATGAAAATACTTGCACCAATTAGATAATATGAGTGGAAGACTCGTGAATGAGGTAACATTTGCACAAGCAGCTCCAGGTGTTAAGTGGTACAAAGTGAAAATTGGTCAGCATCTTTGCTCAATATATAACCATGACCATTCATTTGAAAAAAGGAGTCATAGTGTCTGTATCAGTAATGAACCTGAACTGAGAATGGTCAGGCAAACTCACTGCGAACTCAAGATAGCAGCTTAACTATATAACCATCCTTCAGTACCCGCATAAAGAAACATGGCATTGTTTCATGTTGAAACCACGGCAGATTTCCAATGAACTTACAGTGTTGCCAAGTGTTTCCAGCCAAGTCCTCAGCTTTCTTGCTGGCCTCCTCAACCCTCTTCCCCCATCTCCCAAGCACATCCTTAACAATGATCATTGATTCTATAGCTTTCTCTGCCATAGTCCACACCACAATATTTACCGAAATGCCATCAACTGAATTCTTTCAATCCAACAATAAAAAACACCTAAAATTTGAAAATTCGTTAGCCTAACAAAACCTCATTTCCAGCTAACCTTTGATCGACGCCACTGATTCCTCCAAGGGCGACGGCGCAACACCATACCCCAAATCCGCACTGCTACTCGATATATGAGCCTCAGAAACAGACTCCGGACTCCACCGCATCATCATCGGAGTCCCCGACCCCCTCCGATCCCCAATAGACGACGAATCCGACATGTCAATCACCAATTCGCCTTCCTTCCCTTCCGCCTTCGTATCCGATCCATTAACCGTCGTCGTCGGATCCAACTCCGATTCCACCTTCTGCTCCATCCAAAAATCGATCGCTGCGTGGAAATTTGTCAGCATAAACAGCCAAGATGAACTCCTCTTACAACGTGAAGCCGCGTGCAGACCTCCACTTGTCTATTAACCATTGGTTGAGAGTGGACCGACTTCTGCATTGGCTCAGACATTGAACCACCGTGCTGCTGGTTCAATCTGAATGGATTGGTTCGATATGTCGGCCCATTTTTCGAATCCAATTATTGGCCCATGACACGGCCCAGCCCAATATCTACATCATCTTCATCGAATCACGCTCTGGTCGAAATCCGACTACTGTAAACAATTTCCGGTTTTGCAAAATATCCAACGCTCGGAAAACGCTGATACGAAAATCGACCTCCGCCATGAGCAGCCGAGCTATAAGGACGGGGAAGAACCCGATGCCCAAGGCGTTACGAACCGAACCGCCGGACCGTTTTCTACAGCGAAATCTGCCACCAAATCCGCCGCTGTTGCGAAGAAGCCTAAGAAGTTAGTCCATGAAGTACCAAAGCTATTGAGTTTCTCGGAGGATGAGGATGCGGATGAAGGTCAGTTTTCACGGCTTCGTCGAAGAAAACGCCGTCTTCGCTGGCCGCGAAGCCCTCGTCGACGACGCCTGCGTCGAGTTCTGGGAATTTCATTACGTCTAATAAGGATCGGGCGAGGACTTTTTCGAGTTCGCTGCCTTCTAATGTTTAGCCCTAGGCTGGGACTTATATTGAGGCGTTGCGGGAGCTGCAGAAGAATACTAAAACCCTAGCGAGCTCTAAGCCTGCTGTGGTTGAGCTGAAATCGGAGTCGGTGGTTGTATTGAAGGGGATTTTAAAGCCTGTTAAATCGGTTGCAGATACTTTGAAGGGTTGATGAGTTGGATGAGGAAGAGAAAGAGGAGAAGAGGGATAGGGATGGCGTTCAGGGTTTGATTGAATTAGTTGAGGATTGGGGAAGGTAATGATGCTTCTAGTCCATTTCAAGCAACTATTGAAATGATTAGGTAAATGTTGTATCATACAAATTAAAAATGACCCTTTTAGAAAGTAAACTGTAAACATTGTGGTATTGTTTACTTTTCTGTATGGAAATCTTACTGCCATTTGCATCTGTTGCCCTATTAGGTCCTTTATTGTTTCTTCTTCTATTTTCCCCTTTTAGTTAACAGTTCGATGCTCATAAGATGAAAGCCCATTGAAATGTTTTCTACTTTGTCAGGCATATTGTTCTTTGGACTCCTTTTCTTAGGCAAGTTTTTCTCTTTTGCATTATCCTCTTCTCAAAGTGAATTTTCCATTATATGACTAAATAAGTCTTTGACTTGGAAGCGTGCTTTTTTGTGGCGTCTATTTTTTAAAACTTGACTATCCTTTTCGTTCCTTTAACACTGATGATATTAATTAAAATGGACTTGGTACATAAATATATTAGTTATATATATTCATCTATGTTCTTCCTATTTGTTTTGGTTTTAGCATAAAGCCCCTTTCATTGAAGAACTAGAAGAAGAAATGCAGAAGCTTGATGAAGAGCAATCATCAGCAACTTTGGAACGCGGAACTGCTGATAATAATGATGAAATGATAGAGGTGGAAGCAGCCGTTAATGCTGCAATGTCAATATTTGACAAAGGTGGTAATAGTGCCTCCATGGTTGCCACAGAAATTGTAGCAGCCGCAGAAGCTGCTGCTGCTGTTAGAGAGCAAGGAAATATGCCTGTGAAGTTGGATGAATTTGTTAGGGATGAGAACCAACAAAAACATATGGATAGTTTATGGCGAGCAGAGGCTCGCACTAGAAGGAAAGAATATGCTAATTCCAAGAGAATGTCAGCCATGGACGTGGATGGTCCTCATCTTATGGTAGTAGGAGAATCGAGCACTGACTAAAGTGACAGTGAGACTACAGCATATGAATCAAACTCAGATCAGTTACTCCAGACTGCAGATCAATTTTTTAGTGATGCTTCTGATGAATACTCTCAATTTTCAGTGGTCAAAGAAACATTTGAAATAGAAGAAACTTTATTCACCAAGATATTACATGCTGTAGTCTCATCATATGTGAGACTAGAACTCCGCAAGTGGGATCCTCTTCACACAAAAATTTGCTTTGATGACATGAAATGGTATGCTCCTGCTAGAATCCATGCAGTGTTTGTGCTATTTACAGTAATCTAGCATTGTTTTTTTTCCTGTCGTCCATGATAGATCAAGCAATTAGACTTTGAAATCACTGAACAGAGTGGCATTAAACTATGCTAAACTTAAATCTGCAGATATCTAGTTCATTAGTGTCAGCCAGTTTTGATTCCTGTTATATCTGCTAATTCAAATATGGTTTCAGCCGACTCAGCTATGTATTCTTTTCTGCACGCATTCCCTGTTTTTCGATTATGGTCTCACAGTTAAGGAATTCAGCACCGATGATGCTGATGCTAACTTGGTACCACATTTTGTTGAAAAGGTTGCACTGCGTATCTTGCATCATCAAGTTGCCAATTGCTGCTGGGATGTGCTCAGTACAGCAGAGACTAAAAATGTCATTTCTGCCACTAGCTTGTTAGCCACTTATGCTTCTAGTGAAGCTTTGGAGTAACTCTTAGTAGTCAGGAAGTGTCTTGCTGACGTAGTTGCTGACCTTGTGGTAATTCCTTATAGTCTATAATTTATTATAGTGCTTGAAGCTTTCTGGTCAGAATATATTGAAGTGTGTAGTTAAATTTATCATTTTGTGATTCCTTTGTTAGGTCCCAATCTGGAGCCCGCTTGCATTAACAGCTGTGGCTAATGCATCAAGAGTTGCAGGATACCGATTTGGTGTCTCTGTTCATTTGATGAGAAATATATGCTTGTTCCTCTCAATAAAAGTTCTTGAAAAACTGCTGTTGATGAACTTTTGAGCAGAAAAGTTACTCCCTCATTTACGAGCTATTAGTCCAATATTCATGATGCAATCATTAGAACGGAAGGAACTATAGCATCACTTTCTGGGGGTTGGACAGGAGCAACAGCCTTGCACAGGTATTATCAGCTCAGTACACACTCTGTTTTCTGTGCTTCTTGTATTGGTTGCAAACTACACAGATATCGAGTTAATTTCTTTGAATAACCTTTCAGATAATTACTTTCTATGCAGCAAGAAATTGCAACCGCTGGTGGATTATGTTCTTTTCCTTGGCAAGACTCTGGAAAAGCGAGTGTCTGGTGCATCTGAGAGTGAAACTTATGGTCTTGCTCGTTATGTAAAGGCAATGTTGGTAGAACTAAATGAGTATGATGAGGCCAGGGCCATTTCCTGGCCTTCCATCATAAGGAGGCATTGTGAAAAAATGAGCAAGGGGAAATTAACAATGGCATTCGAAAAGGAGAAGCTGCTTTATGAAGTGCAGCTATGAACGAGGCTGTGTTGCAGGTCATGGATAGAGTACAGCCTTAAAATCTAAAACCGGAGGTCAACTTCACACAAGAAAAGTGGAGCAAAGACAGATTGTTTATATGCTCAAGATGTTCTTATTCAATATCTCTAGATAGCTTCTTACTCGACTTGGTTAAGGAGTTTCTGCCATTCGGACATATACATACCATGTGCTACATGCCGTCACTTTCAACACGGCTCTCGCTCGAACCAGATTTGGCAGAAGATGGCTTGCTCCCATAGGACGCTGCCCTCTTCTTTGCCATGCCCCTGGTTCTTGCCTGATCATTATCAGAGCTGTTTCTTTTTCCCAAAGTGCCGCCGCTCCAGTTGGCTTTCATCTTTTGTGCTGGAGGAGAGTTTGGATCAGGACTAGCATCCAAGTCAACTGCTATATTGGTATCAGCCAGGGTTCCGTGGACCTGAGTCAATTCCTTATCTGGAACTCTTTGGTTCTCAGCTGGGTCACTTTCTGCTTTCACCTTTCTGCTTCCTGAATAAGAAGAATTTTTATCTGCAATAAAGCCATCACTACCATTTTCAGAAGAATCTGAATCCGAATCTGATTCAGAAGTATTGGCATAACCAGTGACCATTTCAACCGGTTGCTGTCGGACCAGCACAGACCGACTCTCCCATTCAACCTGGCTCCTCCTAATCGCTTCATGTACAGCTTCCATGGAAAACACAGGTCTACCGTTCACGTGGGTTATAAGAGTGCGACACAATGGGCAGTTCTTATTCGACCTGAACCACTGATCAATGCAAGGAACATGAAAGGCATGCGCACACTTTGGTAAAAGCCGCAAGCTCTCATCCTCCTCAAACTCACTCAGACAAATTGCACAGTCAGCTCCTTCCACCAACCCCTCAGCCTCTTTGTACTTCACCACAGAAATTGAATCGACAGCCCACTGCTGCAGCCCTTGAGTGCGGATATACCAAATTGGGTGGTCTACCGGATCCTCAAGTTGCTCAACAGGTTCACCATTGATCAGAATCTCCCCAGCCTCCATCCTCTCAATTATGTCGTGCAATCTGCGAGTAGCTTCGTCCATTTTCACACAGTAATGGTACACTAACCACAGAGAGCCGAACAACAAGAGAGCCACGGTTACAGTAAACCCCAAAGCTGAGAAAACCACAGAAGACCAAGAATCATGCTGATCGGCACCAGAGACCCTAGCTGCCACAGGAGGCACACCATCAACCTCAAACATCTTCCTGCGAAACTGATGAACAGACTGGCCCACAAGATTCTGGACAAGAACAAGCACAGTGCATGCTTATCAAACAAACTCTGAACTGCAGAAGAACAGAGAAAAAAAGGGGAAACTGAGCTTGGAGGAACCAGAGATTCATACCTGGCTAGGAGCAACAAGATCAAACCTTACAATTGAGATTTGGAGGAATTGGGGAAGAGGGTTAAATGGGCGAGGCTCGTTTTTTCCAAGAAAACAATCCCCGGAATTTACTGAGCTAGTTTCCTCTTTAGACTTCCATCACTCCCATTGCCACATCAGTTAATGGATTTTTTATTGAAGATGGTTTGGTAATGAGTTTGGTTGTTTGAAACTTGCATAAAGGTTGTGGCTTTGAGCAATCTCAGCCGTTGGATCGGATGATCGGGAGGTTGAGGAGTGCTGGTCAAACAAATACATGAAATGAATGTGACAGTGTGATGATGGTTGAAGATATTGAGAATCAAACTGGAGTTATGAGTTTGATGGATGATTTTGGATTGTGGTTATTTATTGAGCAGACCAGGTTTTCTTGCCTTCTGTTTCCGGATTTGATTTCAAATTTTGTTTTGGAGATGGATTTCTTACCAAAAGACAACGCCGGTCAAGATGTACGTACGTCGTTTTGGTCATTAAAGAAACGACTGAACCAGTACCGTTTTGATGTTACAACAACGTCGTTTTGAATATTCTTTTGATCACTTATGAAAGACCGACGATATTTATTTTGGTGTCCTTTCGATGCAGAACAGCACCATTTTGGCTAGAGGCCAAACCATCCCAATTTCATCTCAGAGTAAGAATTCCTTTCTATGGCCGAAGCTCGGCCATATCCATGATATTCCTACTAGGGCAAATTTTTTGGTGATGGTGTCATGGCTGTGATGTTCCGGCAGAGATTTGGAGAATATCCGTCCATCTGTATCATTTTGCAAGTATGATTCTCATTCAGTCATTTACAGGATCAGTATCAGAAAATTCTCATACAGGGACCTGTTTGTTATTTGCAAATATTTCAATGACCAATGTGTAATTAGCAAAAGCGGAAAAGTGTAACTGCTTTACCAGAATTTCAAATATAACAATTGGCAGACTCGTATCAATCTACTTCTTATAAAATTCTCTGGCCCATATGACGAGCGGCCCAATTTATGATATTGAGCCCAATAATTCTCAACATGGGCCAAATCAGCTCGGGAGCACCGTACTCCCGGGTTAAAAATAGTATGTTGCACCACCAATAGAGAAACAAAATAAATTAAAAAAATTCTACTTTTTCCCTAAAGCCTTTTACCAAGCACTAACAAACAAGATATTAATATAAACAAATAATGAAATAAAATATAATAATAAACAAAGAAGGAAAAGATTGGCAGAGCAAAAGTATATCAAAGCTGCCTACCATTAAGGGGTCTACTGCACTCTACAAGACCCTCCACCTAACCCAATTTACATTAAAAATTGTTTGTCCAAGATTTTTAGTATCATAGAATATTCTCAAAATTGTACCTTTTACATGTCATGTTGGATTCCATGGCTATGTTTTGCAGTAAGCAAGACATAGTTGAACCCTATGATGACCTTTATAGGAACCTTGCCAGGTAGCTTAGCCCTTAGCAGACCCTTTTTGAAAAGATGTAGAAATTTACCAGCCCAATTTCAAGTTGTGTATTAGTGTTTCCCACAACCATTTGAGCCCTTTAGATCACATCAGTTGGTCGGATAAGATGTCGTATTATTTATGACATGGATATAATGTTTTATCGAAATTTCATCTTCATGATCGATGTTGAAGGATCATTAAAGTAGCTTGACAGATTGATTAAATACTCAACTTGAAATAGTTTGTGTAAACTCCAAGGAAATAAATCGTAATGGAAGGATTCCCTGGCTAGGGTTTTATTAGGGCTCTAGTCTCTGTGATTGTAGGGTTTGTTAAACAAATGGTGCTAGCTGCTGTGACGTGGATCGGTGTCATAAACATTATACAATCAAGTTGATATGGTTAGAGAGATTTTGAATACATGATTCCCGACATGATTAAGAATTGTGATTGGTATAAATGTTGACTTAGTTGTATTAAAAGACAAAGATTAATGAGCAAATGTTTGCTTAATTATATTTTCTCCTTGCCAGTACGTGTTATCTTATATGGCCTGTGTTTTCAGGATCTCACAAAATATCAGCTTCAGTTTCTTGCAAGACGCAAAATGTGGCAAGGACAGACTATTTCAAATGAATGTGGTGTCCATCAGGGCGTAATTTAATGATAAAATGAACTTCAAATATCACAACAATTAGAATTCGATTCTTGATGATTTTATAACAATAATTATGGTGAGGATTTGAGATATAATAGAAAAAAAATTATGGTCATACAATCATTCTAACCCTTGCTTTATGGGAATAAATTAGTAGCAAAAATGAACACACATTTTCACTAAAAGTAGTTGTGGATCCCTTCCATAGGGTAGGGGCTCCTCTTTAAGGGTTGCATTGTTCATCATCAGTGTTGAAATCTGCCATGACCCCATTTCACACGTGTTGTTGTCAATTAAAGAGGTTACATGTGTGACACCTTACCCTTATAAAAATTTAAACATACCCATTTCTTATCTTTTTGTTATGGTAGGGTCTTCTTCAATTTAAGACCACGACCCATAACATTACAGCCAAAATCCCACTTGTGTATGTTCCTGTTTATGGTTCTCTTCATCTCTTTGTCCATGCCCCATCCTCCATTTTTCTGATGCCAACTACACTTGCAAATTCAATGAACCATTAGGTTTTTCATACAAGAAAAACAACATTTTTTGTTACCATTATGTTTCTATTTTTTTTGTTTTATTTCCTATTTTACCCCAAACTCCTCGCTGGAGATCCTGCTCTTGCTCCATAAAGAATTAAATCTTAATCGTTGAAATGTTTGACGGGTCCCTTTTTCCACCGGACCACACCGCGATATGCACCATTTATGTTTCTGTGTTTAGCCCAACTCTAGTTTGAGTTACTATAAAAAGCTAGCTTTGGGCAAACATTCACAGATTTTGTAGAGGGTCACTCATTATTAAAGGGCTCAAGGTCTTGTCTGAAAGTCATGCTGCCTAAAGATAGTTCAAATTGTTCATGTTGCAGGAAAATTGTGGCATACGAGTTAGGGTTGAAATTGATGGAGATGAACCATGAAGCTGGTAAATTTGAGGGTCTATTTCAAGATTGAGATTGATGTTAATTATCATGCATGGGACCTGTCTACATTGACTTTAGAGAGAAGATAGCTTCTCTCTTGATAACACCCGCTACAACCCTAATAAAACTTGCTTAGGTGGGCTTCAATATTTTCCGTAGAAGGAAAAAAATATCCTGTCGCCCTAGGGTTTTCAAGAAAACGCTCCTCAAAAGGAGAACAACTTGTACATGAATTCCATCATGATTGTAAATATCATGAATGACAATTCTATAAGAAATGGTACTTATGGATATGATAAGAACCCTAGTAATTTGATCCCAAGTACATGACCTAATAATGTGATGAGACTCTTGACGCGTCCTTATTAGATCTCGATTTGAATATTAGTTCATTCGTGATCAATGGTACCTACGATTAACTCGTGACTTGAGTCGAAATGATTCTGCTAATAAATCATTTCTTATTTTATTTAAAATTTTTATTTGTAATTATCACATACTAATTTATAAAAATAAATATATATTTATTTAAACTATGAATTTTATCCCTAGACATACTTGGTTTGATCCATCTATATGAGACGATGGAACAATTGAGTGAACATTGGGCTCCTCATTGTTGGACACAAATCGAACCATGAGATTCGGTGAGGGTTCATGACCAGTCCGTGTCGAAATCGGCTAGTCCGTGCAAGATCCAACTGATTTAAACTCACGTTGCCAAGGTAAGAGTTGAGAATATATATACATTCTTATAACTTAATGTGAGACAATTACAAATGAGGATCCTAAACAAAAAAGAAAGTTTAGAATGATTTCAATAAGAGTCGAGAATGATTCATGATTAAAACTTGATTCAATCAAAACCACAACTTTGATCTTTTTGTGTACACAAAATATCTCCAAATCTCAGCACCAAGACCATAAAAAAAAAAACAGGAAGTTTAGTATATGGTTGTATACAGTAGCCGGTGGGAGCATGAAATTTGGTGCATTTAGGATTTAATTTTGAGTTCATTTGGCAATCAATTGCACGAACCCTCATCCCATTTAACCCGAGTCAGATCCCAACCCTGACCGTAACCCAACTTCAGTTTATAAAAACAAGGTTGAAACCAGAGATGATGGCCAGCTGGGTGGGCTGCGAGACAAGCTTCCTCACTTCATCACTCATCATCATATTCCTCCTCTCCTCTTCATTTTCTTCTTCTTGTAGATCAACAAACTGGTTTTTAACTATTGAAACACTCAACGTTTTTGAGTAATAACATGCACAATGATATACAGATCAGCTACCACATCCAGTAGAGTTATTAAGATTGCTAAAACCAGGTCCTTGATCAATTTCTTCTCTTGTGGGTTGGGGCTTGTTTAAGTTTGCTGTTGTTGATGACTAAAGATCAAAACTTGCTGATCTGGGTCTCCTCGATTCTCGGTTTCCTTGATGGGTTTTGAAGTACCAGACCGCTGGATGAAAATGGAGCGACATGGTCATGAATTAAACTCATCAGATTTTCTGGGGTTGTGCTGTGATGGTGATAACTCTCTTTCTATAAATCACTCCATTTCTTCTAAACATCTTCTCTCCCGACCAAACCTCTGAACACCAAAACCTCCTCAATTCAAACCCTCGTAAAAAGCTTCAAGATTCCATCTTTCATTGTTCATTATCTGCAAGTGTTATGAAGAGACCCAGCAGCTCAGATTCCTTCACTGCCCTCATGTCAATCTGCCCTAATTCAGGTACGATCTGGTTGCTGGGTTCATAAAGTTGACAGCTTTGAATTCCATGTTTCAGTTTTGAGTGTGTTTTGAATTTTGATCCGCAGATGAGCAGAAGATCCACCACCAGCAGCAAGAAGGGCATGTGTACAGTAGAGAGTTCCAGGCAATGTTGGACGGATTAGACTCCGACGGCTGCGTGGAGGAATCCGGCCAGATCAGCGAGAAGAAGCGGCGACTCAGCCTCCGTCAGGTGAAGGCATTGGAGAAGAATTTCGAAGTTGAGAACAAGCTGGAGCCGGAGAGGAAAGTGAAGCTGGCGCAGGAGCTGGGACTGCAGCCTCGTCAGGTGGCGGTCTGGTTTCAGAACCGTCGCGCACGGTGGAAGACCAAGCAGCTTGAACGCGACTACGGCGTGCTGAAATCGAATTACGACAATCTGAAACTCAATTTCGACTCACTCCAACGCGACAAAGATTCTCTCCTCACTGAGGTACGAAACTTCAAATTCGAAATCGAAACATCTCCGGCGAACATCATCGCAGACGTCGAAAAGATTCGTAACATGTTTTCGCTTGATTTGCAGATCAGGGATTTGAAATCGAAGCTGAGTCAAGAAACCCTAGAACATAGCAACGACCTGTCAATCAAACAAGAAGACGACGGAGACGATACAGAGCTGATCATCTCGGAGCCGGAACTGAACGCAGCAGCCGGCGCCTCAGTCTTAAACGACACCTTCCCTGCCGTTTCGCTCTTCCCGGATTTCAAAGAAGGGTTCACATCCTCAGTCGACAGCGACACAAGCGCGATACTAAACGACAGCAAAGGAAGCCCAAACGGCGCCGTATCTTCGAAAGGAGCAGAGGTTCAGAATCTGATCCTGAGCTCCACCGAGTATCATCCGGAGTATGTGAAAATGGAGGAACATAGCTTGTTTGGCTGCGAGGAAAGCTGTGATTTTTTCTCGGAGGAGCAAGCTCCGACGTTGCACTGGTACTGCCCCGATCAGTGGACTTGAGTTGAATCCCAGACCCCAATAATGAAGGACTCAGTCAGATGTCGAATAATCTGTCAGATGGGTGGATGAATAAAGAGTTGATAAAGGTTGGATTTTGAGCAGATGGGTCTGCGAATTTTGCTACAATGGAGGTCAAAATCAAGTCTTTTCTGTAAATTGTTATTGCTCTACAAAAAATCCAACTTCTTCAGTTCAGACCGCTATCAATGGCTGCTTTCCGGGTCGGGTTAGGACTGTGATCCGGGCTTGATGTAAAGAGATGAAAATTGAGGATGAAAAAATTTGATCATTTGAAATGGAGTGGTACATGATTGGTCCATGCAATGCAGCTTTTGTTTTTGTGTTTTCTTAAGTTCAATGATGATGAGATTCTTGCTAAAGTTGAGACATTTTTACTCATGAATTGAGGTACGTGAAATAGGTTCTAATAAAAACTAGTAGAGTTGAGCATTTAGTTATTCACGTCAGTTCTGTTTCAACTCGGTATTATGTCATTTCTATTTATTTTATAATTATCTCATATTAAATTATAAATTCATGAGAGTTCACCATATAGAGATTAACTTTTATCCCATCATTTTTGATTGAAAGAACTAATATATATTTTTGAAAAGTATGAAAACATGATGCAAAGAGGCCAAGTTATACGTGTGTGTGATCATTTTCAGCTGCATCTTTTTCGCATACTATTCTGTCTACATGCACAGTGTATGTACCTACTCCAACTATTCCTCTGCACAAGCATCCTCGCCAGTACTCACATGGCTCCTCTCATCCATCCTTCTCTCCTCGGCCTCAGTCCTGTAAAAGATTTGCACGTGATGAAGGTCCATTGAAACAAGTCCTTGTCATCGTAATCTTCTCGAAGTTTGAACCAAGCTCTGGGCTAATTTTCAGGCCCAAAATGAATACAGCAACAACTCTGGGCTTTAAACAATAATAATATAATTTTTATTTTAAAATACGGAAATATATGATGACCGTTGACTTCTACACCCGCCGCATTTGTTTGCAATACGGAGTCAGTTGTCCCAGCGAATGGTTAATCGCCACGTCATCTCCATGGTCCGTGCCTCCCAAAACCATCTGATCTGGTCCGTCCATTCTACATGAGAAAACACAAACCTCCGCATAATCCACCGCTCATATCGCGTTTGAAAAAACACACGCGGCCTGGTTGTATATAAACAAGCTGTTGGCCAAACGAAACCGAATCCTTGCCTTTTCGATCTTCGAATTCAGAGAGAGGAGCAGAAGATTTGGAGACTTCAAAGGCGTCTGTCGCTTCGTTGTGATTTTCTGAGGTGAGTCATCGATCGTTGCTAGCTTCTATCCTACCTTCGATTTTCGTTAGGATGAGTTGTAATCGTTTTGGTGTTGTTCTCCGCCGTCGTAGTTTCTAGGCAGTTGGTTTTAGAATTAGGGTTTCATTCTTGGATTCCATATGTCTTATTCCTTTCAGAATTGTTTGAAAAATGTCTTCGATTCGTTAAACTAGTCGTAATTTTGTTAGTTTACTTGATGTTGATTAGAAAAATTAGGGTTTCGGCTTAGGTTTAATTTTTCGGATTGTTGGATTCTTTGGCTTGATTGGTTGTGCAATTGGCTTACATTTGATGAAGCTTGTGTTGAATATCGATGTTTTTGTACCCCAGATGGCTCGTACCAAGCAAACTGCCCGCAAGTCTACCGGAGGGAAGGCTCCTAGGAAGCAGCTTGCAACCAAGGTTTGTATTTGTGCCTTTTATGAGTTGTTGATTACTGCCATCAAGAATGTTCCAGGATTTTGTTTTTGTTGTTGGTTACTTACTATCAATTACATGTGTTTTTGGAATTCAGGCAGCTCGCAAGTCTGCCCCGACCACTGGCGGTGTGAAGAAGCCCCACAGATACCGCCCTGGAACTGTTGCTCTCCGGTATGTGACCCTGATGATCTGGGCATCTGTCTCGGTTTTAAGGACTATCTCTTTTTGGTGCCCACAACTGAAATGGCATGCATCTCAATCATGTTTCTATGTATTGCAGTGAGATCCGCAAGTACCAAAAGAGCACTGAGCTCCTCATCAGGAAACTCCCATTCCAGAGGCTTGTACGCGAAATTGCTCAAGATTTCAAGGTGAATTTTATAATCAGATTGTATGTGTTTTCCTGCTTGCATATAGGTGAATGTATAACTCTAGATTGATTGAATGGTACATACGTGCAATGACATGGGTGTTTATTTACTGACCTGGAATCGTTGTATCTGCAGACTGATCTTCGCTTCCAGAGCCACGCAGTCCTTGCTCTACAGGAAGCTGCGGAAGCATACCTTGTCGGTCTCTTTGAGGATACAAACTTGTGTGCAATTCACGCCAAGCGGGTCACGATCATGCCCAAGGACATCCAGCTTGCTAGGAGAATCCGGGGCGAGAGGGCTTAGTTATTTTCTGAATGATGCACGCCAAACATATTGGCAAGAATGATCTATGCTTGCTTGCTTTAGTTTCTTAGTTTTCTGTAACAAGTGAATTTAGACTTTCCCTGACACTTTACCAACTCCTCCTACCAGACATATATGATCATCTGTTGGAACTTGGAATCCTAATGTCTCCTTATTTAACAACATGTCTTGTGGAACTGTGATCCTGTCTCTGAAGCTCGCTGCAAGTCCTCTGATTAATGAACAATGGGTCTGCTTCCTTGTTTAACTAGAAATCGATATATCACAGCAACCTCGGATTACAACCTCTGATTAATGAACAGAGTCCGTTCTCCACAGGTAATAATTCTGATTCTGACGCACGCACGCACGTTTATGTTCATTGATTCAGCAGCCCTTTGTTTCATATTCATCTTTGGTAGCTGCACCTGCATAGGGATCCGTTTTCACCATTTACTCAAAAATTTATACCAATGAGAATTCGTGCCTAGTCAACCATATTGAATCTTCCATTTCTTTATTCTTCTTCTTCTTCTAGATCTCGGCTGAATCAAACCCAATTCGTTTCCAAATCACGCAAAGTCAATCCAGCTATTTATCATCACCTCGCTTCTCTGGCCCTCCTGGATCAAGAACTAGTTTCACGCCCAGGTATTTATCTCAATTCTGGGGTTCCATTTTTGTACTTTTAACACATCGATGAGGAGGATTGTTTGCTGTTCAGATTAGCAACGATGAGTCGCAGGACCGAACAGCTCGAGGAAGAGTTGAGGAAGATGAACAAGGAGCTGAAATCAGCTACTGACGCGGAGGAGAAGAGTAGGAAGGCCATGGATGAGCTCGCATCTGTGGTGAGACACGTCGCAGCCGAGGCAACTGAAGCCAAAAAGAATCTGAAATCTGCGCAATCAGAGCTGAAAGCTGTTCGTGAAGAAAAGGAGCAAATCAGCCGCAAGTTGCACTCCACCGAGGAGAGGCTGGCGGCTGAAATGGCAGAATGCAACAAGTTCAAAAACATGGCGGAGCGGCTGAGGTTGGAGGCCGATGAGACGCTTGCGGCGTGGATCGAGAAGGAAAGTGGGTTGGTAGGGTGCATGAGGGAGGTCGAGGAGGAGAGGAGCCGCGCCAAAGCGGAGAACTCGGTGTTGCAGGAGGAGATGAAGAAGCTGAGGGATATACTAAAACAAGCGATGATCGAAGCCACCGCCGCCAAAAAGGAGACCGCTCATGCTAGGGTTGAAAACTCGCAGCTCAAAGACAACCTGGCTGAGAAAGACACTGCTTTGAATTTCATCTCCAGGGAGTTGGATTCGTTGAGGCTCAGCGAGGCTGCGGCCAGACGCAGCCTCACCGACCTTAAGCTCCAGCTCCCCGATTCCTCATCAGAATCACTGCACCCAAAACCCCATAACATACGCAAAATACAAGAAGAAATCAAGCCAGCGACTCCCAGGTTGTCGGATCCTGTGGCTGTTTACAAGCACAACAAGGTTCGGAAGACATTTAGTTTCGATCTGGGGTGCTCTGGGAGACACAAGCAGCTTCACGACTTGGTTGACAACAAGGCCAGAAATGTTGTCAGAGGAGGCCCCAACCTCGCCAGGGCTGGAACTCTAGACGGAGCGTCTCTGACACCAAACATGCCTCCTAGATTCCCCGACCGGGCACATATTTCGAGACAAAGTTCCTTGAGGAAAAAGACATTGTTTATGGGATTTGGAGAATTTCTGAGTAAGAGAAGTTCCAAATCTCCGATTTCATAAAAACGTCCATTCGGGTTCCTTTCGGTCATATTAACTATTAAAACGTCCATGCGGTCAAATTAAATATTAAAATAATATAAATATAAATTTGATATGATATATCTTCGTCTTCTTTCAATCTCATTGTTTGACTGTATAAATTTGATATCTGAAATTGATTTGAATTGAAGATAGTTCCTTATAAGAAGAATAATAATAAGAGACGCAATAAATTAGTTTCAAACTCTAATTTAAACAAACGGATATAAAACAATATGAATAAAATCGAGTGGGATCTGACGGCTGACAACGATCGGGAGAATCAGAAGGACACGTGTCGATCTTACAGAAGGTTGCCGTCCTGTCGGGCAATTTACATCGCTCCACCTCTCATTTCACTCCGCCGAGGTTCTCATCTTACTTCTCTGTGCTCTGCTCTGCTATCCTGTTCGGCAAATTCTTAACAAAATCGGATATCGTCCTCGACCCGTTAGCCATTGATCAGCACTGATAATGTCGCCGACGATGGAGTTCGAGTCCGTGTTCGCATCCGCTGATTTGGACAGCAAAGTTGAGCAGCAGAAGCTAGTCGAGTCGGCTGCGATCGTGACAAACAGTAAGCTTCTGAACTTGGCGATTCCGGATGAGGGTTTTCTCAAAGCGGCGGCGTACGTCAAGGATCAGGTAGCGTCTGATCATATTCTCTTGAGATTTGTTCGAAGATGGGGGTTTAGGGTTTTGATTTTGATTTTGGGATCGTTGCAGGTGGTGGAGGTGACGTGGAGAGAGGGGTTTGGAGGTGGGAGGGTGGGGAAGGAGATGGTTGACCCGACGATGTACAATGGTTTGTTGGGCACTGGTTTTACTTGCTTGAGGTCGTTTCAGGCTACCGGAAATTCCACTGATTTGACACTGGCGTCGGAGATTGTAAATGCTTGTGCTTCACTGGCACGCAACTCTACATGGTCAGTATCGATGAAATCAGTTCTTCATCGTTTCCAGTTTTTCATAATTTGGGCAGCTTTTGATTTAGTTTTTCTTCTTGCAATTGAAGTCTAGAAATCATAGTTTTTGAACTGATTGAATGAATCTGCAACAAGATTTCGATGAATTTTTAGGTTACTGAAAAATCAGAGATTGTGATCGTGTAGTTAAGTGTGTGAATCCATGTGTAAGTGGTCGTGTCCTATGTGTGGTGGATTGATGTTTCAAGAGTATTGTATGGATAGGATGATGCTTGTGAAATTATTTATAGAAATGGGTCCCTTGAAGTTAAGTTCAGGACTATAAAACGACTTAACAATGACAGGATGCTGATAGTGATTCATCGGAGGTGTGAAAAACATGTGAATCTGGCGTGGACAGTTTGTAGTTTACTGGCATTCGGAAACTGCATATGATTGATTATTTGTAGTTGAGTTCATGAATTCATGGGCCATATTCTTTTATATTGGATATGTAGTTAAGGGTATGTATGTATTCGTTGCAGGCATATAACGTTTCTACGCGGTAGAGGAGGGGTGTATGCGCTCGGTGCGGTAATTGCAAATTATATGGGTGATGAGCTGATGCGAAAAATGTATATGGATCACTTCCTCGAGGTATACTTTTTTAAGTTCTTGATTCAAACTTTTACCGTTTCATAGTAACATGTGCTTTCCTTGATGTGCTTTCGAGGAAATTCTAAGTGGTCATATGAATTCCGGTAAATATGAAACTTGCAGGTGGCACAAGAAAGAGCTCTTCCTGTCGGACCTGAAGAAGGTGGTTTTGGAATGTCTTATGAACTTTGTTATGGGAGAGCAGGGTTCTTGTGGGCAGCTTTGTTTATCAACAAGTACCTTGGATGCAATGCAGTGCCAGTTGAGATTCTAATGCCAGTAGTCGATGCAATTGTAGCTGGTGGGAGGGCTGGCGCAGCCGCAAATACAGCCTGCCCGTTGATGTACCGATGGCATGGCACAAGGTACTGGGGCGCTGCCAACGGGCTGGCTGGAATTTTACACGTCCTGCTTCATTTCCCCCTCTCCGAAGCTGATTCTGATGATGTGAAGGGAACTTTAAGACACATGATTAGTAACCGCTTCAAGCTTAGCGGCAATTACCCGTCGAGCGAAGGGAGTACCCGCGATGACTTGGTACAGTGGTCACACGGCGCCACCGGTGTGTGTCTGACTCTCTGCAAAGCATCACAGGTAAACCTCGTATCACTTCACTCCTCCGTATTAAAAATCTTGCCAAAAGTATAATTCATCGATTCATCATTTTATCTCCTCCGTGCGCAGGTGTTCCCGAGCGATACAGACTTGCTCGAGGCTGCTACAGAAGCTGGAGAAGTGGTTTGGAGAAATGGGCTGGTGAAGAAAGTTGGCCTTGCGGATGGGATAGCTGGAAACGCCTACTGTTTTCTATCCCTGTACAGGCTCACCGGAGATGTGATGCACCTACAAAGAGCTCAGTCATTCGCAAGCCACCTGCGGCGCAATGCGGTGCAGCTCATGAATCTTCCGCCACGACACAACCTGGACAACGCCTTCTCCCTGTTCCATGGGCTTGCCGGACCAGCGTGCCTCTGGTTCGACTTACTCGCCCCGGAACAAGGCAGGTTTCCAGGTTTTGAATTATAGGTAGAGATGAGGGAATGCCACACCTCAAACTGTATCTAGTTTCTATGTAACTGTAAACTCCATGCATATACTTTGTTACAGGATTTGAATCATAGGTGGGCCTGGACCAGTTTGTTGGGCCGGTTAGTGTCAGAACTTTTTAATGGGCCCGGCCCAGTAAGCTTACATTTCATCTATATATTCATAATGAACTCGATTTGGCCCGCTCTTCGAAACCCTAGTCGGACAAGGGCTTGAGAGCGAACGGAGAGGGAGGCGGAGGAGTGAAGCGCCGTGCAACATGAAGGTTAGTTCCGACGCAAAATTTGTTCTGATTCGATTCTTGAATCGGATGTTTTTTGTTGAAATTCGGATGGTTTGGGTTTCAGTTCAACATCGCCAATCCCACCACTGGCTGCCAGAAGAAGCTGGAAATTGACGATGACCAGAAGCTGTAAGTCAACTCAATTACCTTCTGATATTCTTGCGTATGTTACTTTGTTGCCTTGTTAATGTTTTGGGCTTTAAGTAATTTCAATTTCTGGTGCTGTCTGTAGGGTTTTCTTAGTAGGAAAATTGAGTGCTGTGATGTATTCAGAGGTTTTTAGATTAAGTTTTACTATAAGTTATCTCTTGTCAGTGTTGTCAGGCATTAGAATTTTACAAGTAATTTGTATTGACTTTAGAGATTGGCATTAAGACCTAATTGTATGCAGTTATGTTTTATATTTTGGATGCTGTGTTCGGGTTCTAAAGAGAATTCATAAACATTTCTAATGTTATTTTCTATGTTGCACGGATACGGATACGTTACAAATTATAGGGTACGGGTACGACATAACTAGAATTTCAAAATTATCTAAGTTAAAATTCGATACATATAAGATAACTAAGTATGATGTCTTATATAGTAAAACGTAAACGTAGCTCTTCAATCTTCAACAAGCAACTCATTTTCAAAGTCCAGCTCACCAAGTGAGAAGTCCACCAACTCTAAAAATCCAATATCCTTCATAGAATCAAAACCATCCCAACCGAGATCCGACATCATTGTATTATCTTCCTCATTTATTGTTTTGAATTCCTTGATAGAAGACAAGGATTGGTGTGGATGAAAACTAAATCTTGAGCACGAGTTGGATTTAATCTGTTTCTTCTTAGTGAGTGAATGGAAGCATATGTTCTCCAAATGCGCTCACAACAAGAAGATGAAGTAGGTTGCCCAAGTACTTTAAAAGCTAACTAATGAAGGAGAGGCGTTTGAGCTCCAAAGTTAGCCCAAGTACTTTACGTGACTAAAGTTTGGGCTTCATCTATCACTCCCTTAAGTCAGCCCTGTCTATTTTGACGTTGTACTTGATGAATTGTGTCATCTGTCCACCATTTGAATTGGTTTCATGTTCTATCATGTCTGTTCAGTGTATTTATTTTTTCTTTGCAATGCAGCCGAGCATTTTATGATAAGAGAATCTCTCAGGAAGTGAATGGTGATGCTTTGGGGGAGGTATTTAGTTGATATGTTAAAATGCTTTTCACTCTAGATGTTGGCCTGCATTGTATTGTATGGCATATCAATTTGAGTGTTTTTCTTATCAGGAGTTCAAGGGTTATGTTTTCAAGATTATGGGAGGATGTGACAAGCAGGGTTTCCCTATGAAGCAGGGAGTGCTGACCCCAGGCCGTGTCCGTCTTTTGCTCCACAGAGGTCCAAGGCGTTCCTTTTTCTTATTTCTAACTAAGCAATTTATATCATGTTGTCATTTGTTCCAGAATTTTATTGCGTTCTTATTTTATTTCTTTCATAATCAGGGACTCCTTGTTTCCGGGGTTATGGAAGGAGAAATGGAGAGAGGAGAAGGAAGTCTGTGCGTGGATGCATCGTTAGTCAGGACTTGTCAGTTTTGAACTTGGTGATTGTTAAGAAGGGGGAGAATGATCTTCCTGGGTTGACTGACACTGAGAAGCCTAGGATGAGAGGCCCCAAGAGAGCTTCCAAGATTAGGAAGCTTTTCAACCTTTCCAAGGATGATGATGTCCGCAAGTATGTCAACACATACCGTAGAACCTTTACCAACAAGGCTGGTATGTATTTTTCCACCACCTATATCTATCCCTCCCCTTCATAACGATACCTTCTCCATACATTTTTCTTGTACTTTTGCAGGCAAGGAGGTGAGCAAGGCCCCAAAGATACAGAGGCTGGTAACTCCTCTCACCCTGCAAAGGAAGAGAGGCAGAATAGCTGAAAAGAAGAAGAGAGTTGCAAAGGCCAAATCTGAGGCCGCCGAGTACCAAAAGCTCCTTGCCTCCAGGTTGAAGGAGCAGAGAGAACGCCGCAGCGAGAGCTTGGCCAAGAAGAGGTCCAGACTCTCTGCTGCCTCCAAGCCATCTCTTGCACCCTAGTGAGGAGGAGGATATCATGGAATGATTTTTTGGTTACTACCGACTCCAAAACAGTGTTTGATTTTGTTCCAACTCCTTGTTTCTTATCTTGTTACAAAATTTTCTTCTTAAATATTTTAGTATTACTGTTTGGCAAAAATTATATCTTTTTAAATGTCCTGCTGAGTTTCTGGTATATAATGGGCCTTCGGAGATGGGCCCAATAAGAGAAATTAGCCCAAGCCCAACATATCGTCAAACCTAAACGGTTTCGACTTCCCGGCGCCATTCGACTGACGAAGCTTTTGGTTTCTGCTCGACGCCAGCGAAAATGGGCGGCAGAGGCAGAGGGAACAACCGTGCTCGCACTCAGCGGAAGCACTTCCGGCAGAGCCGGGAAAATGTCTGGAGAGACAACAACAACAAACCTGATAACGAAAACCTGAGTAACGGAAGTGGCGAAACCAACAACAACACCAACAACAAATCTTGGGAGCCGTTCGAAACTCAGAACTCCGATTTCGCTGAGTATTATAAGGTATTATCATCGGATTAGTCTATTTCAACGATATGGTTAGGTTACGGTGAATCGTGTGTGTAGTTGAAGAAATCATGTTCTTGATTGATGGTTGGGCTCTTTGTTTGAGTGTTGTATGTTTTTTGTGGCGTGGCAGGAGCAAGGGACTATTGCTCCAGTAGAGTGGGATACTTTCTTGGAAGTTCTCCATAAACCTCTGCCAGCAGCTTTTAGAGTGAATTCCAGGTAATCCTTTCAGTAAAAGCGGGTAGTTCAGCTAACAGATGTTTGAATATCCAAGTACTGGTTAGGCTTGTAAAGCTTTGATCTGAAGTGCTTAGGTTAATGTTTTGTTTAGAAACAATAACTGACCGTCCATACAGACGAAATTGAAAGGGTGAATTGTTACGGCATGTAATGAAGGAGAATTGATATATGAGATGATGGCATGGTGACTTTGAGTTGCCAGCCGCTGAATTTTAAGAAGGCTTGTTAGTCTACCAATTTGTCATTTGGAGAGAAATGTTGCCGAGGCTGTTAAAAACAAAGATAGATTACCACTGGGTTCCACTCATGTTATGAGAATCTTGCCCGTGACGTGGTACTGTAGATGTCATCCGTTCAGTTCTTATGTTATCAGTTAATGATGATTTGATCGTGTATTTGAATATTGCAGTGGTCCATTTTGTGAGGACCTTCGATCACAATTAGAGAATGATTTCATGAAATCTCTTGATTTTGAGGTTAAATAATCTCTTCTTCACCTTATATCATTCATGTATACTTGTAGGTAACTTAATACCCTTATCCTACCGTTGCAGGTCACAGATGACGATGAAAAAGATGCTATCAGACCCTTGCCCTGGTACCCTGAAAATCTTGCTTGGCATGCTAATTACTCCCGTATGCAGTTGAGGAAGAACAAAAGCCTTGAGAGGTGAATCACGTGCTTTTGCATATTCATTTCAGTTTATGCATTGGACACAGAATAATGGCGTTATGTATGTTGTAATCTCTATCCAATGGTTGTCCCATTCCTTCAATGTGTATGGTCATTTTGATTTTAGGGCACTTATGTTATTAGGTTTCATGAATTCCTGAAGCAAGAAAATGAAATCGGAAACATTACACGACAGGAAGCTGTCAGCATGGTAAGCCATTTATATATCTTATATTGTTCGTGAGATGTTTGTGTCATTATTAATTTATTCTTCTATTGTCATTCAGGTCCCCCCTTTGTTTCTTGATGTTAACTCAGACCATTTCGTACTTGATAGTAAGTACTTCATTTTTGGCATAATTTTTGAGTATACAATGCTAAAAAATTATGTTATTTTGAGTAAGACAATCATGAGCAGCTCCGGAAGAGTAACTGTATGTTGTTTTACATTTACTTTTTAGCTTTCACTATGTAATGAGTTCTATTTTTTCTTCTATGCAGTGTGCGCAGCACCTGGTTCAAAGACATTCCAGTTGCTTGAGATCATACACAAATCAAGCTGTTCTGGAACATTACCTTCTGGAATGGTGACAAAAAGCCGCATTTGATTGTTACCATTGTCTTCTTCTTTTCAGGATTGTCTTTTTGAAATTATCTATCGATTAAAATGTTTGTGGGAAATTCATGCTTTAGGTTTTGGCAAATGATGTTGATATTCAAAGAAGCAATCTTCTGATTCACCAAACAAAACGAATGTGCACTGCTAACTTGATTGTCACAAATCATGAAGCCCAACATTTCCCTGGATGTCGCTTGAGCAAAAAGAGATCAAATATACCTGAGACAAAAGCTCCTGAGGATTTGAATCTTAATCAACTATTGTTCGATCGTGTTTTGTGTGATGTTCCATGTAGTGGCGACGGTACTCTTCGCAAAGCTCCTGACATTTGGAGAAAATGGTAATACTTTGTGTATGCATGTATACTTACCAGAATTGTTCTCCTCAATATCAATATTGATACTTATTGCTTTTATGTACAGGAATTTCGGGATGGGTAATGGCTTCCATGGCCTGCAGATCAAAATTGCGATGCGAGGTACTGCCATATGTGCCTATGCTTAACCAGCATTAGGAATTAACACAGAAACCTTTATTGATAGGCTTTCTGATGAGACACATATGCAACATTTTGACTGACTAGACTTCTTAATGCAACTTTTTACAGGACTATCTTTACTTAAGGAAGGTTCAAGGATGGTTTACTCAACCTGCTCCATGAATCCAATCGAGGATGAGGCTGTGGTTGCAGAGGTAACTTTTGTGATGCGGTGAAATATACCTGATGAAAATTACTCATAGATCTAACAAAATGCATTTTTGTGATGTCTATGCGACAAACATAAATAATGAGCTTAGGTTATGTAAAAATAGCTTAGAGATTGTGTTATCCACATTTAGGCATATATTCATGTCATCTGTAAAAGTAAGTCTCAAAATGTTCAGCTATGCCCATTTAAGCCTGTAGGTGATGCAATATACTAATTTTGAACTGTCTGAAGGCTCAGTTATTGATCATATTGTGGTTTACTATTCAGATTTTACGAAGGTGTGAGGGCTCTGTTGAACTTGTTGACGTCAAGAATGAGCTTCCTCAACTTGTTCGTAGGCCAGGGTTGAAGAAATGGAAGGTATACGCTGTTCATATTTTATTTATAAGCTGCATAGCTCTAGCATGTGTTTTAGTTGTGTAAACTCTTTGTTTATCCTTACTGTTGAAGCATTTCGAACCTGTCAAATAGCTGACTATAGAGGACCCCAGTTGTTTGTTGGTATTTTTTTATTTTAATCTCAAAAAATTGATGGTTAGTATTTGAAGGAAGCTCTTAACAACATTTTGTTAAGTATATCATTTTGTACAACTTTTGTGATGTTGAGATTTCATATGCTTCATGGTACAGGTATGTGACAAGGGCACTTGGTTTGAATCATATAAAGATGTACCAAAATCTCGAAGAGGTGCGATAATTCCTAGTATGTTCCCGACTGGAAGGAACTTTACTGACCCAAATGAAGATGAGAATGCTGATTTGGAAGCCATAAAAAATGATGCAAAGAAACAACGAATAGATGAAGACTGTGCAACATGTGTGGATACTGTAGATGAAGTGTCAGATCTGCCTCTTGATCGCTGTGTTAGAATAGTGCCACATGATCAGAACAGCGGAGCCTTTTTCATTGCCGTCCTTTATAAAGTGTCTGCACTGCCTGGTAATTTAACCAACCATTTACCGAAGATGACTTAAAATTCTTTTTCACATGCTTATGGAAAAACAGATTTTTTTTCAAGCATGAGACCATAAAAGGACAAAGAAAACAAATAGTTCTGAAGTTGAACTATGCGATAAGAAGTTTTTTTGAATAGCGCATGTCTTGTGGATGGTTCACCTTTTGTTTAGACTATTGTTTCACAACTTATTTTCTTCTATGGCAGCCGCTGCCGTCCAAGAGAAACAAAATAACCGTCGCAGCAACTCTTTCCAGGTTGATGAAACATTCGACAATGTAAGGGGTGAAGCAAATGCAGAAGTTTTGGATGCAATTCTTGAAGGTGATGAAACTTCTGCAGAAGCAGTTGGTGATGTTGAAGTACCTGATAATGGTACCAATGGTTCTGTCATTTCTCTAAACGAGAAGGAAACTCTAGCTTCTGAAACTACTGGTGACGAGCAACTGATTGATGTAAAGCCTGAAGAAAAAAGGAAGTTGCAGAGGCAAGGCAAATGGAAAGGGATCGATCCTGTTGTATTCTTCCAGGAAGAGGTGATATTAAATAAAATCAAGGACTTCTACGGCATTGATGATTCATTTCCTCTCACTGGCCACCTTGTCACTAGAAACTATGACATGAATCATGTGAAGAGGATATACTACGTATCAAAATCGGTGAAGGACGTGCTGGAACTGAATTTCGCAGTTGGACAGCAGCTTAAAATTGCATCCGTCGGCTTGAAGATGTTTGTAAGTGTCCTTATTATCAGCCAATATTAATTGCTTGAGAATGTCAGTTGGATATGTGCTTCCTTACTAAAAAGGTGGTGCTTAAAACATGTTTATGGTCTATTATTTCAGGAGCGACAATCATCAAAGGAAGGCGGTGCTTCGCCATGTTCATTCAGAATATCATCAGAAGGACTGCCGTTGCTTCTTCGACATATTACCAAACAGCTCCTATATGCATCCAAAGCAGACTTCAAGCAGTTGCTGCAATATAAATCTGTGAAATTTGCCGATTTTGAGGACAAAGAGTTTGGTGGGCTGGCATCAAAGTTACTGATGGGCTGCTGTGTCATAGTTCTGAAAACAGGTATGCAATCTACAGATTATGGAATACCTCTGTCATCTTGAGTAACTTTTACTCAAGTTTTTATTATCGCAGGTAGTGAAACTCAAGCTGACAAAAACTCGCAGCAACAGATTGCCATAGGCTGCTGGAAAGGCAGAGGTAGCCTAACTGTTATGGTCACAGCAGTTGAATGTGAGGAAATGGTAGAAAGACTCGCCCTCCGCGGAGATATGGCAAGCAGCTCTCCTGCTGAACCAGCAGCGGAGTCTATTGAAAATGCTGAATGAACCGTTTTTCATCCTTAACAAGGTTCCCCTCTCACGTTGCTTGCTGCACTACGATTCTTTTAATACACAGCAGTGAAGCCTGACTGACGTTTTGATGTTCCAATCTACTTAGAAAATCAAAACATAGTACAAACTACAATGTCCTGTCTGCTACCAATGAACATTGGATCCGATTTGCAGGTAGGTAGCAAAATGGAGGGGCATAAAGAAGGTTATGGGTCATTTATTTCTTCGCATTGAAACACTGATTCATGGAGAACAGAAGAAAAGTAACAGATGGAGAAAAACGAATGGAAGGAAGATGTTGCTAGTTTCACAGAGCTCTCCCTAGAGAAAGCAGGCGCTTATTCCCAATCCTCCTCTTCCTGAGGCGCTCTGCAACGATGAAAGCCAATTCTAGAGCCTGAGAAGCATTAAGCCTGGGGTCGCAGTGGGTGTGGTAGCGAGAGCTTAGATCATCAAATGTCACCGTCTTAGACCCACCGATGCACTCGGTCACATTCTGACCAGTCATCTCTAAGTGAACTCCACCAGGGTGGCTTCCTTCTTGGTCATGTACGTCAAAGAATGCGCGCACCTCAGCCTGTCAGTCAACATTAGTTCATGTCATTCTACCTACTACTATTTCATCAAGTGCGGGTAAATGGTGGGTTCATACCAGGATTGCGTCGAAGGGTCTTGTTTTGAGTCCGCATGGAGCCTTGATGGTGTTTCCGTGCATCGGGTCACAAACCCAAGTCACAATTTGTCCAGCGCCACGGACTGATCTGATCAAATGGGGAAGCTTCACTCTCATGTTCTCAGCTCCCATTCTCACGATAATTGTGATCCTTCCAGCCTTGTTCTCAGGGTTCAAGATTTCAATCAGCTTCACAAGTTCAGCAGGATCCATCTTGTTGCTCACCTGTAGCGCCTCGTGATTTAGTACTGGAAGATCACAGCATGTTCAGAAATGGATATAATTAATACCTTGATGCCCAGAGGATTGGCAATTCCTCTTAGGAACTCGACATGAGCGCCATCAAGCTGCCGCGTTCGCTCCCCGACCCAAACCATGTGAGCCGAGCAATCATAGTGCCGACCTGAGGTCGAGTCCAACCTCGTCAGCGCTTGCTCATACGGCAAAAGCAGACATTCATGCGAAGTCCAGAAGTCGGTAGTTGTCATGATGGGATGATCAACTGTGAGTCCTGCCGCAGACATGAACCCCAGAGCCTCGTCCACACGAGATGCCAGCTCTTGGTACCTAAAAACCAATTCAATCACTCATCATGAGTAGAACAACGAAAAAAACTCGAGTGAATGAATATATATACATACCTTTCGCTTTGCTCGCTGTCCTCGGCAAAGTCAAGATTCCACTGTGTAACCCGCTGCATCGCCGCATATCCTCCGGTAGCGAATGCCCTGAGAAGATTTAATGTAGCGGCAGACTGACAATATGCCCTGATCATTCTCTGAGGGTCTGGAATTCTGGACTTTTCGGTAAACTCATCCCCATTGATATTATCTCCTTTGTAACTCGGCAGCTTAACTCCATTCTTCTCCTCATAAGCGTCCGACCTTGGCTTTGCAAATTGTCCAGCCATTCTCCCCACCTTCATTAACCAACCCCAAATCACTCAAAATGCACACACATAACTTCCACCTAAACATGCTCGACCACAATCCCCTAAAACCCATCTCCAATTCACATCCGTTAAAAGTACCACATTTCATTCCAATCTACCCAAATCCTCAAAGTCTAGCAGCACACAAATCATCCAAAACTAACCAAATATAGACAAACAAACCCTTAAAAGCTAAAGCTTTAAACAACTATTTCAACCACAATATCCAGATCTTATCAATGATTCGCTAACAACATCAAAACAAAAAATTTAGAAACATGAAATCAAAGATATGATAGGATACCTTGATGACAGGAACTTGACCACCAAACATAAGCACAGCCCCCATCTGCAGAATAACCCTAAAAGTGTCCCTAATATTATTAGCACTGAACTCCTTGAAGCTCTCGGCGCAATCTCCACCCTGCAAAAGGAAAGCATTCCCCATCGCAGCCTCACCCAACCTCTCCTCCAAATTCCTCGCTTCTCCGGCGAACACGATCGGAGGAAAGTCCTCAATCGTCTTCAGCACAGCGTCAAGCTCAGCCTGGTTAGGGTATTCTGGCAACTGCAACGCCTTCTTCGTCTTCCAGCTCTCCAAGCTCCATTTCCCAGAGGAAGCGGGCTTCTTGACCTCCTTGGGTGACACAACGGCCGATGCTGGTGACTTCGCCGGTTCGGCGGCGTGGACGGCTGAGATGGGCTTGGTAAAGGTGGTGAATTTGGCAGATTCAGGCTTCGATCTGAAGAGGGTCAGTGATGGATTGTGTGATTGGAGGGACTGGGTCTTGGTCTGAAGGAGAGATTGTGATGAAAGCGCCATTCTTTCTGATCTGCTTCAGCCGACTCCCTCTCCCTCTTCCTCTTCTAATTGGGATCTTGGAGAGAGAAAATCAATCCCTGTCTGCCTGTTTGGTGAGGAGTTGATTTGAGTTTTTCTGGAGAAAGCTGAGACATTTTTATAATGGGGGGTTTTGGAGGGGTTTGGTGGCCTTGCTTGCAGTCAAGGTTGAATGTCTGACAAAAATGGACTAGGAACCAAGAAATTCCTACGTTTGGGCACCCAGTAGTACAAAATCAAAAACTTCAAGGACCAAATTGAAAATAAAGAAAATCTCACCTACCCAAAGGCAGCTTCGTCTTGTTGCCTTGTTGGTCCTCCATTCATCTCAGATTTATCTTAATACTTGTTTATTGCCATAATTCTACCTAGTCAGCCAAAATGTGTCGTGTTCAAGAGTCTTTTGAGGATTTGGTAGAAGCGTGACATGTTGGGTTGGTTAGGGCAACACAAGCTTGAACCTTGCCCAAGTTGGCAGGCTCATGCATGAGCTCAACAAACCAACCCTCATCAACCCTCCAAATGATCTATTGGAATCCACACCTAACATCAAAACCCACCCAAATGGAGTATCTGCAAAATACTGCGCTAGGGCTTCCTGCAACTACTCCCATGTACAACTACTTGTAATTTAACCACGTGTTGCTGAACCCTCAAAAGATCCAACTCAAATGGTGTTGTTGGTGACTATCATCACTTGGATTGGATCTCTAGTTTGGCAGCCTTTCCCTTCGACCACTCAACTACTTTCAAGCTTCAAGTTCAGGTTTTGATTTTGATTTTGATGTTGATGTTGATGTTGATGTTGATGTTGCCTCTCTTCATGACAATTTAGAAAACCCATTTTGGGGACTTGACCTTGAAACACCATTGTTGGTAAGAGCCAAGTTGATGAATAAACATAATTTGGGCCAAAAGAGAGGCTCTCTAATTTTGATAGGCCGGGTTATATAGAAATGGGCCTGTGTCAAATGCTTAGGCCCATTCAGCTTCGTAGGCAGTGGACGCTAAAATGCGCGGGGTGCACATGGTACAGGTTAACCGTTGAAGTTATCGCCGAGGGAGCCTCTCCTGATCCTCCAACCATCCAACGCCTCGGCTCCGCACTCGTCGTTAATTTGTTCGGTACTTCTGTAGACCCAAAAATCTCTGTAACTATGTCACTCGCGCATCGAATTCTGACACCAATTTCGGAAAAATCACATCTTTTCAACTCCTCAGACTTGCAGTTTGTCAGAAGCCCCAATCTCATCACCTACCATCATCGTCGCCGTTATCCGCATTGCCAATTCATCAAGCTCGCGTCATCAGATTATGAAAAAACGAGCTCTTTTGGGGTTCGGGATTCAGCACTGAAAGCGATTAAGTACGACGGCGCGGTGCGGCGGGAAGGGTCTGATTTGGGGCTGGACTGGTTTTTATCCATTTTGGAACTTTTGAGCTTGGGGAGCTCGGCGGTTGTGACGGTCGGGTGTGCCGTGAGCTATGCGGTTTTTGGGTCGCAGAGGGCGGTGGAATTGTGGGTCAGGAGCAAGTTTTTGGCTTGGCAAGCGGTGGTGCTAGTCGGCGGGATTGTGATCGGGGCGTGGATTCGAAGGCGACAGTGGCGGCGGATTTGCAGAGAGGATAAGGGATTGAGCACTGTTGAGGGTGGTGAGAGGTTGAATTTGCTGGCGAGGGTTGAGAAACTGGAGGACGATGTGAGGAGCTCCGTGACAATTTTGAGGGTTTTGAGTAGACAGGTTGAGAAATTGGGGATTAGGTTTAGGGTTACTCGGAAGTCTATTAAGGAGCCTATTGCTGAGGTAAGCAAGAAAGTTTGCAGATTTTGTTGTTTGGGATTTTGAGCATGAAAATGGATTTGTTGTAGAACGAATTAGCTGTAAGAAACAATGTGTAGTGGTACCGGTACATACGGATTGCAGTTGTGGTTATACATGATTCGTGTCTGTGGTTGTGTTGGTTCTTCGATTTTTTAGTGACTTTTTCTTGTTGAGTATTTAGGAATAGAAGATAATTCGGTAGTATAATCATTACGGTTACCTGAAATTGTAGCGGTTGATGGCTTTATGGTTATGTGCTGTGTGAGGAAGGGTTGTGAATGGCTGCTATATGCTTCAAGGAAGAACTGGGATATTTCATGTGGAAGCTATTTTTTTTCAAAATATATATTTTATTATTATTGTCCAATGCAAATATTCAGGTTTCCAGATATTTGATTTAGATTGTTGCTGGTTTTTCATTGAAGCGTAGTCTTTGTCATTTGCAAGATATTCACCTGAAACTATGTTAAACTTTATGTTGGTTTTCTGTAGACTGCTGCACTAGCTCAGAAGAATTCGGAGGCTACTCGAGCATTGGCAGTGCAAGAGGATATATTAGAGAAGGAACTTGGTGAGATTCAGAGGGTTCTGATGGCTATGCAGGTACCTTATTTCTGTATGTTCTGCAGCTTTTATGTTTCGAACGTCTGAGTAGTTCATTTTTATTATTCATCATGTGCATCCGCTATATACACGGGTATGGAAGAAATATGTTACTCGAATGCTATGCAATCCTTCTCTGTATAAATTTCTACAGTGGACGTGTGATTTTTGTCGTGTTTATTCAGAACTCATAGGCTGGCATCAATCATGTACATGCTTTTATTAATGTCGATCAAATTGTGTGATAATTCCCTCCCTCATGTCCAGTAGATTAATCTAATACTGAACTATACGACTCAAAATCCCTTCAGGAGCAACAGCAAAAACAGTTGGAACTAATTCTTGCAATCGCAAAATCGGGGAAGCTACTGGATAACAACAAGCCAAATCAAAATGCAAAGGAATCCAGAACAAGAGAAGCAAGATTTCCCAAAGCTGAGCCGATCCATGCTATGGACATCCAGAAGGAAACTTAAAACCTTCAGGTGAGCTCAAAGGTTCAACTTCAGCTTACTGGGGTGCATTATGGTATCTTTGTATCAGTTGATTTGTTTTTGGAAGCCTTGGGAATGTTCTTGTTCCCCAATTTTATTGGGTTGGATGTATCTATTTTGCTAGGTGCTCCTACCTAACATGTACCTTAGAATCTGTTTCTTAATATATACTGTGTGCGATAATGTTCAGAGTTGTACCTTACCATGTCTCTTCTTTTATACATGCATAGAGACAAGTAGAAATCCAAGACAAACAAATGTTCCATTGTATGTTATAAGCATCCTGAAACAAAAATGTAGGAAGAAGTGTCTGTCAGCTAGTGACCATTTCCTTCTTCCCTGACCCTAAACCTAATGCTTTGGGACAATGTAATCTCCAGCTACAGCAGCTAAAAATGGCCACTAGCTAACAAACTTACACACAGTGAGGGAGCTGGCTGGCTGGCTGTTTAGTGGGGTAGGAGATGATCTGATCTGAGCTGAGCTGTGATGGGCATTTGAGGCTTTGCATAATAAACTATCTCTTGCTGGTGGCAGTCTTTCCCTTGCTCAGATTGGAAAGCTCCTCTATAAGCTTTTTTTCATCACTGCTTACTCTTTTGGGGATTTCAACTTGGACTCTGACCAGCTGATCTCCTCTCATGTTGTTTTTGTTGAGTAGAGGGACGCCCTTTTTAGCCATCACCAGTGTTGTGTTCGGCTGAGTCCCAGCTGGGATCTTGAACTCAACCATGCCCTCAACGGTCGGGACTTTAATGGTTGTACCGAGGATTGCGTCGATGTATGACACTTTGCAGGTGTACAGGATGTTGGTGTCATCACGTTTCAGTACCGGGTCAGGAAGCACGTCGATGATTACAAATAGATCGCCAGGGGATCCACCTTGTCTCCCTGCATTACCCTCTGACCGGACTCTTAAACGGCTACCAGCGTCTACACCAGCTGGAACTTTCAGGCTAATCCGTTTTGTTTTCCTTACTCTGCCATCACCGGAACAAGTGTTGCAAGGTGTGGATATTTCACCACTTCCGCCACAAGAGGAGCAAGTCATTACTTGTTGGAAAACCCCTAATGGTGTTCTCGCTGACTGAATCACTTGGCCTTGCCCGCCGCAAGTGTTACATCTGGTAGCCTTGGTTCCTGGCTTAGCACCTGATCCGTTGCACGTTCCACAACTCTCAAGTCGGGTGACTTCAATTTCCTTCTCGATGCCAAAAATTGCATCCTTGAAGTTCAATACAAGGTTGTAGTATTCATCCTGACCATCGACTGCTCTGCTTCTGGAACCAGAACGCCCACCCATGCCTCCCATCCCTCCCATTCCACCCATGCCTTCAAAGAGCGACTCGAACAGATCAAACGGATTGCTGAAATCCTGCCATGGCAAAGTAAACCTAATTTAGAAAAAATAAATCCAACATTCCAGACATAGTCAAAAGATAGTGATAAACCACAACATATCATACAGACACTCACCCCCATACCGCCCATCCCTGCACCTTTGACCCCAGCTTCTCCATATTTATCATACAACGGACGTTTTTCATCATCTGATAATACCTGAAAATTAACAAATACAAGAAAGTCTGTCATTTGAAAAAAGAGAGCAAAATCTTCAAGTCAATATACAAAGTGGAATAAATGTGACGAGAAGTACCTCATACGCGTTACTTAATTCCTTAAACTTCTGCTCTGCACCAGATTCTCTGCAGCATTAACAATGATTCCGCAAGTAAGAAATATGATCTGGATTGTAAAAATGAGTAGACTTGGTAAAGACTAAAGGAGTCATGCTGCCAACTGGATAAAGCTGACTAAAGATCTCAGCGCAAAAAGGGTGCAATTGTTCTAAAATTAATTGAAAACTCACTTGTTTACATCTGGATGACAGCTCCTAGCAAGTTTTCGATAAGCTGAAAGTAAAAGAACATTTTCCATAATTAGACATCCAGCAAGCTAATTAACATAATTTGAGTAACGGCCCAGGCGGATACCGACAAGGGAACTATTGAAATTTCAAGTAAGAAGATGCAATAGTGGAGTTTAAATATCGAGACTATTAAAGTAAAAAGTAATAAATCACGATCTGAAACTACATACCAGATTTAATTTCAGCTTTGCTGGCATTTCTGGATACACCCAGAACAGCATAATAGTCCTGGATGCAAGAAAAAGTTACCACTGGGCCAGTTTTGTGCAAGAATTGTCGACATGCATAATAGTTATGCAAGAAAATTTCAGCAATCAGCATAGAATAACTGGAAATTTAACTGATGATTGAACATATGAGTATGATGTTTGTTTAGAATAGTCTCTACTAGCTCACAACTTACTTTGGTAACAACTGACTTTCTGAAGGGGTATTAAAACAGATAGCAGCCAGACGGTGTATTCAACTTTGTGTATACAGTACAACTAATTATTGTGTTGTGGCGTCAACATGGACTTTGAAAGAAAATCTACATAGTTGTGTCTGAATTACGAGTTGACACTTGACAATAAGACTTACAGTTTCAGCTCTAACAGTGAAGCGTGCTCCTCTGCGATTATGAGCATGCAGAAATGAGCTAGCATGATACAAGCCTTGCAGGGAGTTGTGAGAGAATAAGCTTGAACTTTGGGCACGCAAGCACCCATTACTATTTGTCGCACTGCAAACAAATTTCAAAAAGCACTCTTTAATGCACACAAAATAGTAATTACTGCATAACAGCACTGAACTTCATATCAAAAGAATAAACTAACGACAAACATATTGGAAATATTAGTGCGAGCTTACCTAGATTGAAATTGTGAACTTTTGCTTATGGCAGAAGGTCTCAACATCATTTGAGGCCGTGTTCCCCATTGTGCTACCCACATACTTCCACAATGTATTATGGCCATTTAGGTTACTTTTGATGAATTGATAACTCAACAGACTGGGTCACTCTAGACCCTCTTCTGAAAAAAAAAAAAAAAAAAGGCATCGATATAGCAGTCATGCACCGCTAGCTACTAACTTCAATAAATACAAATATATAACTTCCACTGCATAAACTCTAACATCCTCAATGCATTGGTCACTGGAAATTTCTTTGAGCATAATAAATATAAAATGATGCCTCAATTGCAAGAAAAAAAAGTAATCTTGAGGCAATACCACACTGTTTCATGCTGACACTAATCTCAGGAACCAAAATAACTGGGCGAAACAAAACTACTGATGCAAGCTCTAACTCCAAAAAAGCCCATTTTACTTGAAAGTTAAATTATTCAAAATACCAACATAGTTTCAAATCTGCTCATTGCAATCAACATAACAGAGAACCCTCTTGCAGTAACCAAACCCTGTAACTTGTAAGAGGATGAGGCTATGCAGCACATCACCTACCTTAGAAGTATCAGTACAATATATCAACTTTAACAGACTGCCTAAGTCAAAAACTTCATACAATTTCCCTAATATTAACTTGAACACCAATCCACACAACCAGCAATAATACTAACAATTTGGCTTTTGAATATTTCAATCTCAAATCTGATAAAAAGAATAACCAAATAGTTCTAAACTCCAGTTACACCATCTCAAAATCCACACTCATACTTCTTCTCAACTGATTCATTTCTTAAACATATGTTCAAGATAAGGTTGAACTCAGCTCAGAACCAACTACCCCATCTCAATCCACAAATTCAAATACTCCAAAACAAAGCAACTTCAAAATTCAAAACAAGCGAATTGAAACCCAACAAGACCTCAACTTTTCCAGGTCAAATTGATGGCCGAAACCGAAATGGGAACAACAATTGATTACCTGCCCTTCTTCGCGACGGCTCACTAAACCAGCTTCCTTGACCTCTTCGAAGATTAGAAAGTGATTGTAGCGGCGGAGATTATGTAAGTCGCTGCGCAGGAGGGAGATGGTGAAATGAGGGAGAGGGTTTTGAGGCTGAGTTTTCCTGGTAGTGTATATTTTTCATTTTTATATCACGATAATGAAATTATTTCTTATTAATGACCGGTCTTGGAAATTCTAACTTTTCTCTTTATTTATTTTTTTCAAAATAATCTCAGCCGTCCGATCTGGAATTTCACTAAAAAATAATGACATACTGACTCTTCCAACCTGTCAAAAATTACATAAAAAAGAAATTATATTTTAATACAATTCCAGTGACAAGAAAGCTACAAATTGATCACTGCAATTCTCTACAGACATGATTTAGCTTTGCATTTGAGGCTTCAATGAAGTGAGAATTTTGGGAGTGTGTCCATTCTAGGAGCCTGAGAGGACCTTAGCTACGCTGGTCTGGATGGTTGCGAGGGATTCAATGGCAGACTTGGCCAGCCAGCTTAGACCTACTTTGACGCGGTGTTCGTCTGTTGGTAATCTGATCAAGTATGCCATTTTCCTAGCTGAGAAAAAGAGTGCATGCTATTTTCAGTTTTCAAAGTGTCCAGTGATGAACTGAGATAGAAGAGGTGTGTACCAGTGTGGCCAATTGGACCCTCCAAAGTGAGGCCGTCGATGAAACTTGGAGTGATAGCTGCATCGTTTCGACCTAAAGTCATCATCTCACCCAAGTTCTGGAACCTGAAAACAAATTTGGTTTGTGAGGTGAAGTTAGTTTTGAAATGTAATCCAAATTATGAACTGTTAAAAGGAATTGTGAATGCTAATGATGTTTTAAACCTGAAAGGTAACAAAGGGCGGTCGTTAATAGCTGCCCATAGATTCCAACCAGCAAAATCTGCTTCTTGAAAAGCAACCTGATGCAGGAACAGTTGATAAATAATAACAGAATGGCATTATGCACAAGAGCACATGTATCATACATCTATCATCATCATACCTGTGCAGTGGCTGGCAGAAATTTACCACTTGTGTCCCTTAGAGTGGAAGAATCGCCAATAGCAAATATGTGCGGGTAACCTTTGACACGAAGAGTTTCATCTGTTTCTACTTGACCTCTTGCATTAAGTGGAATTGCATGGTATGTACTACAAGGTTCTAATTCAGGAAGCAAAGGTTTAGATCCAACAGTCCATAAAACTAAATCTGCCTCGATGACCTGACCTTCTAAGCCCCTTTCAGCAGGTTGAAGATTCAAAATAAACTTTTCTGAATCCTTTTGCGCTCCATCTTGTTTTGCTTCACTATCTGCAAGTCCTTCGACAGATACTTCGACAGATTCAGCCTTCACAGCTTTCTTTACAGAACTCACGAAGTAACCAAGAATAAGTTCAACATTTCGGGAAGAAAGAACCTGACAATCAAGGTGAAGAGCGCAACTTGTTAACATAATGTTGAGTACATGCTGTTCTATTTGTCTGCATCCTCGTATACCCACAAACCTAGCATTGTAAGTTTATTGAATACTGGGCATAAGAATGCTCAATCACCTCTGGAGTGTCTTTAACGACAATAGACATAAATGTAAACAACGGCTGCAAAGTAAGAATACTTTCTTACTTTTAAAGCAGCTTCTCTATTGCCAGGTGGAGCGGTAGGACATATAATGGGTTGCACATTGATTGCTTTAACTGCTCCACCATCTCCAAGTCTTTCGGCTATTGTAGCAGCAAGCTCAACACCCGCATAACCACACCCAACAACAACCACATTGACTTTAGAGATCGTACCAAAGTTCTTCCGCTCCAAAGCTTTCAGCCTATTATCAACTTTCTGTACAGAAGAAAATACAGTCTTACTGATCAGAAACAAAATTGTATGGCAAGAAAAATTTCAGCCATATAAGAATATTTTAAACCGCTGATATATTTGATTTGCAAATTACATGCCCCTACCCTAAACGATTAAATGAGTTGAGTTTCCGGTTATAAGTCAGACACTCACACAAGCATCCTCATACGTAGTGAATGGAAGTGCAAACTCCAATGATCCAGGTACAGCATCAAGTTTGGTTTCAGCACCTAAAGCAAGAACCAACCTGACAACCGGAAGCAATGCCAGAAGAAAATTTGTATAATATTCTTATTCCCTATAATATGTGAAACTCAATTATCATTCACAAGAGCTGGGAAAAAAGAAACTGCTCCATGCATTAAAATGTGTTTTGAAAATTTAACCCATATTCTGATGACACTCACATGAATGAAGCAAGTGAGGCCACATGGTCTAATAAAGGGAAAGATTGATTCGATCTTAATGGGGAATGAAGTTGTACCAGTCATACTCCACACGGGCACCACTTTCAAGATGCACAACACCTCCACATTTGGACTCAGCTGGTCCTTTAATTGCCAAATGATCAGAAGGATGTAATAGTTTAACTTTGTCTTGGAGAAACTGGATACTGCTACTTGCCAATAAATCCACAAAGCGGGGAGCTATTTCCCATGCATCTACTTCTGCAGTGAAACTTTGACATAATGGTTAGCGCTTAAATTGATGCTACCTGACTAGATGTTGTGAAGTTGAATGCATTGTTTTCAAATTCAATGACATGAAATATTTGTTACTGGCAACATACCTCCAGACAGAAGTTCATACAACATCGGCTTAAAAACAAAGCGTTCAGACTGGTCAACTAAAAGCACCTGTTGATATACATGGATACCACAAGTCATAAAACTGAATTTTTCACTTAGATACATGATACTAGCTACTACAAACTTGCAGATACTGATCAGTTCAGTCCCCAATAGTCAGGGATAGTCAAATAAGCACTAAAAGTAAGTCGAATAGCATGTGCGAACTTATCGCAGCACATGAAGCAATTTAGTAGGATACCAGTCATTATAAATTGAGTATAAAATAAATAATAACTCAGTGAGAAAGTTTACCTCAGGTTTCTTGTTTTCAGGCCATTCAAGTGATTCAAGTCTGAGAGCGGTATAAAGACCTCCAAACCCACCACCAAGTATGCAAATCCTTGGCCTCTGGGATAAATAAGTTTCCAATATATTATAATACCGGAAAAAAAACTAAATGAAATTTACCAGTAGATTGAATCTCTACAGGCACAAATGAAATGGAAGACAATTCAGAGCTCTACTCACACTATCACATCTAACTGTGAGGTGTACCCCCCTTCGAATATGAGACTGATTTAACTGGCCGTAACAGGAAGAACTATACATGAAGTTCTGTGCAAAAATGCTGGAGCATTGAGCTCCCAACCACCTAGTACTGTTCGTCACACTGCAACAAAAATATTTAATGAGTAACATTATAATTCTGAAACTACACGCCAGAGCACCAAGCCAAGGAATCTGAAAGTCCATAATCTACTCAAAGTCTGTACTTATTCCATTAAAAGAATGAACATGACATGGATTCTTCCCATAAAAAACTCGTACAAAATTATCTCCAGAATACAAGAATAATATCTCACTCACTACTAATCAATGAGCTACAAAATTTACTTATCAATTATCAGTCCTATGTATAGCATTTCCCTTCAACTAGTTAGATGTCAACACAGTTCACTGCCTGCTATGTAAGTGCTGCTACTCATCGCCCGAACATAAATACATTTACCAGAATGGAGATCCTGTTATCTTGCAAGCTGCAGCCGAGCTTCTCACAAAATGAGGGCGCACTCCCCACCAAGCAACACAGGAACTCCCACCGCCAGGTATCGTCGCCATCAAGTTATTCTGATAAATAAAAAACATATAGAGATGGTTTACAACTAGAAATATAATCACATTACAAACATAATTACAAATAACACAATTAAACCCTTTGATTCCTAAAGTTGCCTGGCCTCAGACAATAACATTTCATAGAAAAAATTACCAGAAACTCATCATCCAACGTACCTCCAAACTGATTCAAATTTTCACTCATTCAGCAGTCAACTACAACTACAAATCCACTTCAATCAACCTCCGCATACATACTTTTTCATACATAGAAAAGCAAAAAAAATTCAGCTACAGCATTACCGCTTAAAAAGATCAGCAGCTTTGCTCCCTTCAATTTTCCTCACTGATCGGATTTCGCAACGTCTTCGGCGGAGGGAAGAACAGATTGAGCTTTCTGGCTTCACTTCCCGTTGTGTTCATATATGGGTCTGGTATGACGTGGCACTTACTGCACCATCCGATTTTGTCGATGTTTAGTTGCGTCTCAACGCAGCGTTTTGCAGTAATAAATGCGGCTCGTTGGCTTCTTTCTTACAAAATTTTTATTTGTCTTTAATGGTTTCTTATAGATTTTCTGGTCTCATTAGAAATAACCAGTTTGATCAGAGATCAGATAAGCAGCGTGCTTAATCTTGTTTGGATTGAAAATTGATTTGCACTGGTATTGTGTAAATCCTTTCAGAAATTCTCTAGCTAGGTTTTCTGGTCTAATTAGTTTCGGATCAGGAATTGACGAGCTTCGGTTATACTCTGACTAGCCTAGTTGCAACTGATCAGCTTCTGGTTCCATTCAACCACATCAAGCAATCAGAAGAGAATGATAGATTATATCCATTCCGAAACATAGTGGCTTTATTTGCATCGAGTAAGAATCATCTCTTGCAATCGAGCTCTTCCATTATAGAAATAAGTAACACTAAGAACTCAATAGAAGAACAAGGATATAACAGAAGATTACCAGTCTTCGATTTTGTAACATGTAGGAGGGATTAAGCTTTTGGTAAAAAATTATCAGCTCATGTTACTGGCAATGGAAACTTCCCCAATCAGTTCATTTTCCGGAAGAACAGACCAATTTGGCGACTGAACTGCTCTCAGCCACTTGAAATCATCCACATTGCTCCAATTATTCGTTTCTTCTTCGAGACCGGACTCCTTCAAATCCCCAGCAACCCCTTCATATTGCAAGCAATACGGAGCAAATCTAACCCCTGCACAATCCTCGATTATTGGTCTGCTCCTCACTCTCAAATAAAAATCACACCTTTTAGCCAAATGAATCCTGATCTGATGCGAAGCCAGCACAAAGACACTATCTTCAACATCTTCCATCAAAATTGACCCTAGCACAGGCCCGGCATACACCTTACAGTTCCTCAACCTGTGAATATATATTGCTCTAACTCTTCCGATCAATCTCACCTCACATGAATCCAGATCCGAAATGGTATATTCACCAACCTCCAACCCCTTGAAATTCTTCACCAACACCTCATTGGACCTGTTCCTGAACCCCGGGGAATCACGCACCGCGAAGCAGGTTTTCTCCATCGCAACTAGTTCTGGTTTACTCCCTTCTGCCGCTGGCTTACTCAAACCCTTGCTAACCGACTTGTTCTTAAACGAGAACTTCTTCTTCGGAATCAATTCCGAATTCAAAACTTCCAGAGACTGCTTCAGATCAGCAACCGTCTTCAGCGCAGATCTCACCTCGTACGACGGCAGGAAGTACGAATTCTCCGCCACGAGCATCTCCAGCTCCTCGATCGACTTCGCGATCTGCTCCAATCGCGATTTCGCCGAAGCCGCATCACTCACCGCCTTCGCTTCCGCGATCTTGGTTCCTATCGAGCGTTTCGACTCCGAAAAGCGCGCGAGAAATGCGTCGGTCGACTCGGATGCCGGAGCCGAATCCGAGTTGCGGCTGGTCGTGCTCTGTATCCGAGCTTGATGGAGATTCGATAGCCGTTCGATCATCTGCACTCTCTTTCGCTCTAACGATGGATCTACGCCGTCGCCGGCAGACGAATTAGGGCTCCGATTTCGATCTCCGTCTTCTTCCATCGATGAGACTACCGAAGAGAGAGAAGGAACGTAGAGCGTATTAATCATGGGCTTCGGCCCGAAAATTGATGTAGACCCAATAAGGAGGCCCATGTCACTGTATTTCTGTATATTTATTTATTTATTTTAATATATAAATACGTGAGGGGGAATAGTGTCTTCATTGATATTGGCTGGTTGAATTCCTTAATTTGAAGAACAGAGATTTTTGTTTCGAAATTGTTCGCCGGAGACAATGGCCTCTGCGCCGCTGGGGAAGATGAATGTGGATGAGTTTTCAATTTGGGGGTCAAGGAGCGTTGACTGCTTCGAGAAGCTGGAGCAGATTGGGGAAGGGACGTACGGGTGAGTGTGAATTAATGTTTTTTCTGCTTGACCGTTGAGAAGCGATTTTTTCTAGGGTTTTAGGTTTGTATTCCGATTGACTCGAATGCATGTGATCGCGTTATGAATCGTATTTTTATGAATTTATTCTTCCATTTGGAGACGGTGTGTGTGATGGTGGACTCGATTTGTGTTTTTCTGTTATTGATCGGCTTCTTGATTCTGATGTTCGATGTTTCCGGTTTTTTTTGTAAGTCGGCGGTGAGTTGGTTCTGGAAAATTATTATTTATGAGTCTTTCTGTGCCCTAGATTATTTTTGTTGCTTTTTTGATCCTGCAGTTAATTTTCTTTGGTAGACTATTATGAGGTTGTACACTAGTATGGAGAAAAGAGATTGTTAGATATGATAGGGAATAGTTTTACTTAGGGTATTTACTGTAGAATAGTAGAAGCATGCAATGCAAGTCAAATTACAAAAGACTGAAAAAAATTGATAGGAAAACCATTTGTATGAACAAAATCTGATTATGCCAGTTGGGGTAATTCAAAGCAATGCTTGCATGAATCAAAATCCACTGGATGAAGTTTTAGGTCTGTGTTAATGGTTATAGCTTGTCTTAGAAACCTTGGCATCGTAAACAATGACTTTGACGTGGTAGGGTGACTGAATAACTGGGGCATTGCCTGACACAAAACCAAAAATGTGTACTGGAATCCTAAATGATGATGTAACTTCTGTTCTCGTTTGATTCATAGCAGGATCTTTTGGTAACGGAGTTTGCAAATATTAGATCCGACTCATTCAAAAGATAAATGTTTTTAGATAAATTCTCTCAAACACAACATCAGGGGCATTGAGTATGATGCTTGACCATCTTCACCTACCATCCCTTGACGGAAAAATGTGCATGTATTATAGAATTCTTAAATCATTACCGTATCGCATCTTACTATTGATATTTGCTTCACAGGCAAGTGTTCATGGCTAGGGAAAAAGCTACAGGGGAAACTGTTGCCTTGAAAAGAATTCGGATGGACAACGAAAGGGAAGGGGTCTGTATTATTTTACTATTTATTATGGTTTTAGCCTGCGGCCTATTTAGTTTTATTTTATAGTTATTTATTGAGTGCTTCTTCTACGCAGTTCCCTATAACTGCCATCAGGGAAATAAGGCTGTTGATGAAGCTTGACCATGCTAATGTTGTCAAATTGAAGGAGATTGTAACGTCCACTGGTATATGTCCTTTTTTAAATGTTGCGCTGAAACATGCGTCTCCTGTTATGGTGACTCCTAATTGTAGTTTTTGACATCATGGATGTACTCTTCAGGTCCCGAGGATGATGGACAAGCTAATACAGGTCAGTGAAGTTCTTACATAAAATTTAACATTGCTGGTTGCTTTTTCGTCATCTTTTGTTCTACGTCACTGCTTCTTGGTTGTTTTTGTAATCTTTGAATCATTCTCAGTAATGTCAGCAGTTCCATACGAAATACTGGTCATTCAGAGAAAAATCTCATTTGCCAGAGTCATTAGGCTTCTAAATGATGATATAGTTGTCAACATTGTATTACAGATGGGAACAAATACAGAGGCAGTATTTACATGGTTTTTGAGTATATGGATCATGATTTGACTGGTCTTTCTGATAGACCAGGGCAGAGATTTTCTATTCCGCAAATCAAGGTAGAACATCATAGAATGTTGTATAGCTGTTTGAATGTACACTTTGTTTAGCTCATAAGCATGTCATTCTGAATGGAACAATTTTTTCAGTGTTATATGAAACAGCTGTTGACTGGGCTCCATTATTGTCATCTTCATATGGTTCTTCATCGAGATATCAAAGGTGAGTGTCAAGTTGACAGTTGTACCTGTTCTCAAACCATTTGGAACTCTATAATTGGGGCTTGAGCGATGACATGCTATTTCTTTTTCGTCATAGGGTCCAATCTTCTAATAGATAATAAGGGTATACTGAAGCTCGCAGATTTCGGGCTGGCACGGTCATTTGCTAGTGACCAAAATGCAAATCTTACAAATCGTGTGATAACTTTGTGGTACAGGTAAATTTCACTCTTAATATTTGAAACTCAGGTTTTTATTTTACATCTGTGTATTTGGCTTTGAAATAGAACTCGTGACAGTTAATGATTCATTTCTTAAATATTTGGTAGATCGCCAGAATTGCTTCTTGGAGCCACTAAATATGGGCCTGCTGTTGACATGTGGTCTGTTGGGTGTATCTTTGCCGAGCTGTTGTATGGAAAACCAATTCTGCCTGGTAAAACTGAGGTTAGTTATAGTATTTCACAATTGGTGACATCAAAATGTAAGCCATAGTACCCAAGCGTAACTGATCGGTTCCGCTTAATTTTTATGGCACAGCCTGAGCAACTTAGCAAAATATTTGAGCTGTGTGGAGGCCCTGATGAGGTGATTTGGCCTGGAGTCTCCAAATTGCCATGGTATAACCAATTTAAGCCATCCAGACCTATGAAGAGAAGAGTTAGGGAAGCTTTCAGGCAGTAAGTAGCCAAGCATTCTGGCCTTCACATACTAGTTATTATGCAGCATGCGCAGATACATACTAATATTTTTGTTTCTTGTTACAGTTTTGATCGCCATGCCCTGGACTTGCTGGATAAAATGCTGACTCTTGATCCAGCTCAGGTACCACATACATTTGATTTGCTAGAGAAACTAATATCTTCCCTTGTGTGCAATCGGTGGCTTACTTTGCATTTACTAGTGTAGTGAAGGTACACCTGTGACCGATAACCCCCATGAGTCAATCAATGTATCTCTGTTTGGTTGTTTTTTGTTACCATTTTTATTTTTCGTCTGTACCAATAACCCTTGTGCTCTTTTGGCAGAGAGTATCGGCAAAAGATGCCCTGGATGCTGAATACTTCTGGTGTGACCCACTTCCCTGCGACCCCAAAAGGTTTGCTTCTAAGTTCTAATATCATATGATGTGTGAAAATTCAGGGACCATTTGCATGTGTATTGAAATATGTTTGTGGGAGCGGTGTTTTGTGCTTGTGGCTGTTTGTTTTCATTGCGTACTTCACATGAGTGACTGGAGTTATGGTTGCATTGAACAGCCTGCCTCAATATGAGTCGTCGCATGAGTTCCAGACTAAGAAGAAAAGGCAACAGGAAAGACAAACGAGTGAGATGGGAAAGAAGCAGAAGCTGCAGAGTCAAGCACAACATACTCGCCTCCCTCCTATCCAGCATACAGGCCCTTCTCATTGGGGGACGAAAAACCATCCCATGAATGCCTCCTCCCAGCCTAGTGCATCTGCTCACCACTACAACAAGCCTCGCGACGCTCCAAACAGATACCACCACCCTGCCGGAAACCCATATAATAATAGCAATAGCCAAGCAGGGGTTGGTGGTGGTTACACCTATGCACAACAGCAGCAGCAGGGAAGATATCCTCCTCCAAGGGATCAACCAGTTGGTCATTCAAATTATCAACAGAACAACCAGTTTGGGGCTCCTAATCCTCCTGCAAGGCCTTCTTCAAACCCAAGTGGAAGTAGCAGGAATCAGCAGTATGGGTGGCAGCAGCAGCATTGACCTACCAACAAACACTTAGCTAACCTCCTCAATCTCTACACAGAAGAAGTTTTAATAGAGCATTATTGTTAGTAGAAAGGCTTCTTCTTCTTCTTTTAAATAATTATTATGATGTTAATAATAGTAATCTTAGGCACACAATAATATGTTCCATCTTAGTAATTCAAGTGTTAGGGCATGTATAGTTACATAAATAATATGTTCCATGTCCCGTGACTTTTTTCTTCCTTTGTCCACTTGTGACATGTGTCTGCTGCTGCACAATGCTGTTTTCCAAAGAGATGCATTGCGTCCAACAAACACACAAATATCACATGCACACAGTGACAAGAAGCCTTTGTCATCCACTCTTCACAAATACTTTAAATAAACCATTGAAGGGTATTTGGGTCATAGAAAAAATAGGACGGAGGACAGTCTTAGATGGATGTGACTTATGCGGGTGCTCGTGACATGCGGTCAGGTGCTAACTGGCACTGCCTTGCTTCTCTCTCTTCTTTACTTCCTTGTTAAAACATCTATCTGCAGCAGCAGTTTTGAATCCTTGATAATGTTTGCAGCACTCATCCCTCTCTATTTCTGATGTTCTGGATCTTCATTTCCTGCTCTCCAGATTACCCAGATGGAGCATTCATCATCACTGGTAGCAACAATTACCTTGTTTCATTTCCTCAGCCATCAAATGTTTGAACCTTCAACTTGTATTTTCTGCCTGCTTACAAATCCATTATGCCCTGGAGCTTTCTGTAGCTCAGTTTTGAATTTTCATGTCCGCAGGCGCAAGATGTTTATACCATCCAGTTGCCAGATGGGGATAATTTGCTTCCGGAGCATGATCCAGGCTCGGCTTGGTTTGGCCTCATGCAACTCCCAAGCCTGTTTAAAACTCAGATGGTCTGCTCTGCCACCCAATTGAGCTGCCAGGACTGTGTCACTTTGCTTGTTGGAGAACCAGCTAGTCACTCTCCTGATCCAGCAGATGTGGACAAGGGGAGTTCAGACACTTTAGCCGCAGCTGCAACTCCTTGGAATGCCGCAAGCTCAGGCCTTGTCACTGTAAGCCACACTTGCCTTTTCAATGCAATTCCCTTAAGAGTACCCACCCAATTTCATGCTGATGTACGAATGTTGGCAGCATGTTCAGAAGGCGTTGCAGCGGCAAGTCAGCGGCCATTTAGGTGGGAAATTCGCGCAGCATCTGGTAGACTATTTCCTGGTGTTACTCAAAACCTCCTCTGGAGGTAAAAATGAGCTCACACATGATTCCTCATCACTTGCAATCTGTAACATGAGTATAGATTCAGCAGACAAATCGGCAGCTGAGAGGGGTCATGATCCATCAAACAACAGGTGGAAGAGATACAAGCGATCTGCGTCATTTGATTCAAGAAAAGTTGTCCTCTTCTTCTCCATCCTGTAAGCAAAATTCCTTCTCATCCTGGTTTGGCAAAATCTGTTTCATCTTGTTGACTTGAGAATAGTTCTCCTTACAGGTCGAGCATGGGAACTCTGATACTTATTTACCTCACTCTGAGAGTCAGGCACATTGGAGCATAAGTCCTGCACAGTTCCACTTTGAGTAAGAACCATTTGTTACCAAAAGCATCATGCTTGTCCATATATTGTTGTTTCACATGACCTGAGTATGAAATGTAAATGCTCAATCCATTCAATTGGCGAGACTAATGACTTATCCATGCTCTTCATGTAGTGTAGCTATAAATGTCTGAGCCAAGAACGCGAGTACTTGAAACAAGCAAGAGGAACATTACCCATGTCAATGGAGTCCAACCGTCAAAAAGCCGCGGCCCCTGATCATTCCACCATCAGGGGAGTTAGAAGAACTCAATGGACATTTCAGTTGTCATCAAAATGAAGAAGAGTGTTTCTTGACCTGCAAATGCAATCAAATATGAGTTCTCCTGCATATTTACATGACCTCATCTTATAAACATGAAAAACAAATTGTTGAGACGCCCATTGGAACAAACAGGAAGCGAAGCCTGAAAATACAGAAGCAAACAAGACAGGTATGTTCCTTCGCCAACACTTGGGGTTTATGCATTCAATCAAATCGCCAACACTTAGGGTTTATGCATTCAATCAAAGTTATCCAACACTTAGGGTTTATGCATTCAATCAAATTTAGCCAACACTTAGGGTTTATGCATTTAATCAAATCGCCAACACTTAGGGTTTATGCATTCAATCAAAGTTATCCAACGCCAAATTATGCATCATGTTGGCGGCAATGCTCATTCAAAAACACCAAAATAAACATTCAAATATTAACGATCTCCGAATCAAAGAAACAGAAGCGATCCATCCGCAGCACAAAAGCACTGGTAAAAAATTATACAACAAATACAGAAGCGAGTGAAGTAGAATTGACGACGATCGGGAGAAAAGAGGTGGTGGAGGACCTGACGTAGAGTTTGGAGATGAGAGGTTGAGCTCCATATTGCAAGGCAGACAAGGGCGAGCAGAATTTTCCGAGCTCTTCTTCTGTGGCTGAGCCCTCTCGCCTTGCTCGCCGCCATCATCGACCACCTCCAACGGCTCCTCCGCTTTCCCGATTGAAATTTTAATTTATTTTAGTGTCGGGGTGTGTTTGTACTTCAATGTTACTTTGGGGGTGTGATTGTAATTAAGGTAAACTTTCAATGTAAATGAGAACGTGTTAGGTGGTGTGGATAATTCATGATTGGCTGACTTTATTACAGTCACGTGGGATTGTTTAATGGGCCCGGCTCTTAATCAGGATATGGGCTGGTCATCTTCTTCCGGGCCCATTAAGTAGCAACCTGGCAAAAAGATAAACGTTAAAATAATTAATAATATTTGTGTCGCTAGGTCTCATCCTGCACATCAATTTTGCATGTCAATTGACCGGTTCGACCGGTTGTGTGAATCATCGTTATTATAATTGGACATGATTTATCGGTTCAATTTCGGAAACTGAACCGAATTTCATGTCGAACCGTTCATGACAATTGACAGGAGTGGGTGAATCTACAGACTCGCACGTTCCTCACAAATATCGCAATCAAATCCCAGCACAATGATTTCTCTCATCATCGTCATAATCATCGTTTTTGTCTGACACCTGTTGATCTGGTTTTCACATTGGATTTATTCACACCAATGCGTGTATTATTTAATTAGGGTGTTAATCGAGTTTGGTAGTATAAAGAACCCATTTCGCCTGTTAGGTTTCTTCGCGTCAATTCACTTTCTTCTTGCATTAACATCTGTAGAAACCAGAGAGAGAGAATGGCGAGTCTTGTTGTGCCGGCTTCAGTTCCTTCTCCGGCCGAAGATGCTGAGCAGCTCCATAAGGCGTTCGCAGGTGTGGCCTTGTTGACCTGACTGAAATGAGTGTTATAATTTGATGGACTGGTTGGGTGATTGGTTGTTTGTTTGATAGATGGATGGATGGTAGATATCCCCATTTTGAGAAAGATGCGTTTTTTTGGTTCAGGACGGAACTGATCCTTAACAAAGTTTCGATCTTTGGGCTTTTTGAGTTTGATTTGGGGGTTGTTTGATACCCCGTTTTCAGAGAGTTGGGATTTGTGGGAATGAGGATGGAACTGATGATCCTTAAAAAAGTTGTCATCTTTGTGGGTTTGAGTGAGATTGACTTGGGGGGTTTGGTTGTTGATACCCCATTTTCAGAAAGTTGGGGGTTGTATGATTGAAGATGGAACTGAACCCTAAAGTTTTGATTTTGTGTTCTTTCGGGTTTTGGGTTTGACTTCGATTAGCGTCTTTAATATTGTTGTTATGACTTGATCAAGCAGATGGGTGTGTTGATCTGATGTTATTATAGTTTGCTTCAATCAGAGTCTTTGAGCAGTTTGATGTTAACAGTGTCTATATCACTATATGTGTTTGCAGGATGGGGAACCAACGAGGAGTTGATCATATCCATCTTGGCTCATAGGACTGCTGCCCAGCGCAAGGCTATCAGACAAGCTTACCAGGATTTCTACGGCGAGGATCTCCTTAAGGACTTGAATGCTGAGCTCTCTAGCGATTTTCAGGTTCACTTCCACACTGGCCATCTTTGAATGTAGTTAGTGTATTGTGAATTTGCTAGATATACCGGACCACATCTCCATGTGACTCAAAAGCTTAAGCTCAAGAGTTACGGTTTTATAATCCAAAATATACTAGCAATTCTTTCATTTCTCAGCCGATGTGGGACAAATTCCCAAGTGCATATTTCTCAACACTCCCCCTCACTTGGGAAGTTGGACGTGTCCCCGAAAGCTCGCTAACTCATCGTAGCGGCAATTAGTAGGTGCGCTAAACGCGACTGCCCTTCAAACGGGTCTTTACCTACACAATCGGTCAGCGTAGGTGCGCAACACGCGACTCCCACTATGGGTCAACCCACGCTGCCGTCAAATGGGCGTCTCATTATGCACTTGGCGCGCTCAAAGGCGCGTCCCACAATCGCACTGGCCCGGACCGCATGCCGTGGCTCTGATACCATGTGAATTTGCTAGATATACCGGACCACATCCCCATGTGACTCAAAAGCTTAAGCTCAAGAGTCACGGTTTTGTAATCCAATATATACTAGCAATTCTTTCATTTCTCAGCCGATGTGGGACAAATTCCCAAGTGCATATTTCTCAACATGTATTGCCGGGACTCCTGTTTTTATCTTGTGTTTTATCGAGCAGCGGATCGTGTTCTTGTGGACGCTGGACCCAGCTGAGCGTGATGCGTACCTGGCTAATGAGGCGACAAAGATGCTGACATCCAACCACTGGATCATTGTGGAGATAGGCTGCACAAGGTCCTCCCATGATCTGTTCCTGGTCAGACAAGCCTACCATGCCCGGTTCAAGAAATCGATAGAGGAGGATGTGGCGCACAAGACCTCCGGAGACATCCGCAAGGTACGTACCTACCGAGACTAGTGGATGATGAACTAACTCCATTGATGATGATGATGATGTTTGTGGTTGCAACAGCTGCTGGTGCCGCTTGTTACGGCTTTTAGATATGAAGGAGATGAAGTGAACATGATGCTGGCCAAGTCTGAAGCGAAGAAGCTCAAGGAGAGAATCAACGACAAGGCTTACTCTGACGATGAGCTTGTCCGAATCCTGGCCACTCGCAGCAAGGCTCAGCTCAGTGCCACCCTCAATCACTACAACAATGAGTTTGGCAACCCCATCAACAAGGTAACATAAATCTAGATAGAATTCATAATGATATTTTTAAGTTAAGGAAAAGAAGGATGATAAAAACTGGAATGCAGGATTTGAAGAGCGACCCTGATGATGAATACCTGAAGCTCCTCAGAGCAGCCATAAAGTGCTTGACAGCTCCGGAGAAGTACTTTGAGAAGATCCTGAGGCTGGCCATCAAGGGTTTAGGCACTGATGAATGGGCGCTGACCAGGGTGGTAGCGAGCCGGGCCGAGGCGGACATGGAGCGCATCAAGGAAGAGTATTACAGGAGGAACAGCGTCCATCTGGACAAGGCAATTGCTGGGGACACCTCTGGTGATTATGAGAAGATGCTTCTTGCCCTGATTGGGCATGCAAGTGCTTAGAAGTCCCTTTTGGTTCCAAAAATAAAGTCTACTTTACAGACAGAATTGCTTGCTTGCTTGGCTTCTTCTTGGCCTTCCTTGTGTATCAGCTTGTGTGTGATTTGAACTTAATTTGGCATGAAATGAGGAGTCATCTGATGTTTTATTTAGCTAAATGTTTTGCCCATTAGGTAGGCTTCAGACATGTCTGGTTTACTTTTGTGGGATATAGAATATGCCCATTCCTGATTCAGCCTTTTCATCAACAGATTGACAAGGCCTAACAAAGGTTCCAGTCGCATTAGGCCGCAGGACTCTGAAAATTGAGCTTTTCCCACCTCATTCAAGGAAGCAATACGATCAGAGATCTTGAAACAACGAGTAAAGCAACCACTAGGAGTTGCGCTCCCTGCTAGTCAAATACTGTAGGTATCTGCATTCATCTCAAATTACACACAATATAAGAAGATATTAAGAGAATGTGTATGTCTGTGAAAAAGTAATTATAAGAACATAACTAACAAATATTTTACCCTCCGCAAAGGCACTATTCTAGGATCCGCGTGAAGCTGAGGCACTACATGAGAAGGCAACTGTGGCCATAACACAGTTCGTAAAGTCAAATCTATTACCATAGAGAGAAAGATATGAACCTTTTATAGTGGACATTCTCACCATCCAGAGACAAAACTAAATCATGAAAAGCTACTAGAGCAGGCCTATGAGATGTTGTAATGCATGATGTTCCCATGGCCCGAACTTTGGCACAAAAACGTTCCTCCATATCAGTTGTCACAGCACTAGCGCACTCGCACATTTGGGCTTATGATAAAAAAGCCTAGCCATTCCCAATCTTTGTTGCTCCCCAAGGGAGATAAGGTGGATACCGATCCAAGAGATACTCGAGGTCAACCTAGAGAATCAAACAAACGAAACCGGAAAGTATTTTAGATAATGAATGAGTGCCAGAACAGTTTGCTAATACAAAATATAGAGAGGGCAAGGTTTTCATACATTTTTAAGCAGCTCAATCATTCAGTCATGGGTAATTAGTTGGTCGCGAAGAGTTCCAACAGCAGTGTATACGGCCTTTGTGGCACATAAAAAAAATTCCTTGTTCAGATCAGAACCAATACCGGGTTTAACAATATGGCCAGAAACTAGGCCACCAAGAACTCTAAATAGTGAGCTTTTACCACTACCCTTGGGTCCTTCAGTAGAAATAACACATTCAAATGTCAAATTGATTACTTAAAATGTCCTTTAAAACAATTAAATGTGATGTTTACTGACATGTTTTCTTTAAGGACTAGCTTGCCGGTAGTTGTACAAAACTAACTACGTCTTAGTTTGATAGTTTCTTAAGCATCCAATTTAAGTAGTAGAATGGTGAAAATTACCTGTAATCTGACGATTAGATCCTGACTCAACCCTAAACAAATATGGATTTTGTTTTTTGTTGCCTGATTGCTAATGATGCTTAACATCAGTTGATTTATACTTACCATAAAAGTTTGAACAATTAATAATCATTAAACAAATGGCGGCGTTTAGATATCTTAAACGACGACGTATAGCCGAGTCACTTTCTGACCTGGTAGTGGATGCAACGGCCCACACAGCATTTAAAAGCCCAATAAAATAAAATTTAATCTAATGTTATTTTTTTCGTAATTTAAATATATATGATTTCAATAAACTTTAGAAACCAATTATTGAATAATATATAAACAAAAAGAAGCGAAATTCTCCCGCTTCCTAGAAAAGGAAATTACTCATAAGACCCCAAGGAAACTAAAATTACAAACCTGGCCCCAAAAGTTTAATTCTTTTTCCCTTCTTCCCCGCCGTCTTCCAAATACTCCTTCTTCCTTCTCTCTGCCGCAGCAAATAAACTAATCACGAAGAAACACGTGGCATAAAGCGCATGTACTTTCCAGTTGGTCTTCGGCGCCTGGTGCAGTAGCACCCTATGAGAAATTGCCACGTAGTAATGCAGGCCGACAGCAAAGCCCACTAGAGTCTGGCCCAGGCTCAACATTTTCGAGCCCAGCCCAGTCTTCGTCGAAAAGACCAGCACCAGGTACATCACCAGCAGTAGCAGGTACATGACGTAGCAGAGCGTCTGCAGAATCTGAAGCCAGACGTAGGTCGACTGCGAGGTGGCGAAGAAGAAGCGGAGGGGCTCGAGGCCGGTGACGACGGCGGAGAGGGAGAGGATGGAGAAGTAGATGGAGAGGTAGATGTTGATGAAGATGAGGAGCTTCTGTAAGGAGAAGTAGGTTTTGATGCGGGAGATGAGGAGGGAGACGAGGAAGAGTGGGAGGATGATGAAGGTGAAGGAGACTAAGTTGGCGGTGGTGGAGGCGTATTTGTTGCCGACGAGTGGTTTGAAGTTTTTTGTCATTTCTTTGTTGGCTTTGGTGAGGTAGGCTTTTGAGGTTTGGGAGATGGATTCGAGATCGGGGAGGAGTGTCTGCTGGAATTTGGACGGAAAGTCTCGGATATCGGAGACGATGTCGTCTTCCTCGTCTTGATCGATCCAGCTCGGTGGTGTTAATTTCTGAACAGCAGTTGGTTTTGGCGTGGGATTTAAATTTGAAAATTTCGGATTCTTCTTCTCTAGGGATTTGGATTTGGTGTCGGTTAGCAGGTCTTTGATTTTCTTGATCTTTGGAGACGTGGTTGTATCTTCCGGGCTGAGATTTTTCATCATACTAGTTTTGTTCTTTGGTGATGATGAGATGGTGAGATCCAAGGATTTCTTGGTTAGGAGAGAGCTGGATGTGGTGGGGTCTGTTGCCTTGTATGTTGAGTTGCGGAGCTTTTTGGATTTGGTGGTGAGCAGCGTGGTGGAGTTTTTGGATGATGGCTTGGAGTTTGACTGTGAGATGGTTGTGGTGGTGGAGGATTTGATCTTCTTTGATGAAGGATTAGGCTTGGCTTCTTCATACTGATCCTCTGCCATTTCTTCCTGTAGCAACAATCTCCTAACTCCAGAGGGCCTCCTTGTGTGAACTCGGTCATCTTTTGATAATGGTGTTGCATTGAAGCTGAGTACTAAGCAACTGAGCAGTACAAGAGTAATGTAAAACAGAAGCAGTAGTACCTTACTGCTGGCAGCCATGTGGGGTTTTGATATCTTTAGAGATCTGGTGCTGCTAAGCACAGAGTGCAACTCAATTCTCAATATAAGGCGAAGGAGCTTCTACAAATTTTAAAGGCCAGAGAGATATATGAAGAGGAGTTCTCCTTTGTGTAGATAAGAATACTATTTATGGAGCTGTGCTGTGTGTATGACTATGTGACAAGTGCGAAGCCGAGGTGTTGAATGAAGACTTTAATGAGAAAGCTGAGGAATTGATGAAAGGTGAGGTCAGTCATTGGTCACATGGGAGCAGAAATGGACAAGGTTAGCTTCCATTATATTCTGCCATAACGCGTTTATGGATAAGTATTTTAATAGGCTTGGTTTTGCTTCTTGAACTCGTATTTCCTTCAAGTATGCATTCACTTGCTCACTATCACATCTGGTATACAATTCTTTCAGAATACTTGGAAATGGGTTTGTATACCTGTGTTTCATTGTGTGTGAAGTATGTATTGATTTTTTTAACCTAATAGTCGAAGTTCCTACATGGGGTCCTAGAATCATGGAGGTAGCGGAATTTCGGTCAATGACTATAGAATGTGATGAGAATTTGTTACTGGTTTTCTAAGCTTCAACTAAATTAAATGGACTTGTTAGGCTTGTGTAGTTGACTTTGTTTATTACATCAAAGGATATAGTTGATATCATTGACTTTCTATTTGGTATTTGTAACCATGCTATTAGATCTGCATTGCATTCCCATTTTGATCAGTAAGGTAACGATTTGTTCCTTGTTTAACATTTTGAGTAACATCAGGTAAATTGTTTTAGGGTCAGTACTCATTTGTTTTTTCCCTTATTTAACTTTAGGAACAAATCACCATCACCTGCATTGGCTCTTATCATAAAGCACCATCCTTTCACTAATAATTAATGTTAGATGCTTTATTCACATTGACAGGTTGATGTGGGGCCCTGTCGGTGACTGCAAAACTCAGTGTGCAGTCTTAGTTTTGATCTCTAATAATTTCCACCAGAGTTGTTTTCAGTTTTCTTGGATTCTTCAACCTGGGTGGTTGATTAGGAATACTAGCATTTAAGTCCAAGATGTGATAAGGAAAGGGCATGGGGCCATGAATGTTGTCTAACATCATCACCTGTGGCATTTTTATGAAATGGAGCGCCACCAAAATATGTTATTTTGGCTTAAATTTTGTGTTTTTGTAATATTTATAGTTATTAGTGGCTCTAGGAAGTTCAAAGATGGGTGTCCTGATGAAACATTGGTCAATAAAATAAACTTAGGTTTGGACCTACTTAGAAAAGGCTTCTAGTGAGTAGCGTACATGTTTGAGATGAGATAAAATGTGGGTCATCACAATGGTGAGTCTTTTATTCATCTTTTTCCTTAAACTATTTGTGTATAGTTGCGACCTAATTGTGGGTAATAATGCTATTTGGGTGGCCTATGTTTCCTAAATCATTTATGAATTGCATGTTTGTTTTTTCTGAAGCCCTGTATCCCTTTTGCGTGAGCATACGGAACCTTGGATAGTTAGGCGCTTTACAGCTGTTTGACGTGCACCATGAGGCCCGTATAAGCTCAAAATGACCCAGCTGGTGGGCTCATATCGGCCCATTTAATTACTAGCCTATTTCCTAGTCTTTTGGAGAGTATACTCACTCCCCCTTCACTTTTTACATTTTAAATCCCTACCACGATCTGTCCGCAACACTCTAATTCTAGCAGATTTGGAGAACATGCTCAATGAAATAGTGAAAGCCATTTACGGGGTCTCTCTCTCGAAACTGTGAGTCAAGATCGGCCACAGCTGGCCAATAATAGCACGTAAATGTATAATACGTGCAGGGCAGCTACCCTTAAACGTCTACGTGACCTCCAATTACTTTCTTCTTAAAAATGCTAGCTGATCCCTTAAATGGCGGGCATATGCCAAATGGGCTTCTCCTTTCAGTTGCTAAAAAAAGTCAAAAGATCCTTAATTCCACCTTACGCCCAAACCCTGCCTCATATTTCCCCACCACAAACTCCTCCAAAAATTGACACCAATGGTCAACTCCCCATTCCCTCAATCCTGTTGGTGGATTCAGTTTTTGTCTTGTGTTTTCCTTTGATTTCTGCATTCTTCTGCTTGTTATCAGATGCTGTTTTTTGGCTGTTTGATCTCTTCTTCTTGCTGGCCCTGAGCCTGAGATCGATCATTTGCCAATGTTGGGTCATTTGTCATCTTTTTGGTGGAAATTTTGGAATAGTCTGTAATTGATGATATGTTGTGAATTGGGTCTGTAACATATGTTAGATGTTTCCTGTGAGAATATAGGACAGAAATATTTGTATTGAGGTATTGAAACATGACAGATGTAGCAGGTGAGGATTCACCTGAAAAGAAGTCAGGCTGCGGCATTCTTGGAGCTGTTTTCGGCCGCCGAAGCTTCTGGCCAAGGAGAGCCACCTCCACAGGCTCATTACCAGGGCTAGGCAACAACAATGTGGTTAGAGTCCCAAGCTCACCCATCTCAAAGAGGAGGCGAGGCAGCTCAGACGATTCTGATTTCTTCGAGGCGGCTGGAGAACTCCCGCCTGCCGGTTCCAAGAGTAACCCTGGTGATAGAATCATCGCTAGACCTGCACCAGGCCAGCCCAGAGGTGCTCCACCTGCATATCAGCAAAAGAACCAGGAAATGACCACCATGATAACAGCAGCTCCTCCTCCTCAAGCTTCTGCCAAAATGCCAATGGGAATGGCCACCTCTAAAAACAGTCAGCAGCAAATCTATGGAGGAGGGCAGAACAGGAAAGTTCCCAAGGAGGCAATCGGCATATCCGGGGAACTGGAGAACATAATAGCTGAGCACCAGAAATCAAGAGGAATAGGTAATCTGGTTCGAGCTTCCTCCAGTAATGTAATGCTGTTTGGGAATTTGGGTAACCTCGGAGGAGGTGGCGGAGGAGGGTATACTGCCTCGAATAATGTCATGGATCATCTCCCCAAGCCTGCCAGAGAGAGCAACTCAGCGTCCAAAAGCGTATCGAATTACACGCCCAATGGAGTGTCCAAGGCCAATCTGTTGAAGAAAAGCAACGATGGGAAAATGGGGGAGACAGGAGGGTCTCTGTGCAGGGCTCTTTCGACTCGAATGGACCCAGAACAGCTGAAAATTATGGGCAATGAGGACTACAAGAATGGCAGATTTGCTGAAGCTTTGGCCTTGTATGATGCAGCTATTTCTGTGGATCCAAACAAAGCGTCTTACAGGAGCAACAAGAGTGCAGCTCTTACTGCACTTGGCCAGCTTCTTGAAGCAGTTTTTGAATGCAGAGAAGCCATAAGGATCGAGCCTCAGTTCCACAGAGCTCACCATCGTCTGGCCAGTCTGTATCTCAGGTAACCAATGCATAAGCATAAGATTCTTTGATTTGATTCCATCTTCTGCAAGCTTATCTAAGTTTTTATACCAGACTGGGAGAAGCTGATAAGGCAATGTATCATTACAAGCATGCTGGACCTGAAGCTGATCCTGAGATCGCCTCCAAGACTAAAATCCTTCAAGCTCATCTCAGCAAGTGCACGGAGGCTAAGAAGCAAAGAGACTGGAATACTCTAATAAAGGAAACTGGGGTAGCCTTGGCTTCTGGTGCAGACTCTGCACCTATGGTCAGTGATATTAGCATTCCTCCCAACTCTGATTTCATTCCAACCCTATTCGACTAACCTCTGAATTTTTGGTTGAAAAGATTTTTGCACTGCAAGCGGAGGCTTTCCTGAAACTCCGCAGACACCAAGATGCTGATGACACATTACTAAAGGGTCCTAGCTTCGACGTAGATGCTTGTACCAAGTTTCTTGGCCCCATTGGAAATGCCAGCTTGCTGATGATCAAGGCTCAGGTGGATTTAGCTGCAGGCAGGTTAGTGTCTTATTTAACTCAGCTTCTCTAGTTTTGTTAATCTAAAAGGAGAAGGTGAACAGGTTTGATGATGCACTGGAGGCAGCTCAGAAGGCAACAAGGCTAGATTCGAACAACCGGGAAGCGAGCGCGGTGGCCAAAAGAGCTAGAGCAGTGGGGCAAGCCAGATCACAAGGCAACGAGCTTTTCAAAGCTGCAAAGTTCACTGAGGCGTGTGCTGCATACGGCAACGGGCTCGAGCATGACCCGTACAACTCAGTATTGCTGTGCAACAGAGCAGCTTGTTTATCCAAATTGGGAGAGCTTGAAAGAGCTGTGGAAGACTGCACTGCTGCTTTGAATCTCAGACCATCATACACCAAAGCCAGGCTAAGAAGAGCTGATTGCCACGCAAAGGTGAGCTTTGCTTGCTTCCCAAGTAAATTGGTTAGACAGACTACTGAGAATTTTGAATATTTGGTTGTGTGATTCAGTTGGGGAGATTGGAAGCTTCCATTCATGACTATGAAATACTGCAGAAGTTGGCTCCGGAGGATGAAGAGATCAGCAAGGCTTTAATGGAGGTACAATCAAAACTCAAGAAACAGTGAGGGATGGAAGAGAAGACATGAAAATTTGAGTATATTTTTCGTCTAGTTATTAGAAAACGACGTAGTTTTGACTGTATTTAGCGTGAACTCGTCACTTGAACTTAAATTTTAATTTTGCAATCAAAAACTAAACATTCTCATTTTGCTTTAACTGTATCTCAATCGGGCTCAGCTATGACCGGTCCACTTATTGGGCCTAATCTACACTAGCCCATTTATTGGGCCTAACCTAACACTGGCCCATAACCATAGCATACGAAAAATACCAAATAAAATAAGGAAATTAAAAAAACAGATCATTCAAAAACAAGGGCAGAAATCAGTAATAGCGTAAACCCTAGAAAAGCTGAGGCCGAGCCGCATTCATCACCCAAAACCTCGTCCAGGGGTTTAAGCTCAATTTATCAAGAAATTCGTCTCGAGAATCAATCTCCGCTGCAAGATTACTCGCTTTAGGATTATCCCCGTTTCTCGGATTTTCTGCGCGATTTAAACTTTCAGGCTGCGTTTTATGTACTGAGATTGTCCGGCGATGGGGGAAGAGAATGACCAATCCCACAAGTCCCACAGGGTTCGAAAATCCGGCGCCTCGTCGAAGAAAGGGAAGCCTGATAGGAAGAAGAAGAGTGACATATCGGAAGAGAAGAGGCAAAGCAATCCAAAGGTTGGATTTTTAACATCATTCGTATTGCGTTTTGTGCTTCGTGGATTGTGTTGATTATGTATTGGATGGAATGTTTGTGGGTTTGAATTCGGTTGTTAGTAGCTGAGTTGGGTTTTTGCGGGTTTAGGCTTTTGCGTTCAAGTCATCGGTGAAGGCAAGGAGATTGCACACGCATTCTACTGAGAAGGAGCAACGCAGACTTCATCTTCCGACTGTTGATAGGGCTATTGGTGAGCAGCCGCCCTATGTTGTGTTGGTTCAGGGCCCGCCACAGGTTGGGAAGTCTCTTTTGATTAAGTGTCTTGTGAAGCACTACACTAAGCAGAGCCTGCCTGAGGTGCGGGGGCCTATCACAATTGTATCAGGTATGAGGAGATGGAGCTTTATGGGTTCCTAGATTTTGAGAAGCTTAAAGTTTTAGGGTTCGTTAATTTTTTATTTGGTTTGAAAAGTGGAATCTGTGTTATGTGTTTCTTATCCGAGGAGAATGTTTGTAGGTAAGAAAAGGAGGCTACAGTTTGTTGAGTGCCCAAATGATATTAATGGAATGCTCGATGCTGCTAAGTATGCTGATTTGGCTCTTCTTCTTATTGATGGAAGTTATGGCTTTGAAATGGTTAGTTACTTTCTGAATACACGATTGTATTTAAACGCCATATAGTAATTTCATGACAACATTGAGAATGTCATTTGAATTGCTATTGTTGGTTTGAAACTGTTAACTTATCCAGATTCCGTGCAGCATAAATCACATTTGATTGCAGAGTATCTTTGTTGTCACTGATGCAGTCTTTTTTGTGACTATTACTCTCAATTGCTTGAAATATTCAAATCTTCTATTTCCGTCTTCTAACTTGTGTTGACTTTGATGTTAGGAAACGTTTGAGTTCCTCAACATTTTAAAGACTCATGGGTTTCCAAAAGTCATGGGTGTGCTCACACACCTAGATAAATTTAAGGATGTGAAGAAACTACGAAAAACTAAGCAGCGTCTGAAGCATCGATTTTGGACTGAAATTTACGATGGAGCGAAACTATTTTACTTATCTGGTTTGATTCATGGAAAGTAAGTGAATGTGAAAAATGCATAATGGTCCATGTTTTAAAATTTAATCAATCACATTATCTTGCCAATCCTACGACCAGGTATACGAAGCGTGAAGTCCACAATCTGGCGCGCTTTATATCTGTGATGAAGTTTCATCCACTGTCATGGCGAACTGCCCATCCATACCTATTGGTAGATCGCTTTGAAGATGCAACCCCTGCAGATAAGGTGCAGCGTGATGACTCTTGTGATAGAAATGTCATACTTTATGGTTATCTACGCGGTTGCAATTTCAAAAAAGGTACTAAGGTATGTGCTTCCTCAAAATATTTGTTTTCATTTGCTGCACTCAATATTTCTTTGAGTTTATGGCTAGCTGTACATTATGAAATGAGGAGTCATTTATTTATTTATTTTGTGTGTATTAGGTGCATATTGCTGGGGTGGGTGACTTCCCAGTTGCTAATGTTAGTAGCTTGTCTGATCCATGCCCTTTGCCATCCGCTGCTAAAAAGAAAGGCTTGAGAGAAAAGGAAAAATTATTCTATGCACCAATGTCTGGAGTGGGAGACCTTCTGTACGACAAAGATGCTGTCTACATTAATATTAATGATCACTTTGTGCAGTTTTCCAAGACTGATGATGAAAATGACGGAACTGCTCGCAAAGGTTTTAAATATTCCGAGCAACTTGTTCTTTCATTGAAACTGGGAATCTTGTTTGTGTTTGCTTGTTTGTTTCATTATTTGCAAATGTGATGCCAAGCATCAGTCGGTAGCTTAAATATACATACTTTTGGTAACTTTATGACAATTTATTAATGTGTAACAGAAGAAGTTTAGTAGATGTGGTCCAACTTATAAGCAGTGTTTCTCTACTGTGGCAGGGAAAGACGTTGATGTGGGAGAGGCAATGGTTAGAGCACTTCAGAACACAAAATATTCGATTGGTGAAAAGCTAGGAGAAAGCTCCATCTCATTTTTTAGCAGGAAAGCAAATGCATCATCTGAAGACCATGACATTGGCAACAATTCGAATGATGAAGACAAGATTCGTATGATTGAGCCTACGGAGCATTTCCCACCTGGTCAGTTTTCTGATTCTGATCAATCAGATGATGACGATGATGGCTCAGAGTCAGATCATGATGAGTCGGATTCAGAGTCAGAAATGGATGGAGGTGGAACTAACGAGCAAGAATCTGCTTCTGATGAAGAAAACGATGATAGCCCCGACAAACAAACTTCTTCTGGGAAGAAACACAAGGAGCATGTTGAGTATCATAATGGAAGAATAAGGAGAAAAGCTGTTTTTGGAGATGACAATGATGAACATGATGCATCTGAGGTACGCAACTGTGAAATGTTTGCTTTTCTATTGAAAGTGACTAGTTAGCTGCATGGTGACATGCATAGATGTTCAAAAAATGTGACTTATCTTTCAACGCTGTTGGGTACTCCAAATATGACAGAACTAACCCGGTGATTTAACATTGCAACGTTGTGCAATTTGTGGAGTATTATCTCGTGTTGTTATATTTTCATTGAAGGCCTCTGTGAATTATGTTTTCCAAAGGATATACATTTTTGAATCCTAAGTGTGAAGGTACTATGTAATTTAATGATTTGGAGAAAAAGCCAGACTCCCAAGGAAATGCAGAAAAAGCTGGTTTTTGATTGTAATATTGTTTGATACATGGAATTCACGGACAAAGGGGGGAATGAATGCTCAGTGACTAGGGGGTTTGCAGTAGGAAATATCATATTCTCTTTTCTCACTTGGTGCAGCTGCACCACCATATATGCACTTTTTGTTGTGTAATTGGGAACTAAATAAAGGAATTTGAATTTTAAAAAGTAATATTTTATTTGTTTTAGGATTCCGGCGATGACAATGAAAATGGGGAAACTGATGATGATGATGAAGATATGCAGGAGATGTTTGATTCTGGTGAAGAATCATCAGAGGATGGTAAAGATCATAACATTGGTACTACTTCTCTAGCCTTAAACTGCCTAATTTAGTTATTGACTTTATGTCACAATGTTAAGTGTCTCCATGCTTTTGTTTATATCCATAGAAAACAAGACAGAAGATGCATCCAAATTTGTGGCCCCTTTACTTCGAACACTAGCATTAAGGAAGAATATAAATCTAAAGCAACTTGTGTATGAGTCTAAAACCTCAGTATCTGATAGCGAGGACGATGATGATGATGAGTTCCTGGTCCCAAAAGGGAAGGGAAACAAGGTTTGGATATGTTTTTGATTTTTATTGTAGATTTCGATCAATTTGTGTAATAATTCACTTTATCATTTATCTTGATAAATATTTGCAGAAAACTCAAAAAGGGTTGGAAGCTAGCAGCATCTACAACGAAGATTGCTCCAAGTTTCATTCCAATGTGGATCTTGGAAATTGGAGGAATACTGAGGATTTTGAAAGTATTCGCCATCGGTTTATCACTGGGCAAAATGCAGGAAATAAAGGCGATGATGAAGTTTATGGCGATTTTGAAGATTTAGAGACAGGTGAGAAATTTGATACTAGCAATGAAGAAAACCAAAAAGAAGCTGATTTAAAGGATGAAGAACGAAGGCTTAAAAAACTTGCTCTGCGCGCCAAATTCGACTCTCAATTTAAAGATTTGGAAACAATAGAAGACGAAAACATTGGCGAAGACAAATATAAGCGACCTCAGGATCAAGGTGGATTTTATGAAAAGGTTAGCATCTGCCTCTAGATCTGTTGGTTGACTGGTTGATCAAAATTCTAAGTGGTGTAATTTTTCCGCAGTTGAAAGAGGAAGCTGAGCTTCGTACACAAATGAACCTCATGGAGCTTATGGATCTGGACGAGGACACATTAGTGGAGATCGAGGGCTATAGAACAGGAACCTATTTAAGATTGGAGATTCACAATGTTCCTTGTGAGATGGTTAAATACTTTGATCCTTTCCATCCTCAGCTTGTTGGTGGAATCGGTCTTGGCGAAGAAAATGCAGGCTACATGCAGGTCAGAGCACGTGCTAGTTCTATTTGTTCCTGATTTCTATTTGTTGAAATGTTTGTCATATTTGTAATTTTTTTACTGGGAATTCACTCACAAGGATGTTAAAAGGTAAAACACGAGATATGTATCATATATTATTTAAAAGATTCACTTCAAAACGTTTTTCATACATAAATATTGTGACTGATCATTTTGATGTCACCGACTTATGTGTAAGTTGCTTTGTGTATTATCTAGATGCGGATAAAGAAGCATAGGTGGCGTAAGAGAGTGCTTAAAAACAGAGATCCGATAGTTATATCTATTGGTTGGAGGCGCTATCAGATTACCCCTGTCTATGCCATCGAGGATCCAAATGGACGTCATCGTATGCTCAAGTATACTCCTGAGCACATGCATTGTCTTGCCTGGTTCTGGGGTCCTCTTGCTCCTCCCAATACTGGACTCATTGCCGTCCAGAAACTATCCAACAATCAGGTTAGAGATTTTCTTCAAGAATCACTATAATCAGGAGGGCCTCTTTGCTATTTTAATATTTCCACACACGTCATATCTTACTTTTGTTCGGGCATTTGGATCTGTGTTTACATTTGAATCATGCATGTATATTGAGATTGATATTAAAATTGTTCCGCAGTCGTCTTTTCGAATTGTGGCAACTGCTGTTGTCTTGGAGTTCAACCACGCAGCACATATAGTTAAAAAGGTCAAGCTTGTTGGTCATCCTTGCAAGATCTTCAAGAAGACGGCGCTTATTAAAGATATGTTCACTTCGGATCTTGAAATAGCTAAGTTTGAGGGCGCTGCTATTCGGACTGTCAGTGGGATAAGAGGACAAGTGAAGAAGGTGAGTTATTTAAAATCTTATAATGGACGTATCTTTTTTAAAAGAAATAAAAAAGCGTCGTCCACTTCCTACCGAACTGGGAGGGTTGACTCTTATTTTCCATGTACAAAATTTTGCCACATGAAATGGTATTCATTCTGCTCATGTAAATGTGGCAGGCTGCAAAAGAAGAGCTTGGTAATCGGCCCCATAAGAAGGGTGGGTCTACTACTGGAGGCATCGCTAGGTGCACTTTTGAAGATAAAATTCTGATGAGTGATATAGTCTTCCTGCGTGCATGGACTGCTGTCGAGGTTCCTCGCAATTATATACCATTAACCACAGGACTAGAACCACGGGATAAAACATGGAAAGGAGCACGACCGATGAGTGAATTAAGGCGGGATCTTAACATTCCAATACCTGTTAACAAAGATTCTCTGTACAAGGTAAATATTTGTTATCCTGTCATCGATTTTCGACACTTTATACTTGGGATTCTAATCAAGCCATTTCATTCTTCTAGCCAATTGAAAGGAAGCCAAAGAAGTTTAACCCACTAGTTATCCCAAAGTCGCTTCAGGCTGCACTCCCATTTGCATCGAAACCTAAGCTCATACCCAGTCGCCAACGTCCACTTCTTGAAAATCGTAGAGCGGTTGTTATGGATCCGCGGGAGCGCCAAGCACATACACTTGTTCAGCATCTTCAGCTTTTGAAACATGAAAAGGTATGTGCACTTTTTGAGGTTCGTGTTTTGTAATTATAAGCAGCCATGTAGTTTAGTAGTTAAAAAGGCCGATTCTATGCCCCTCCAGGTAAAAAAGAGGAAAGTGAAAGACGAGCAGAAGAGGAAAGCACTCCAAGCCATAAAGGCCAAGGAAGAGGTTATTTCTAAAAAGCGGCAAAGAGAGGATAGACGAGAGCGATACAGGGAGCAAGACAAGGCAAACAAGAGAATCAGAAGTCAATCTTGAGACACAGTATAATTTTTGACAATGTGATCGCACTATGTATTTCTCATTGCAAGCCTGGAATGGGATGCCTTGCAAGAGGAGATTTTGTTTATTGACAAGGATTTATATAAAGTTGAAAGAATGAGGTTGTCTCAACTATGTATTTATGCAGCCGGAGTTTTATCTCATCAAAGCAACAGGAGGAATTTAATGAATATGATCATGATTCATAAAAGCTGCTATGTCTTTGAGGTATGTAATTTTGGAGTTCTAACCTTGTCCTTGGGGCAGCGCAGGAATAGCCTTTCCTGAACCTAGTGTTAGCACTATTCTTTGTCTCTACCTCGACGTGGAATATTGCACAAACCGGCCTGTGGTCTGAAAATCTTGACTCACCTCGAATATATGACTGCTGCTCTATGCCATTCCCAAACCACAGTATTCTGTCACACCTGAAAACCAACCTTTTAAGTTCCTGTTTCGTGAAGGTAATTAGAGTGTGTGATTGATGTAAATGGGCAAACCATGCAGGAGTACGGCGCTTCTTCTTAGATTTCTCAGTTTCTCCAGCATAAGAGTCTGAATTATGAGAATACTTGTAAGTAGGAGCGAAGACTATGCCTCCTTCTTTCCACCCATTGAAAACCCTCCCTGCTGCTTTCTCAATATTCAACTGCAATTTAACACAAACCTCCTTAGCGCGGATGGAAGGACATGTGCCATTTTTTTCATCAACAAACCTGATCTTTCTCAAGCAGAGTATCCCAGTCGTTATCTTCTAATAAGTGCCTTGTTTCTTCATAGCTCAGAGCCACTCGATAATTCAGATCTCCAAACCAGATTACACGACTATATGTCAAATCATGGAATTCAGTCAGTACTAAAAATGTAATCAAGTGACAAAAATAGAACGTTAAAGAAGAAATCATTTACTTGTGATCCATGATTTTTTCAGGAGCACGAGAAATGGGATTTTTGCAAATTTTGGGAAATTGTGTACTTTTGAGTATCTCCACCACATCTGCATTCCTCTTCAATTCATCCCCTTCCTTTTCTCCAGATGCCAAGTGACTGCAAATGAAGCAAAAACTTGTTTGGTGCAGAGACATGCTGACTGATATGCATCCCTGGAATGACAATATCCAAAATAAGCCAACAGAAGTACCACAGGTAAGGTTATAGATAATAAATCATGCGGATTGATATATGCAAAACTGCAAATCAACTGACCTTATTACCAAGGCAGCCCATTATGCCTCTTCCCATGGAGGAGACTCTGAGATGACTAACGTGTTGTACTATCTCACTCCTGACCCAAATAGCAAGGAAGATACCCACCATTTGCTTGCTTGCTATGAGACGATAACTCATCTGATTAGCAGTTGTCGTTAAGGGATCTACTCCTGCGATTGACATTAATTCCTCAAAAGCGTTGTTGCCACGAACTGGAGTAGAAATGCTGTCACTTAGCTTTTTAGCCCTACGCCTAGGAATTAGTGGAACACCATCTAAATGACAGTTGCACCTCTTTAGCAAAGCACTGTCCGCCCTGAGATTTCGACTAAGAACTTTAAGCGCCGGTTTGTGAAAGAAGTTATGGTTACTTGGCGTCTTGGGCTCCTTCAAATTCTTGTCAACTGGGATTCTGGAAATAGATCCAGGACTCAAATCCGAGGAGGAACAAACTGATTCATGACTTGATTTGTTAAGTGCGTGATTCATCAAAGCAAGCCATTTGGCAGCAGATTCATTGTCTTCCACAACCAGCACATTTCCCGCATTTAACGGAACAATTTCTTGAAAGCTGCGTAACAAAAGAATGTCAGATAATAAACGGCTTCCTCACTTTCAAAACTTGCCCTTTTTTAATATTTTTACCATACTGTGCCCAGAAGATACAACACAGTTTATATGCATTAATATTCCATTGACGTGTGAAGCTTTCAGCATCAATGATATTGAGATGGCGGTTCATATATAACCTGCTTACCCAAGAACATATATGTCCGAGGAGCCCTCCGCCAGCAGAAAATCTTCAAGGTTTAGTCCAGTGGTGGGAGACTTCCCCCCCACATTCCAAGTGGCAACAAATATTCTGCACTCCAACAATTCGCTTAAGGATTATGACATGTTGCAAGTGAATATTAAAAGTAATCCCAAATGAAAAACATATCGCATAACTAATCAGAATCAGTCCATACCGAAAATCTTCAATCTGAGCCACAGGAGCCATGAACTGCTCGAAGTTGGACAAGTCCAGCCCCTCGATACCCAGACTTGGTTGTCTTTCTGCCAAAAATAGACACACCACCAACAAAAACAGCCACCATCATTTCTCAACATCCAACGCATACTGTGCGATGTTTTTCAAACAGGAATGCAGTTGTGTCAATAACTTAAATCTCAAGTCACCTACACGCTCACACACGTAAGTCATAACTCTTACTGCCTTCCATCGTCAAGACTCAATCCAGGTAACTTGCATGAATCCTACTTTTTAGGTGAGCTACCAAACGAAAGCAGTCTACACTAACCAAATACCAGACAAAACCATGTATGTGTCTATTTGTAGAAGACAAATTATCAAACACCTTACCTGCAACAGACAACGTCAATTAATGGAAAATAATTACAACGATATTCACAAACCTAAGAAGTAGCTTTTGATCGCCGGCGAGGCTTCTATGAACGCCTTCTTCTTCGCCGCCCTCTTCTTTTCAAAATCTACCAGTACGCCCAACAAAGATCAACCCTTTCTTCATGATCATAAAGCCCTAATTTCATTAAATTAGATTCAAATGTAAGAAAAGTGCAAAACCGACCAGCCGATTCGAATCCGTCCTCGTCCGAGCTTCCCCGCCCCGTCCGCTTCGAGGTAAATATCTTCGGGATCGTAAACTGCGATTCCGACATTCACAAATCAAATTCAATGAGCAAAATTCAAATCAATTTCACAAATCAAATTCAACGTACAAAATTCACATATCAAATTTCAACGCACGGATGCACACACCTTCTTCTTCTTGTGCTCGGATTTAACGGATGTGTCGGAGGTGGTAGGGGAAGACCCTCCGCCAGAGCTGCCGTTGGATTTGGGCATTGCGAGGTTGGATTCGAAGTCGGCGTTCCTCGCCGGCGACATCGATCAACAGCTCATTTCGCTCGATCTCGAAATCGGCGGAACAAAGATGTAATCGTTCTGATTTGTTTGTGGAAAACGAAAGGTGAAATTTTATGGACGTCAGAAATTCGCGCCATTACTTCCGGAGAAGAAAACGGTTACCTTCTTCTTCTTCTTCTTCCAGTTAATTCAGTTAAGAAGATATGTTTCCTATATTGGGCCTCCGCCCAATTTATAATGGGCCGGATGAGAGCCCATTTAAATCATCAAGCTTAAAACACAAAATCCAAAATAATATAGTTCATCAATTAAAACGAATTATGTTTATTAATAAGCATTAAAACTTGATAGTTTTACCATCACCTGCTATTGCAAATCATACATAAATGTGGGATTGGACTGTGTTGGGAAAATTTAGACAGGGACTGCCGCCTTGAGCGGCGCAACGGCTTTTTTGATCCTTTCAGCGGCTGCCTGAAGGGTTGAAAGAGAGGCGGCATAAGAAATACGGATGCAGTTGTCATCGCCAAATGCTTCCCCAGGAACAAGAGCAACCTGGAAACGAAAACATAAATGGTCGTTTGGTTTAGTCTTCATTGCGTAGACAAATCAAGATGTGTGCCACGCACCAGCAATAAAGCATATATTGCAGCTATGAGACAGGGAGGAATGTGCTTGAAAACGACATGGTTTGGTTTCATTGGTTTTATTTTACGTTGACGCTTCAAGAAAATATTAACCTGAGCTTTGTCGAGTAGGTATTTGCAGAAGGACTCAGAGCTATCAATTTTGCCAAAGCCTTCAACTTCAGCTCCATAGTAGAAGCTGAAATCGAGGAAGAGATAGAATGCTCCCTGGAAAAGAGATGGATAAAAGTTAGCGGATTTGAGGTCAGTTGACAAGACAGCATCTTGTTAGATCTGAGTGATGGCAGCAACTCTTTTTTTCTAATACCTGAGGTTCGTTAATCTTAACCCCTTCCAGTTCCCCGAAGCTTTTAACTAGGTAGTCACGACGCTCCCTGAATGCTGTAACCATAGTGGAAACTGCCTCCCCTCCAGCGAGGCCAAGTCCCAGAGCTGCGACCCCAGCCTTTTGGGCTACACTGCTGGCACCGGATGTAAACTAGAATAGCACACACCGGTATATTCAGTAACAAATTGCAGTGGATTGTGTTCTTGGCTTTAATCACTGATTTTTGTTCTTTGATTGCGCTCTATGGTACAATGTTGGAATAATAGATTCAAGATATGGGGAAGCCTAATACCTGGCTCTGAATCTTGCCACATGCTGAAATGAAGTGCTTAGGGCCAGCAACATATCCTAGTCTCCAGCCAGTCATGGCGAAAGCCTGCACCAAAAAGGGGAGGGCACTGATCACACCAATCAAAATACGAAATATGGAATCACATTATAAAGGCTCAACCATCCAGAGCAACGATAATACAGGGTTACTAAACTACTCGATCAGTGCTCAAGGAGAAATGTTATTACCTTTGAGAATCCGTTAACTGTAAGGGTTCTGTCCCACATACCAGGCAGAGACGCAAAACTCGTATGAGTAGCTGGTGCATAAATGATGTGTTCATATATTTCATCAGATAGTACCTGTACACAAACAAAATCTATTGTTTTCCATTCTTTACTGTAGTGGCAGCTCATTGAGCTTGTTAGATTGACTTGATCGTACCAGCAGCCTAGGATGACTGGCCACAATTTCTGCTATCTCTTCGAGAATTTTACGAGGATAAATAGAACCGGTTGGATTTGAAGGAGAGCAAAGAATGAGCAATCTTGATTTTTCGGTGAGGGAAGCTTTGAGAAGCTTAGTGTCTAAAAGAAAATTTTCCGATATTTTTGTGGGAATTATAACAGGATTTGCATCAGCCAATCTCGCCATTTCTGGGTAGCTTACCCAATAAGGAGACGGAATAAGAACCTGAATCGAAGAATTATTATGAATCAGCTTCGCTGTAAATTTCACATGTAAGCATTACGTTAACTATCATCCTCTTTGTATATACTACATAAAACTCACTGGTAAACTTAAAAAGAATCATCATGAAAATCGGAGGTACTGAACCGATTCCGACTGAAAATAAAACGACTCGGAGATCACTTTTTACCCAGAAGATTATGAGGTTTACCTCGTCACCGGGGGAACAAACAGCAAGCAATGCCTGATGAATAGCCTGCTTGGCTCCATTGCAGACTAAAATTTGATCAGGCGTGTACGTAATCCCATTCTCATCTGCCAACATTCAAATGAAGATCAAGACTCTTAAATCCCAATTATGCCTTTTTTCTGTTCAAATAAATCGAAGCAACTTTACCATGTATGTCAGGCAGCCTCTTACGAGTAAATTAACTGACCTTTGAACTTTTTACAAATTGCCGACCGGATCTCTGCAGTACCAGTATTTGGAGTGTACCTTGTGTGACCCTCACGAATTGCATTTATTCCAGCCTAGTGCAAGAAAAGATTATAAAAAGTCTATAACACATAACTAACAAGTCAAATTGCAACAGCAAAGAAAGATGGAGGTGATCACCTCGGCAATGACGGCTGGTGTGTCAAAATCAGGCTCTCCAACCGTTAACTTTATAATGGGTATCCCCGCTTGGATCAGCGCCGTAGCATGGTCAGTGATGGCCACGGTTTTCGAAGGCTTCACAGAGTTCACTCTCGGACTCAATGAGATATCAACTTCCATATCCGCTCTCACGCCTGCTTTGGATCTACAATGCACTTGCCTTGTAGCCTGCAGCGATCTGCAGCACACACAGAATGGACTAAGAACTTCCAGCAAAACTCCACAAAACTTCGACTTCAGGTAGTCATTACGCAGCAGACAACTTATAACAGTCACAAGAATCAACTTTCTAAAGACAAAAACCTAAAGCTTAATCAAGCAACAGCTACAATCAAACTTTAGGGCTTCACTACTTAAACAATCTAACATCATCAGAATTTCAAAGACAGACACTTGCAATAATTGAGATCGAAAATGAAACAATTTTTCCAACCAAGTTTGAATTTTCAATTGGGGTTAGGGTTTATCTGCACGATGTTTCAATTGGGCAATCCACCAACCAATTGCCAGAAGGAGTCATTTCTACAGAAAAGATTCAATCTTTCGACACCGACTCAACACCCACATACCGTATCATCAAGCCACGCAACTTACTTGCAGAAAAGCTTCCGACTTTGGAGGGTGGAGGAGAACGAAATGGATCTGGGAGCCTCGGAATCCGACCTAGGAACAGCTGCTGCTGCCGTGAGCTGTCTGTTACTGGTGAACCTGGTGGTGGGTGAAGACTGAAGCGACACAGCAGCCATCGAGGAATCCAGCAGTGACAACTGGATGAGGGTAATTCATATATATGTAGAGGGAGGTTGATGAGAGAGGTGCGTCTGTTGGAGTAGGTAGGTTTGAGGTTTTGGTTGGTGGAGGATGTTGAAAGAAAGAGTTGTTGGAGACCAAACAGTCAGAAAGTCATAAAACGCAATTTTACCTGGGAGTAATCTGATAAAATTCTATTTAACTTAACAAAAATAATCAACAACTATTTCAATAAATATATTTTAACAAATTGTGAATTATGCCGGAGGGGGATTGGCAAATGTTCTGAATGGTTTCTGGGAGGGCTAATCGCATTGATCTCGCATATGTCCGAGTTAATAAGGTAATCTGTGTGATCTGCGCTTAAAATATTTCAATATGTACCTTAAATATCACTCGTTAAAGATGAATTATAATCACCTCCATGAAAAAAATAATTTGTGAATTATAATTTGGAATGGAAAATACACATGTTACACTTGTATTTTTTGAGGAGAGCAACAATTTGTTTCCTCGTATAAATGAATAAAGAATAAAATTAATAAAGGCTGGCCACTTAAGAAGACCTGAATAAGAAGAAGAAAAAAAAGAAGTAAATGTCTTTATGACCTGATTTATTATGTATCGTTCCCATGTACTGGATGTGGCGGCTGAGCTGGTTGATCATAAGTTGCTGAGTCGTTTTTGAGGGGCGAGGGGGAGTGCTGATGCTGGCAACTCGACGTGGCTTCCGCTTGCTGACTTGTCATCAAGTTAGGCATGCTTGGACCTCCCATGTCCTGCCATGTCATCATAGAAAAAAAAAACTGTAAATGTTTGAGTTGTGAACATTGAACTCACTTGGTTTGGGACTGGGACTGACCTTCATTTGAGGGTATGAAGTTGGGGGCAAGAAAGCTGACAGAAGCTCGGCTGAGGTGTAACTCTGATGCCAAGCTGGAATTTGTTCAAACGGGGAGTTAGTGATGTGGCATCCGTGGTCGATGCTCATGCCTGATCCGTGTGACATTGGGTTGTAGATTGAGGATGTGGAATGGTTTCTGTTTAGATCAATAATAGATCAGACTTCCGCCTGCCGATTCAAAATGTAGTTAGTTACTGGAATACCTCATAGAAATGGTGGTTTTTGATGGGTCTGATCCGATAAAGATCGGGTTGGAGTTACTCCCATTTCCTGGTATCCAGTTGATGACATCATTGTCGAAAGTGCTTGAAACCGGCACACAATCTTGTCCATCCAAGTATAGCTACAAATCCCTAGTTTAGGTCACTGGAAATCACAACAGACAGATATGCATGCATATATAAGTACACAAATGGTTCATGAATCCTTACTTGTATATTTGGTGAGGTATCAAAGTTGGAGCAATGATTCGGATTATTCATTAGTTGTTTCTGCAAAACAAAAGAAAAATCGACAGAAGAAGAAGAAGATGAATACACACATAGTGTACAACCAGATTTTCATGTAATCGTTTCATGTCGAAATATAAGAATGAATATATTTTATTATCTGAACTGAAATCTGACCTTCCTTTCGGATATGTTTGCCATCATGTCCATCAGACTTTTTTCGCAGGCTTCTGTTTCTGCAACGGATGAAAATTCCAATGGGTCGGGTTCATACATTCTACAACATGGAAACATTCTCATCACACTTCAATCCAAAAATGAGACAACAATATAATATTCAGCTGACAACATACTAACCTTAGTTTTTCTTGAGCAATTTTCAGCTGATGTTGCAAGGAGCTTAACTCTTGTTGAAGTTCCTAATGTCAAAAATCCAACTCAATATTTGTGTTCTCATCATGGAACGAAAAAAAGTCACTTTGTGATGCTCTCTTACCTCCACATTGGAATTTACAGCTCCAGGACTGAATTAAGCAACAGAAAGAAAGAGATTAAAGACAGCAAAATTGAAATTTAGTTGGAGCTTTAACACAGCGATTCATACTTTGCAAGTTGAAGAGCCACGTCATTCTCAGTCCTCAGTGTTCTTAATGTTGTGATTAGATACTGCAAAAAGGTTGACGAAATGGAGAATGATTGAGTAAAACAGAGAAGACATGGTGATGAAAAAACAAATCTTGATTGTGGCAAGGTACCCGATTTGAGGCTGAATTTCTTACCTCAGTGTTTAGGACAATCCTGCATTTAAGGTTGAAAATGACAACGTTAGATCGTTGACATGTAATTTCAGTGTAATGGGATTGAGTAAATCCAGGCTCACCCTCCTCGGTCGTGGTCCGGTAGATTTATGTAACGGGTCAGAACGTCCTCAATTCTGGAAATGATAAGATGAGATTTTCAAGGAAGAAAAAAGGGTTTTGGGTGTAAATGAAATGAGAAAAATAGACCTTCGCTTGCCGGAAAAATGACTGAGGCGGCCGGAGGGAGAAAACATGATGAGGGCAATGTCGATGTCGCAAAGGATGGAAAGCTCGTAAGCCTTCTTGATGAGGCCATTTCTTCTCTTGGAGAATGTGACTTGTCGATTTGTGTTGTTCTCTATGCGCTTGATTTGCAGCTTGACCCGACCCATGGATAACGTTCTTTGTTAGGCACGAGAAATCCCAGGAAAAGATGACGCGGTAGGGTTTGGTGTTCTCTCCTCATGTACAAATTTGAAGAAGAAAGATTTGGAAATTTTCACGGCTTCATGTTGATTGATTATATGTAAGTAGCGCTGCCGCGGGAGATTCACGAAAAATATGGACGGGTGCATGGGCAGTGTTGCTTCGTTCTGCCACTCCTCCTTTTATATATTCCAAGAGCGGTAAAAATAGATACATTGCTCAATTTACATCGTATTTTGAGATTGTTGGCATGTATGTTTCAATAAACAAAATCAATGGAGTGGCGATAGGGGGAATGTGCGTGGCGTTAGTGTGAAAGAGATCCAAGATGTGAGGGGATACATTGTTTGCAGTCAGAGGGACGTTTGGCCGATATTCACTCCACCTCTCAATATTCCTGCTTATTTGGTTCTTTGAATATAAATTAAATCACTTTGGATTTTTATGACACATATCTTATGCTATTTATTAATAAGGTATCTGATAAAAATAATATAATTCTTAATCTTCTTCACGACGACGTAGAAATAAATATTTATGTTTTTTAATAGTTGATTTGGCTTGTCGTAGGCTTATATTTGTATTTTGGGCCGATAAATCATACATTTATATTTATCTTATAAACATTAATTGATAAAGTTATTTACAAAAGATAGAATAAAATCATCTGATCCGTTAGAAAAATAAAGTAAGCATATCATATATTGTTAGTAATAATATTAAGCAAAAACAGACATCTACACAGTACTTACCAAGTGTCAAATTGAATACTTTAAATAATTCTTACAATTATCAAGAAAAATTAAATATTATATTTCTTTAAAAAGTAGCCGAGGAGATTAGTGACAGCTATTTGCTTTGTAGATTGATTTTCAGCAAGTGGGTATCGGATTTAGAGCAATGGATAAATAAATACATAATAATTTATGGAGTTTTACATGACAAGGAGATGAGCCAGCAGCCTATTTTCTGCGATGCTTATGGCGAATCACATTTGACAATCAATGAAGCCATTTTGAGGTCATCTCGGACCGGAGAGTTCCACAGCATGGAGGTTGTAGGTGGAGTCGAGGATCCACTCAGAGCTCCTGTGTGGAGCAAGGTCCAGTTCTTGCCGAACCACCTCCACTTTTTGCCACTCTTCCCATTTCTCAGCCAGGCCGTCCCCTTCCAGCATTCTAACTACTTCCGACATCTTCGGTCGCTCCATCGGGGAGCTTTGTGTGCAGAGCAGAGCTACTTGGATGAGCTGCTCCACTTCAGATTCCACGTAGTTGGTTTCAAGATCCGGGTCCACCAGCATCTCCAGTTTCTTCTCCTTCAGAAGTCCTTTAACCTGAATCAAATGCCACAACTTAAATAACTGCAGCTTCCCATGTATTTAAAATATCTGTGTTAGCTTACCCAATCGAGCAACATGACGTCATCGTCGTTGGCAAGTCTAGCGAGATCAAAAGCACGTTGTCCAGTTATAAGTTCCAGGAGCATAATCCCATAACCAAAAACATCAGTCTTCTCCGATGACTTTCCTGTGGAGAGATACTCCGGGGCAATATGACCAATGGTGCCTCGCACAGCAGTTGTAACGTGCGTATCCTTATAGTCCATAAGTTTAGCCAAGCCAAAGTCCCCAACAACAGCCTCAAACTCCTCGTCCAATAAAATGTTTGCCGCTTTCACATCACGATGAATAATTTTAGGATCACAATGATCATGCAGATAAGAAAGTCCCCTGGCAGATCCTAAAGCAATTCTCTTCCGACTTGGCCAATCAAGCGGAGGATCTGAGGGAAGGCGTTCTGCAAGAGGGAGACGATCAGACGCAAAATACTGCATAATACACAATATAAGGTACAGCAAAATGGAAGACGTTCAAAAACAATTCTCATTCAGCAGATCAAGTACGCGTGTAATTTACTAGTTGATACTGATCTTAGTAAAAAGTACCTCTCAAGCATGATGCAACACTTCCATTTGCCATGTACGGATAAACGAGTAAGCGTTCGGTTGGTGTCATGCAAAAGCCACGGAGTCTGAGGAGATTACGATGCACAGCCATGCTAATCATTTCTACTTCTGTCTGGAATTGCAATTCACCACCTGGCGTGCGCTCCTCTTTGAGTCTTTTTACGGCAACCAGAGAGCCATCAGCTAGGCGTCCCTTGTAAACCTTGCCAAATCCACCTCTGCCAAGAATATTCTTGTTGCTGAAATAATCTGTCGCAACTTGTAATTCTCTCAAGGAAAACCTCTTAAGCTGCCCCAAGTGAACTTCCGGGTCCTCCTCAGCTGATGAGAGATCTTCCGTGAGAAAATGAACTTCCAGTGATGTATTAATGATATGAATATTTTTGCAAAATACGAACCAGGCACATCGAAAAAGTGCTCTTGAGGTTTTCTCTGACGCCACCATGCAAACAAGATAGCAGGAGCTGCAAAAAGTAAAGCAGCCCCAATAGCCACTCCTCCCGCTATTGCTCCGGTTGGATTACCATCACCTGAAACGAATTTTTGTTAAAAAACTGGAGAGATCCCTAAAGCGTCAATTATCAAAATTTGGACATCTTCATTTGTTAAACCAATCACCCAGAGAGATCTACGTTTCAAAGATGCATCGCTATTTTGATGGAATGAAAGGATGTAGGGAAAAGGTAAGAGAGATAAATGAGGTACCAGGTGAGGCCACTATTGATGGTGGCACGAAAGGAGGTGGAGGAGAAAATGGTGGAGACCCTGGACAAGGCTTTCCGGTAACAGGCCCACAGAGATTTAAGTTGTTAGCAAAACTGCAATCAGGAAATCATGGCTGTTAGCCAATCAACAAGTGTAGTAGTATAAGTATGCCATGAAAGAAAACCTGATGGGTGTGAAGAGTGAGAACGAGCCGTTGTCTGGAACGGGTCCCGACAGACGGTTATTTGACAGATCCCTGCAGTTTATATATGAAGTTTATCCAAGCAACACCTTTGAATAAAAAAGAAGTAACCACACAAGTAAAGATGTAATTTAGGAACATACAGGACTTGAAGAGCAGTAGTATTAGTCAGTGACATAGGTATGGAACCGCTCAAGCTGTTGTTGTTCAACCGGCTATCCTTGCACAGACAAATCAAAGAAAATGAAAAAATCAATCTATTATACCGACTAAAAATCAGAAAGTTGTGTTTAGATACTGCAAGAAGAGGTTCATACAGAAACCGCAGTTTTGTCAGCTTTCCCAGAGTATCTGGGATGGCGCCTATAAAACTGTTCAAGTAAAGATCCAAGCTCACTAGATTCGTCAGATTCCCAAGGTCATTGGGAATTGGTCCAGTTATGTTGTTACTGTAGAGTTCCCTGTCGGACAAGGGTAGCTTAAGAGTTCAAACTGGAAACGTTGTTATGATTCTCAAGTCTTGCGCAACTTTTAGAGATCACATTTACTTGAAAAATTACAACCATTTGTCTCACACAAGTCTCCATCACTGCAGCACCAAAATAAAAGGTGCCATTGTAAAACTTTGACTTGTGTGAGACAAATACTGCAGATTTCTAAAACTTCCATAAATAAAAAAAAAAGGCTTATATGATGACAGTATGACTTACAAATACTGCAGATTTTTTAGTTGACCAAGTTGTGAGACTAGTTGCCCAGATAAAGCCGCATTTCCAAGATCACTGCAGCAATCAGAATTATAAGCTTATATGTTTGTTGCTTTGCATTCTCGAAACGCAATATCTTAAAATATTGGGTGTGATTATACAGTTATGGGGAGAGCGTTCACAATCAGAAAGTACATCTAGCTAAGTATTTGGTATAGCAAAGCATGAGTTTCAATCTCTGAAAGCTTACAAACTGATCATAGCGTAAATTGTCACAAAGATTTTGACAATAAAGAAAAGAAAGACTTACACTCTGATCACACTATTCTCGTTGTTACATGTGACATGGAACCATGTGCATGGGTTCACCAGGGTAGGATCCCAGCTCTGAAGAACATTGTTAGGATCTTGCAAACTTGTCCGTAGACTGTGTAAAGCATCACCTATTTGCAGATGATGAGACAATGTTAACCACTACCTTCAAATCTTATCGTTGTACAATTCAAGAGAATCTCAAGAAACTGCATTGTTGTAAGTGTATGCTTTTAAATATCTACGCCCTAAAAAGTGTTAAGAATTAGAGCAAGCTAAAAGCCCCTCGAGAAGATGAGGGATATTCAGCAAGAAATTGCACCTGCATTATTGATACAATAAAAAAGCTTCCAAAACAGCAAAAATAGTTGAGCAACTTCCAGTCATATACAAAATCTAATGGTTCAACCAGTCATGGTTAATCAATCTTCGATGCTCCTTATTAGCAATGAAGCAACATTATCTCGCAAAAATGAATATTTTCATCTAATGACTTTTGGTTGACCGCGCAGTCCTGCAACTCTTGTATCGGCAGCAAGGTGTTAGGATCCGGTGTACGAAAGAACCCCTATTCTAGAAGACTGGAATCTAACTCGGCATCGGTTATGTATGCTTCATTTCACCACCAAATGCACCCCACAAGTCAACAAACATATATCGAAATTCATATTCCAGCCAGCTAAATATAAGTTCATATGCAGCAGAATCCAAATCACAAGTCGATCTTCATTCCAAAATCTAAAACTATAGCTTGGACAAAATTCCAATCTCCAACCATCAATCCTCAATCTTCTTACAGCAACTCCTATCACCATTGCTGGTAAAACACTCAAAAACAACATAAACCCCAAAACACGACACTGTGAACAATCTAATGACAAAGTGGAAATTCAAGATTCAAACCTTCCATATTGGCAGAAATCTTCAGCAGCGGATGAAACACCAGCACGAACCAAGCCAAGATCAAAGCAGATCTCTGTCGCTCCATCACCAACAAACCCACATTCCCAAATCCAAAAAGCCACACCAAACCAAACCCTAGCACATACCCTAAGCCCCACAATTCTTCACCAAACCCACATCAAATCCACCCCAATCTCGCACCAAAAGAAAGGTAGAATCTTTCGACCAAAGGTAGGAGCTGGCTCCTGGTGCCTCCCCGACATTAATACATATTATTGTAATAAAGAAAATGAAAAACTAAAAAGAGGGGATGATCTGGGTTTGCTTTGCTTTGTTGGAGCATAAAGGGTGGGCAGCAGCAGCACAGTAGGAGTAGGGTGTGCGTGGATGTGGGCCCTGCGCTGGAGCTGTAAATGAATGAATGAATTCAGCTGAGGTTTGGTCAAAACCTTGTGGATGGGGACGACAACGGACAGTGAGTTTAATGCTGTACTATTTTCGTCTACCAGATTGTGTATGTTTGTTTTATGTCCAGATTTGCATACATTTTTCAATCCAGTTTTTTTTTTTTTTTTTTTTTGGAAAAATAAACAGAAAAGGATAGTCAACCTTCATTCATAAGGTACCTAGTGACTGGAAGATGGGTCAGATCAGGCAGAGTAAAGCTTTCCCCTGCTAGATACTTGCTCTTTGACAGCCTCTGTTCATACACATCCACGACTTTCTGCTCACTGATTTCAACCACGCCGCAGCTCATTCTTGGCAGGACGACGAACTGAAACACTAGGTTGAAGGCCAAGTCATTGTCGTTATGTGCTTCCACCTCCAGCCCTTGTCCGCATATTTGGCTGCATAGTATCTCATGATAGCCCTTGATTCTGAACAAAACACCAACCCATTAGGCCATACATATGTTTACAATCTTATCATGGGTTAAAGCTTGAAATCTCCATCTTCTATCGCAGGAATTTGCCCTAATGGCTGCAAAATGCAGAAGATCCTCGGTGATTATTAAACCATGTGGTGTAAACTTGTAAATGTACCTGATGATTCATGAGGTAATCGGGTTTTTTGTGCTCGCCGGAATGGAGATGAATGTGAACAAGCTCAAACTCAACATCCTTCTCAAGAAGACAGGCCAGGACTCTTTGAGAGCAGGCTGCCTGTAGTGGCCCATATACCTTAACCACCATCTTCCAAGCTCTGAATGTCAATGCAAGACTGTGAGAGATATTGGTGAGTACCTGCAAGTGGCCATTTTCAGGCACCCACTCGTTTAGGCATGAGTGAAAATCTGTGTAGAAAGTGAGGTGGGGGTTGAAGATTTGCCTTTCATTTTCAAATTTAGTAGTCTGGTGGTTGAGCGTGGGGGTTAACACATGCTGCATAGTATGAAAACTCATACATGTATTGATTTGAAGGACACAGCTGATCCACGTCTTCATGTTTATAAATGGTGGCTGTCTGAACTTGCAAATTTTACACTAACCCAAGTATACACTTCTCAGTATTCGTCAAAATGGGTTTTTTCCTCCAAGTTCAATGCGACTAGAAGCTACATTTTGGCTCGAGAAAGAACCGAAAACTCATCCCATCAAAATGTGGGGGAGGGGAATGAGGCAAACCGGCCTTGTAGTAGAGATGTCCCTATAGGAGAAAGCATGCCATCAATTTGAACTTCCAAATGACTTTTATAGGACCTCATGTGCCTTCCCGTAGTACCTGTTTATGTAAGGAGACTGCAAGCGAAAATGAAAATATTATTTTCTTGGCTCGTGTTGATGCCTTTTCATATATTGAAGTTACATATTAAATGAAAAGGACATCGAGGCAGCTAGTATTCTTTACCTTGACATTGGTCACATCAGGTGTGCCCGGAGCTGGCAGTGGATAGAACTTATAGAACTTCATATTTTCAAAAGCTGCTTTAGTTTCATCGCTCATTTCTTCCAGAGCCTTTTTCCTGGCTTCTCTAGCCTACAAGAAATACTGAGTTAGCTCAGCAATCAAATTCACAACTAGGGGACCAAACAGTTCCCACATCAGACCTGTCTATTAGCTTTTTTAGCTTCCCGCACTTGTCCCTTGACAAATTCCTGGAACCAAAATACATGTTAATCATCACTGATCTGAAATGGACATTGGAGACATGCAGGCTGCGGCATGTACTGTTCTGGGTTATACCTTAAAGGCATCTTTCTGGTCTGCGGGTAATTCTTCTTCTTCAATGAGCTTGTCCGTAAACTCCTACATTGTGATAAATGTTTACGAAGGATGCTCAAAAGGGATATTAAAATACACAACATCATACACGAAAATCTAACTCTTATAATCATTATCGTAGCATCCAACAAATAAAAATTAAGACTAGACTAGAACAGCTCCTATATTTCAGATAGTAGTAAAAGAATTTCAGTGCTGGAAGCACAATTCAAGGCCAGCTCATGCAAGCAAAATTAGATTTTCACATGCAATATCAGTGGACTAAGTGAACTGAAGACAAATAAAAGGACAACTACTTCAATGTACATTATAATGTGCTTCAGAGCCAATTCATACCTCAAGATCGTCTAACTCCCAATCAAACCCGCAGACAATCTGTAGAAAGAAAATTTTAAATTCAGAGGCATTGAATGACTAAAAGGTCAAAGAGCTAAGACCAGATGACATGTAAGATAAGATAAAAAAATAGAGGTTGATATATTTTTAAGCAATTGGATCTTACCGGCTGTGGTTCAATAGGAAATAAGATATTAACTTCAGTACTTTGTTCAAGCTCGTCTTCTTTAAAGGGTTGATAAAAATCTAGAGGGAGATGAAAGAAACAAGTGAGATGGCCTTCCACTCACTCCACTATGAACAAATGAAAACAATGGAGTACCAAAACAGAAGATAATGAATTGTTATGAATGGATGTTGCATATGCATAGAGTTGTTGACCACTCACAAGGCATACAATAGTCGAATAGTTTCACACGATCGATCTTCAAATGTTTTAAAGCAGCCCTGAAAGGAATGAAAAATTTGTGTTTCGAAGTTCATTATTTTAAAAAATTACTCTGAAATAGTGCCATAAGAAAAATTTCAATAAAGAATATTTTTAAAGACAATGAATTACCTCCTTTGCGTGCATTTCAGAATATAAATTTGATGCTTCATCCGTTCTACCTGACTCTCTCTGAATATCAATGATAATATTATTATTAATAACAGACACGAAAAACGTTTAAAATTGATTAGTTGTCACATAATTAAGTAATGGTTCAAAGTTACATGCCTTTTCTCCAATGGAATATACGGTACCCAGCCCATTTTCATTTTTTTCATGGAAACAATGTCTTCAGCTTCCCTCTGCACTGAATTAATCCCTATCTTATCTGATGGAGGGATTGGAGACACAACCTGTAGATGGCATGCGCATAAGGAACAGTGCTGAAGGTATACACATGTCAACCCCCACTTCACATAAGAATAGTGATGATGAAGAAGAAACAAAACTAACATAAGATAATTATCAGGAACTAAATGAATTATCCAAATGCGTTGCTAGTAATTTGATACATAAATATTGTTTAATGCCCCGCACAACAAACACGCGACAGGGGCACAAGCTAAAGAGTTAAACCCTCATCTTCTGTTCATCGATTAGCCGATGCATATTAGAAGAAGAATCAGCAGAAGACAAAGACATCCAATACAATTATATAAATGAGTAACAGCAGTCATTTTTAAAATAGAAGGAAACAAGAAAAAACTTCACTTACAGCCACCACAATAGGTATCAAGATGACTTTATTTTCCCCGTTCACAGGAACCATTTGAGCTGCAAAGATAAGAGTATGATGGAAATTAATAAGCACATGTCTAAGGAATAATGAGAATCAGATTGAGATAATTGAAACAAGTTTGAAATGACACTTACGTTCTGTGGACCCAAAAAGATAAACTTTCTGTTCATATAATTTACCACCTTCTTCGAATGCCTCCTGATAATTACATATCAAGAATAAATAATCAGTGTTACTTGTCAAATAATATTGCATTGAAAGGGACTGAAGAGCTAAACTCTCCAAGAAAAATGAAAACTAACAGACAACCATGCACTTACTTCTAAGTTGGTGAAGTTCCACTTGAACTGGTAGACCATATCCAGTTGGTCCCACTGGTAAACCAAAGAAAATTATTGATAAGATAAAACTTACAATGGGAGGAATTCAATGCATCTAAACACAAATGTAAACAAACCTCGGTTCCAATAGGAAATGTCTCAATCCATAGATCTTCCTGCAAAGTTCCACAAAAAGCCACGAATCGTAAAATAAGGAACACTCGCTAGTCAATAACTCTTCGAGGACTGAACACAACAGTGCATTAACACAAAACTCAAAACAACAAACCCTGTATACCATATCATAAACAAACAACTAATATTATGGCAGGTTGTGAACTCAAAATCTCCATTTAGCATCAAGGGAAACTTTCAGAGCCCACTAGATCACAAACATAAATCAATGGTGACTTATAAGCTGCATATCATTTCGATTCTACTCAATGCAGATGACTACAGTGGAAGTCTTGCATGAAATAAAACTTCCAAACATCACAATATAAACTTAAACACATCTGCATCAAAATGTGGAACGCCAAATTTTATAACTTTGCTGAAGCAAATTAAAAACAATCTTCAATCAAACAACAAAGGTTAAAAAATCTACAATCTTTCAGCATTGGAAATACAAAAAACTATCAAGAAGACAAAAGTAACACCAGGGTTCCAAAAAAAGCCATCTTTATCAGGTTAAAAAAACCAGCATTCAAACCATTCACACTGATAGAAACAACGCCCAAGCAATAAAATGTATACACAACAGTGGCAACAAATGTAAATTGTTTCTTCATACCAAACTCCGCTTCTCCTCAAAGAACTCGGGGTGAGGCTTAGCGGGCTTGGGTCTAGGGTTAGCTTTCTTCTTCTTCGTCTTCTCGTCCTTGAGATTGTTCTCCTCGACAGCGGGCTCGGCTTCCGGCTTGGTCGTAGCCTTTCGCTTCGTCCCTCTCGTCATTGCAGATTAAGGGATTCGAATTCGAACTTGGGGGTTTGAGATTCAAAGAAGCTTAGCGGCGTGTTGATGTTGAAAATTGAATATAAGGGGAGAGGAGAGAATGAGAGTAAATGCGTGTGGTTTAAGCGGTGAAAAAATGTTTGATTTTATTTGGAATTTGGGGATCGGACAGAGACGCGCTTAGGCTTGCCTCCGAGGTCGGTCCGATTTGGATCTGTCGTTTTAGGTTACCACCCCGTTTTAGGGTAAGAGGGTTTCATCTGAATCAACCAATTTTTATGCTCTGGGCTCCTTTGGGCCTTTGGCCCAATAGTCACCTCCCCATCAAAGAGCACGCTTGTAGTAATATTGTTATAATAACAGCATGTAGGTAGCTTGTAGACCAGAATGTGAAAAAACATTCTGTAACTTCCATTAGAAAAAAGCTAAATATACATCATAAAAGATTAATTGTTACATTGAAGTTTAGGGGAATATGTCTGAAACATGCTCAGATAAATAACACATTGGAAGATGGCGAGGCTCCTCTACTCGAACTTTTTGATTAGTGATAAGTCGTTCAACATCTTTTCTATGGCATCATCATCTTGTGAACGTCCTTTAGCCTGCAAATGGTTAAGACGGGTACTGGATAAGAAATGTCAAACAAAAAGCGAAAGGAAAGACAAATATGATCACTACGAATTGATGATGTAAGTATTACACAAAGGTAATGTGGGCATTTCATGGAAGGTTTATGATTCTGACATGCTGTCAAAAAAGTGTAGGTGAAACACCACATTCGTTTCTTATGTACATAGCTCGGATATTCTTCGCTTCCGTATGTTGTATTGGCATCTGATATGAATTTCTACTGTGTATAAATATATATATGTTCACTAGACGGATGAAAGATACTAAACTAGACACATGACGTCAAACCACAAATTAGGGCAATGAGATATATACTACGCTAAAAACCCATAAGATAATGATGCTTCCTTTTAAGCGAGGATCTATAGTTAACAATATTATGTTTGTTTCTGATTATGCCCTTCATCACATAGTCTAAGTTTGTATTCATCTAGGACATCTATTTATCTTCACGCAGCAAGCATCACTATGAAAAAGAAAGTACCTTGATAGAAGGTACCATAGCAATGGCCTCCTCCAAAGTCTCCGGACAAAGATTCCCGAGAACACAAAGCTACACAACATGGTTGGTAAAATTAGCTCAGACGGGCCAAGTGGAGATCTGAACATTCAAACATGAAGTTCAGGAAAAGGTACCTCAAATTCAGCCAGCTGGTGTCGACTCAGGATTCTGAAATTAGGTTAAGTTTCAAAAATCATACTGTTTAGAATTTAGATACAATTCATGACATTATAGTCACCCGGTCTACTCTACATGTGACTGCTAATAGCAATTAAAAGACAACTTCAAATAGAGTTTGGAGGATACTCTCTGACTTGTCTCACAGCATCGGGGTTCTTATATCGGCTGAACCGCTTCACATACTGAAGAGATTTCTCAAAAACCCTTCACACAAATGATCAACAAGCATAATGTAAGCGGCGCCTCGTCACACGAAGATTTTAGAATACTAAATTCTTTCAATGCATTCGAATTCTGTGAACGCCTAAACATTCTTTCCTCTTCAGATTCATCATTGACATTTATTTGAATTCGTAAAACAACTAATCCAACTAGAAAAATAACCAAATCTTGTTGGAAGTTCTTAGGTTCATAGACTAATATACATTCACAAACCTATAATCATAATAGTTCAAACTCAATAGAGATGCACTTAAAATTAAAAAGAAAAAAGACTCACTGAGAAACTTGATTCATCGGGTCATCAGCCATCTGTTGAAGCTGCTCAAATTTGTGTTCCAATATCAAAGCCACTTCACAGTTCATCAAGCACTTAGCTTTCAGAAACTCTGCACCGCATAATACCAAACCCAGGTAAAAATATGTACTTAAGAACCCCAAATTCATCACCACGGCAAACAATTTCAACTACCACCAAAATCACAAACCTTAAACCCTAAAACCGACTACCGAAATAAAAACAAAATTGCAACTCTTAAAATTCAATCAACGCCAGAGGTTCACATCAAATCCCTGATTACCTTCTCCGATCTTAAGCTCTGCCGCATTCTCCTCCTCTTCTGTAGACATGGTCGATCTTCAACTGGTCGCTCGTTCGTGTGTACCGAAATTAATTAGGTCAAAATTTGATCGACGCCAGATTATTAAATAGTGCTTGATTTTCACGGTTTAAAATAAAAATAGAAACCGACTCGTGAATTTGGAAATTTCTTGTAATGTGACGAGCAGGGTTGATAAGGTTGGTTTGATCATTCGATTTTGGTTTGATTTGATATAATGAGTCGGTCGGTTTATTCAAATTATTGGTTGTTTCGGTCGGTTTGATTTATTCGGTTTTGGTTCGATTTGTCTGGTTATTATCACAGTTACGGAAGCCACAAACACATTTGACTATCTTGTGGAGCTCTGGAATTGTCTCTAATGGCGTCGACGATCGCCTCTTTCATTCGTTGTCCTTCCACAGTCCGATTGGATGGAAATTCAAGCTCTGGTCGTATCATAACCGCTTTCGTGTCTTTCCGATCTTCTTCGGCGAGTATTGGACTGAGAAAGTGCTTGTCGATTAGGGCGACCTCTACTTCAGGTAAGAGAATTAGGGTTGTGTGTGATTGAGTCTAAAAGTGAAGTCAATTTATGGAATATATTTCTGTGTATGCGCTTGATGCTGGCTTTGTATGATAAGATTACCGATTCTTCGGTAAAAAATGTGACTGATGATTTTATGCTCTATGAGATTGAATTGAAATGTGGAATTGGACCAATCTTTTTAGTCGTTAGTGTAATCGTGTTGATTGATGGTGCCTGTTTGTTTCATTTAAAGGAAACAGATTCCTGTATATGGTGGAAGCTAGACATTCCTAGTAAGGGGAAAAATTAAGTCTGAGGCTCTTCCAGCAGTTCTGATTCGATCTTTGATTTGGGAATGATTTTGAATTAATCGTTGCAGGACATTTCCGAGATGCGAGTTGGGAATAATTTTAGTGATTTATGGTTAATGCAATCAGTCGGAAAAACTCAAAAGATTTATATAAATTCAGTAGGGTATTGGCATGTAAGCTGCATCCTGCAACGCATGTGGAAACTTATGAAATGAATTAGGTTATGTTTTAGTGAGATATTCAATGACTGATAACTTTCAGGCAGCTGTGTGAAGAGCTTTTCGCTGTAGTCGATTAGTGTTAAAGGATGGCTCATGGTCTCACATGTGGTGAAAATATACATGTTTACTTGGTTGCTGGGTGGTGCCCCTATTACCTTTTCGTTGACATCCCATTTAACTCAAGTAAAAAAGGTTGTGAATTTATCCATCTGTGTACTTTTTAGTTTGCAAAATGAAGATTGACCAAAATTCCATATTCATGCCTTTTTAGGGTCCTGAACTATGTCTATCTTTCGCGGGTTAGGAAATAGTTAGCCAGACCAAAACATGTGCTAAAACATTAGAATTATTTGTTTCTGTGAAACACTGCGGTTGGATTGGAAACTAAAGAACTCGTAATCGTAAGATTAAATGCAGTTCTATATATTCTTATGGATATGAATCAAGTGAGACAAACAGCATGCAATTTATTATTTTTGCAGGAACTAGCCTGAACTATAATTCAAGGGAATTCCTTCTGATTTTATGTGGTTCATTTGTATTTCTACATGAACATGAACATATCTGGAGCAGCATCTGAAAATTTTCAATATTTGTGAGTCTTTTCAATTAATCTGATGAAAATATTGTTCCATGTCCTAGCTGCCTCGGTAGTGGAGGGAGTTGCCCCTCCCGTAACCCTGACAGATAATGCATTGAAGCACTTAAACAGGATGAGATCTGAGCGCAGTGAAAATCTCTGTTTAAGAATCGGAGTCAAACAAGGAGGTTGCTCAGGAATGTCTTACATGATGGATTTCGAAAGCAAAGAAAATGCACGACCAGATGATTCTATCATTGAATACAATGGTTTCACCATAGGTGCACTGGCTTCTGCTTAGTTCTACTATTAGTTATTCCTGTTCTTATTTTTCCTTTGCGACTTTTGCAGTATGTGACCCAAAAAGCCTACTCTTCATTTTCGGAATGCAACTGGACTACAGCGATGCACTTATCGGAGGTGGTTTCTCTTTTAAGAACCCTAATGCAACTCAGACTTGCGGATGCGGCAAATCTTTCAATGCCGAAATGTGATCTATGTGATGCAGAGCCCCCTATAGAAACATTTGTTGTTCAATGTGATTGTTCCCACAGATCTTCAGTTGATAAAAGATAGCATTTGCTTGTTGAGTCAATGATGTTTTTAACAGTAGAACAGATGTAATCCAATTGATAGTAAGATTAGGAAAAGATCCACGCGTACAGACTACAGGTTTATATTTATCCAGTACATTCGAACGGCTGAACTCGGATTCCCGTCATAAAAAAAAAAATACTCAAAAATAAAAAATAGCAAGCAAAGGACAGCACACAAAAACTTTTTAAATCAACGGATGAGATCTATCCACGTGTGGTCAGATTGCATTAAGAGGGATCGTCCAGTACGACCCGCTCTCCCTCTATTTTCTCTTCGACTGCAAACTCTAGCATAGGGCAAAAAGGACGAGAATCAATCCTACTGCAGGCTCTTCTGATCATGGCTTCCGCTTATCGTTTCCTATCGAAATCCAAGTAGGTTTGACAATCCATTAAATTACCTGCTCCATCGCCGTAGTACACATCTTTGTAGCAGTCCGATTCGTACTCACCATCGTAGACTCATTTCTGCCTAAGCAATTGGAGTGGTTTTTTTCCTTCTAATTTGATCAAATCACTTTTTTATGTAATCAAAGATTGGATCTGTCTCGTGTCTTCGGATTTCGTGATTGCTTAAGCATGTTCTTGATCCTAGCGGCCGTCGAAGTTTGCATTTTTTACTGTTGGATTCATTTATTTTTAACTTTTTGAAATGAAGGTTCACTTGAATGTCCGGTATTGCTTTGTGTATAAGCTGAAAAACGAGGATGATCAGTTTCATTAGTTAACTGAATGTTAGACGGAAAAATGAGGATAACTTGTAGTGTGTAGCTAATTGGACAATGGCAATCAGAATCTAATAACTACGACAAGTGTGGGCTCTGCTTGTCCAATATCATTGTATCAAGTACTTGTCCAGAAGTGGTATTTTCACCATTACTTTTCGAGTGCTTTACTAGATTATTACCATTCCATTACAGGAGGGGTCTTACAGATGCGCTTGGTGCCGAAGCCATAATGATGGATGCACTTGAAAAAGTGGAGAAAGAACTGAAAAGGCCTCTGATGAGAAATGATAAAAAAAGGAATGGCACATCTTATGGCTGAGTTTGAAAAGGTCAATCAGAAGTAAGTTAGGCAGACCTGGACATAGACCTGGAACTGTCATGTTCGATCAGATGATTCTTCTCATAATTTTGATGTCCACTGTCTTTGAATTGAGCTAACTGGTCTTCATTTTACCAGTCTTGGAATCAAAAGGGAGGACTTGCATAAATATGAGGAAGACCTTGAACTGAAGATTGCAAAATCTCAACTGGAAGAGCTTAAGAAAGACGCATTTGAGGCAATGGAAACTCAAAAGAAACGGTACGTTGATACTGTTAAGGTTGACAAACATTACTTTGATAAGGATGGACCGTCACTTGTCAGTTGAATTTCTTCCCAATGACCTACTATGTAATAAAGATGAAAGATGTATAAAACCATGGCCTGCATAGAATGCATTGAAGTAATGAACAGCACATATCACCTAGCATATGTTTGAACCTAGGCATGGACGCATCATCTCCAACCATCCTCAATTCTGATTATTATTTGGGCATCGTTAATTCACAGGGAGGAGTTCAAGGATGAGGAAATGGTTGATGTGAAGTCATTGGATATAAGGAACTTCCTGTGAGTTGAATTCTCACATGTTTCTGTTTTTCGTCCATTGATTCAGAATTCCTTAAAAGAGTTGAAACTTAAGTGTTGAAGGGTTACCTATACACCACTCATATTTAATAAATGTATGAGACAAATTAACCAGAAACGGATTTTGTGTGTTCCTGGAATTTGAAAGTTCCATGTAACAGCTACGATGACGATTCTGATAATGATGATTAGTTATTTTCAACAGCCCTGTTTTGCTATTTCCCTTTTAGTTTGATATGGCAATTAGAGGTAATATTATGTTTCCGTGTGATTTTGTTTGTTTCTTCATCTTCTCAAGCTTATAATTTATTATTTTACAAATTCATACTCGAGCCATTCATGTTTATGATTGTATATAGTTAGGTGGCCGGTGACGATAAACGTGAAGGAACACTTGCAGCAATAGCAGTGTGATCATGCAGGGGAAAGCTTGTTGCTCGAATTTGATGAATGTTTCAGAATGCCATTTATGAGTTGTTGTCTGAATTTGGGGACTGTTTTGACCTACGACAAGGTGGTGCTGCTTGAGAAGGATGATTACTCAGAGGAGGCGAGTTTGAACTCGTTTGCCAAGAAGATGGTGAGGATGATGAAGGAGATGAGTGGTACGGCATATATGATGATCCCAACATTCTCTGCTCCAGTAAACTCATGGCCTGTGACTGAAATGTTGGCATCTGATGCGAGTGCTGATCGTGCATTGTCTGCTGCTGCTGCTCCGAGGAGCTACCAATGTTCGAGGAGGAGGAGGAGGGAGTGGCAGAGCAGAGATTGGTGTACTGAAGAGCATGGGAGTGGGGTCCAGTGGAGGTGTCCATCTGAGCCAGTTGAGATGGTCGGAGAGTGACATTCTCTGGGAAATTGAGTTTAGCCTTGTTCCCACGAAAACCCAAGGCCGCAACGTCATAGGCTCTGGCAGCAGCTTCAGCTGTGTCGAACGTGCCTAACCAGAGCCTCGTTGCTTTATAAGGATCGCGAATCTCCGCTGCCCATTTCCCCCATGGCCTCTGCCTCACTCCTCTGTATCGTCTTCTCTGAGCATATGTTGGAACCAAGCCTGCTGCCTCGCCTGCACCACAGCTCAATGCTTCTTCTGCAATGCCCACAACAAGGGATGGTTATTGTCGGTTTTAGATCACACGTGGTGTAGAAACTAGAAAGTTACCTGATACAGACATGACTGAAGCTGATTCTGTTCCATAAGCCAGCTCATCTAAAGCTTGGAAAACTCCTCCCTCATCTTGGCGGACTCTTTTCTGGGTGCCACTCCCGCCCAGTGATGGAGCCATGTAGCAGTTACTCCTTGAATCTCCATGACCAGAAACCACATTGGTCAAAGCGGAAACCATAGCTGACATCTCCCGCTCGCGGTTAAACTTCATATGAGCTCCCCAGTCTCTCAATGCTCCCGCAGCTTCCTCGTCAGCGGCATCTTTTTGGCCACTGCTCTCCCCTTCAATCTTCGCCTTCTTGCTGCTTTCTTCCCTGTTCGCCACTTTCAGAAACAATGCGAAAAAGCTTCCGCTGAACAAAGCCAATTCGAAAGAGAGAGACACAAAGTCGAACTTGTACACCAATTGAATAATAATAATAATCAGGTCTACGGTTGGACCATATTTATACCTTTTCACTCATTCAAACCCTACACTGGTGGGAGGTGTTGACGTGGGTGTGAATCGTAGCGGGAGCCCAGACGCCGCACGGAGCCTCTGGTTTTAAAATCAGTCGGTGGTGGGAATGAGACGCTCTTATTGGGTGGGTACCGACCTGCAATTTGGCCAATAAGATGTTTGACGGTGGTCAACGCTGACAAATTTACATCTGAGCGATTCACAAGTGTTGTCATTTTATAATAAGATGACGGAGAACATGATGTCATACCCGATTGAGTTTGAAGACTTCAACGTCTCCGAACCAAAACATTTAACATTCCTCCATGTTGCTCTTTGACTCGCCTATTCATGCATCTCACCATGTTTCCATTCAAACACAGTATGCTCTCCCAAAAGAAGAGCTAGGCAACTTGCAGTAGACTCCACTAGAAGAAAGATATACTCATCCAAAACTCTCTTCCAATAATTCAATCCAGTACAACTCCTACTAGTTCATGCCGGCCATACTGATTCATTCATATACCAATCGCCACAAAACCGGAAGTGAAAGAGTTGACTGGGGCCTTGCCAAATCCCAAAACCATTGACCATAGAAATGAAAGCAAAACATATATAAGTCAAATGCAGCGCAAAGCAAACCATTACATTAATGCTCACTGTCTTCTACAGTTGTTAACACGTATGACTTATGCCATTGCATTACCTTTATAGTCTAGCTTCCACAAGCCAAGCACTCATCACGGTTTGACAAGGAACATATCATTTGAGCCATATTCGTATCAGCATCATCCTCTCATTCAATACTTCTCTTCCTGCATGCCAGTTGTGATCAAAGCTAAGTTGAATAGGACATTTATGAATGAAAACTCTGGAGTGAAAATTACTTGCAACCGCTTTAAGTCGTTATTTACAACGAGAGAAGCTGCACTGTGAATTTGATGGCATCAGCTGCTGCACGTGTTCTCAAGTAATACACTCACAGTTTTCAGACCCTTTAACAGCCAAGAAAGGAGAACATCAGACCTAACTTTTTATAACTAGATCAACAGTGGATAGATAATATTGATGCATCTACGCAAAATGGTGTTTCAGTAAAAGAAAATACCTTGGACCATGCATGGAAATGCAAGGAGATAAGCTTCCCAAAGTTGGGTTGGTCCATGTGTATGTTTAAGCTCTGGTTTTGGTCTATGTAACATCCTCTGTCAACAGCCATGTCTGCCAATGTTCTTTTCCTTAGATTTGCTGATTGCAGCACACTCCTTCAAGGTATCATAAATTCCTTCGATGCTGTCATCTTTCATGCATGTCAGGAAACAACTACTCAACTATCAAAATAAGAATCAGTTTCTATTGTAAAGCCAATATTATTATGTGGCTCAATAAACATATATTGCACTGTGTACATATATGCTTGGGGCCTAGCAGTTCCAGAATTAAAAAGGGTGGGTGAAGCATGAGCGAACCATCTCTGAGACATGAGATCGTATGTCTTGATGGCAGACCCAACTGCCACTCTCATCAACATGTGTTGAGGTCTCTCAACTACCTTGTCTTGAACCTTCAAAAGGTAGGACCTCTCAAGAGTTATGAAACCAGAGTAATCATAGTCAAATTCTCGATCATAAATTATCTCACTGTCCAAACGAGCAGAATTCTGGAAAGGGCACAGCAGTAAAAGTTATGAATCTAAAGGTTGATATATCAAGGGAATGAATCAGAAACTACATCATCTGCACTTACAAATAAAACAATCACTTGATAAGACTAATATTCTTCACTTCAAAAGAGCATAACAAGAGTTAATTCATGTCTTGTTATGAGAAGTAAATTGACAGTAAAGCATAAGTCTTAAATAATACGGTATCAATAAATGAGCTCAGTATGCAACTGGAAGTTGCACATCTTCATGATGATCTCATACACATCATCAGCAATAAGGGGAGATTTCAATCCTGATCTCACATTGAAATGATTGTACATATCCTTAACCCTGCAAAATACACAGGAAAATAAGACCTCAAACCCAACATCTGAAAGCTTTAACTGACAACAAATTGAAAGAGACTCGCGTCTCAGAAAACGACTTGGTGGTGTTCTTGTGCAGATTTGAAACAGCAATCCTAGTAGCCAACTATATCAACCAAACATGCATTCATCAGCTAACCCTCATCAATATATCTGGACAAAACGAACACTGGGACAACCTACTACATACAGAGGCATAATAAGGATGGTTGGCAGTCATGGCAGCAGATATCTCAGCGGCCAGTTCATCCAACTGGCTAGTGGTGGCACAGACATTGTGAGCCACGAGAACCGGGTCGCAGTGATCAGTGCTCAACCCATAACTCAGCTTCTTCAACCTGGCGGTGATTTTGTCGAAGTGGACAGCCTCCTGACGCCCTTCTCTCTTCACCACATACATGTTTGGAGTCTCCGACAAAGAAGGGACGGATAGTACACGAGGATCGGACGCGAGAGAGTTTCTTGAGGGGTGGGTGTGTTAGGGTTTGGGATTTTGAAAAATGGAGGAATTTTAGTGCTTTTTATTTGGGGTTCCGGCGAGGCGCGTGGATTGCTGGTTGAAAACTCTCTCGTGCATTTATTTAAGTTGTGATTTTCATTGGACATTAACGAATAAATAAAAATGTAAACCCTAAATCCCAACCCAGCTGGAAACATAAGTGGCCGAGCGTATGGATGCTCGCCTTTCATCTCAAGATGTGGCAGGTGTATATTCTGATGCATTCTACATTGTAGTTGATAACGCGTGACTGATATGCTAGTGATGAAGCTGTCGACTGAAACCCTTGGTGCCCTTCGTAGAACGAAAAAGGAAGGATTTTTATTACCTCTGGCGATTGAATAATGATAATGCTTTGAAGTAAAGTAATGGCTTGTGATCATGACTTCGACACTTGCTTCAACCTAATCAATGTCTCCAGAGGAAGCTTTAGGAGTATCTTGCGGATCAAATCTCTGCTCTCGAGTCGGACACGGCAGTTGGATCCATCAGCGTCGTTTCTGTGTTCTGGGCTGCTGCTGGCTTCCGATTCCCATGTTGATATTTATAGGGTTTTCGGGAACAAAATAATGACGATATTGCCCTCCATGTTTGGTGAAATGACAATTAATGTCCTATGCGGGCCGATAGATAGATGAGAAAGAGAAGAGTGCCGGCGCCCTGAAATCGAAAAACCCTAGAAGAAAGGCTTCGAGGTGGAATCCAGCGGCGATGGATTTCGACGAGTACGAGTATCTTGAGAAGACGGTGGAGGAGGACGATATAGCGGGGGCGGAGGGGAAGAAGAAGAAGGGGAAGGACGATGGGGATAAAAGCGAACGGAGTTACAGGAAGAGGGACGGGGAGGAGGATGAGGAAATTGTCGGCGGCGACGGGGAGAGGAGGAGGAGCAAGAGGTCGAGAGGTGACGATTCGAACGGGGATAGGAAGGAGCGGGAGAAGAATAAAGATCGGCGGAGGAGCAATAGAGATGAGGACAGGGAGAGGAGGAGAGATATGGATAGGGAGCGGGAGCGGGAGCGCGAAAGAAGCAGAGGAGAGAAGGAGAGCGAAAGAGACAAGGAGAGGGAGACAGAGCGAGGGAGTGCCGAGAGGGAAAAGGTGAGAGATAGGAACAGGGAGCAGGGTAGGTCCAGAGATAGGGATGGTGAGAGGGACAAGGAGAAAGAGAGGGAGAGAGATAGGGAGAAGGAAAGAGAGAGGGAGAGGAGAGATAGGGAGAAGGAGAAGGAAAGAGTGAGGGAGCTTGAGGAGAGGGAAAAAGAAGGGTCCAGGAGGAGTAGCAGTAGGTCGAGGAGGCATGATGAGCGCGAAAGGGAGAGGTCTAGAGGAAGAGACCTTGAATTTGAGGGGAGAGATGGCAGGTAAACCTTATTAGAATCATTCCTGCAGTAGTGAATGTCACTCAAGAACACTATATATATGCAGTTTTGAGTATGCTCTTGATTTTGTTTTGTAACGCTGCTTATTGCGCATAACCAAGTAAATTTGTTAGTGGTTCTTTGTATGATGATGTAATTTGGCTGCTTAGTGTTATCTTGAACTCAGTCTACAATTATCTAGATGAAATGTGGTTCGTGGTGTAGGTTAAGTTGTTGTGGCAGTAGTCCATTTTGCCATTTCATCTTATGTTGTATGATACGTTTATTTTAGTGCCAATGTAAAGTTATTTGCGTACATTTGGCACATATTAATGGATCTTTCTGGGATTTCCCTTCTCAAATTCAATAGAAGTCATTTCATTCTATTTGCCTGTAATGTTGTGTTCTTTCTAGTTTAACTTGGTGTTAAATAATTCTTATTAGTCTGTTGGTGCACATTGAAGTAGTCTTTTAAGCGCAATCTGGTTCATTTTCTTTTTATATTTCAATTTTTTTTAAAAAAATCAAGGATATGTAACATTGTACTATTGATATTTTTGTTGTAGGAGGTTCAAAGACAAGAAGGATGCAGGTGAACCTGAAGCTGATCCAGAGAGGGATCAAAGGACTGTGTTTGCATACCAGGTAGATTCATGATAATTTAAATAAAACATATTTGCTTCATGTTAACTTTTTTAACCTTTTTCTTATTTTGAATTAATGTTTGCAAAGATGCCTCTGAAGGCGAATGAGAAAGATGTCTATGAATTCTTCTCGAAAGCTGGAAAGGTTTGTATTTATCTTATAGAGAACATTTGATTTTCATGTTCCAGTTTTTTATTGGATTTGTTTCATTATCAGTACAAGGAGTCATCAGCAAGATTGTTTAAAACAAATGTGGTACCTTAGATGATTGTAGTCTCTCATTCTTTTATATGAATAAACTTTGTGGGCGCATTTTGAAAATTATCTGTTAGTTTGAACAATACATTCTCCACTTACTCCAGTTTCAGACTAAATTGTGACATTTTTTTCCCTCACAATTTGTTTTCTGATGGGCAAGTGAAATGCATAAATAGATGAGCTGGTGGTTATTTATCCGGATGATGACATGCAGTTGCAGTCTGGTTTAAACTGCTTGGATATTTTCTTTTTGGAACTCCATGCATGTCAAACTTAGTCATTTATGTTTCTTGCTTTTCATATGACATTTTCAGGTGCGAGATGTCAGATTAATCATGGATCGTAATTCTCGCCGGTCTAAAGGAGTCGGGTATGAGTCTCTTGAAGTTTTTAATTTTCACCAAATACGTTTTAGATTTTTTGCATGTAAACTGAGCACTAGAAATCTTTTGTACTTAGCTTAACTGTATTCTTAAATTCATTAGCATTGCGATAAAGAATCCATGATGAGGCATGAGGAGAATAATAGTGCACATGTTTATTCAATACCTGCTGCGTTATCAAGGTAGAGGACGGGAACCTGAGCTTTCTCATTAGCTCTGGATTACTTCAGTTGTTCATTCCCATATGTTTTTGAATAATAGATTGATGTAAGCTCCACTTAGCTTCGTGTAACCCTTTTAAATTGTTAGATATTTTAGCTCAACCATACTGAGCAGTTAGTCAAAGTTTTATCATTGAGCTATCTGCCTCTGTGACAAACTTTGTCATTCTTATGAGTAGTATTAGAGTTTATTTTTACATTCATGATCTGGCTTTCATTCTGCTCATGTGTGATTCTTAGGACTTTAATGAAATCAAAGTTCATTGCTACTGTCTAAGCCCTAAATTGGCACCTTCAGATTGACCATTCTATTTGGAGTCCGGGTAATATCTTTAAATAAGCAATTTTCAACCTTATAATCCTCTGATACTGTCCTTTGACTGAATTTCTTTAGATTCACGAGTCTCGTGGCAAAGGGAGGAGTACATCAAGCACGGCATCATCTATCCATATAATTTCACCAATCTATTTGACACACTGCATATAATGTTTACGTGCCACTGTCTGCAAACGTCCTTGATTCATGCTTATCTTGCAGATATTGGTTTTTGCTACAGGTATATTGAATTTTATGATGCAATGTCCGTGCCCATGGCAATAGCTCTGTCTGGACAACTCCTTATGGGCCAACCAGTTATGGTGAAACCTTCCGAAGCTGAAAAGAATCTTGTACAATCGACTGCATCAACTGGAGGATCAGCTGGTCTTGCAGGACCATATGGACCAGTTGATAGGAAACTTTATGTTGGGAACTTGCACTTTAACATGACAGAACTTCAACTTCGACAGATATTTGAGCCATTTGGCACAGTTGAGCTTGTTCAACTTCCTCTTGATCCTGAGACTGGACATTGCAAAGGGTTTGGATTTGTTCAGTTTGCTCAAGTGGAGCATGCGAAAGCAGCTCAAAGCTTGAATGGAAAGTTGGAAATTGCTGGCCGAGTCATCAAAGTGTCATCTGTCACTGATCATGTTGGAGTGCAAGACATCAGTGCGAAAAGTGCAGATTTTGATGATGATGATGGTGGCGGCTTGGTTTTAAATGCCCATTCAAGAGCTTTGCTTATGCAGAAGCTTGATCGCTCGGGTATTGCCACAAGTATTGTGGGGACTTTGGGGATTCCGGCAGTCAACGGAGCTCTCGTAGGCCAACAGTCTCTAACTTTGCCCGTTGGGGGGCAAGTGGGTGTTCCAGGATCAGTGCTTCCAATACAAGTTCTTACTCCCACAGTGGCTGAACCTATAGGGAACCCTAGCGAATGTTTAGTGATGAAGAACATGTTTGATCCTGCCACTGAGGTTTGTGGGGTCTTTACATATTTGAACTCTATCTATTTTAGTATGTTATTTTAATTTTATGAGGTCTTGCTCCTAAAGAACATCAACATTTTCCTGCAGACTGATCCAGACTTTGATCAAGACATAAAGGATGACGTTGAAGAAGAATGTTCTAATTTTGGGCGAGTGAAACATATTTTTGTTGACAAGTAAGTGCTTACTTTTTGAATCAGACTACTAATAGGGGCACAATCAGCTTGTCCTAGTTCAAAGCCAGATGGTTCAATTGTTTCCGAAGCTATTGTTAAAAAAGCAAACATGTTTTTAATGCTGAGATTGGTGGAGCTGGAGAAGACGTTTCTCTGACTCTTTTATTTGCAGGAACAGTGCTGGTTATGTGTACGTCAGGTTTGATACTATGGAAGCAGCAATGAAAGCACAGCGTGCAATGCACATGAGATGGTTTGCACGCAGATTGGTTTCAGCTTTGTTCATGGTACCAAATGAATTTTCTCCCAATCTCTTCAGCTGATACCTGTTAGGACATAATTCCTCATATTTTTTCACCATCTCGTGCTAGAAGATGTTTTCTACGTGTGTGTGATGTATGCTGCTTTTTGTTCCGCAGCCTACCCATGAGTACGGTGCCAAATTTAAAAGCTGAGCATGATGGCCCAAAGCTCAATGGCTAGTTTCTTCTGCCTATCTGCTACTAGACCCTAAACCAAAATTTTTGTTTCCAAATATGATGCCATCTCTACTCTGTATCCAAGCTCCAGTGTGTGCACAGTGTAACCAGTTGTTGCATCTAGACATCATTCAATGGAAACAAAAATGAGACAAAGTCACTCTCACAATCAACAGATTTGAAAGGAAGCGTGTAGTTTTTATTTACAGTTATGCGGTCTGGGGAGTGTGAATGACCTGATTGGTCTCATCCAGTGGCATGGAGATGAACCCTTCTGTGACATCTCCACGTCCCCTGGACTTGATATGATCAACATTCTGCCTGGAGCCATTTTGCAGTGTTACTTTCCAAGGCATTCATTTCATACTGAACATGCCTCCTTGGGTGAATTCTATGTTTACTTTGTGTCCTGCCTTTTTTGTACATTGCAGAGAAGAAGAATGTTCATGGCAGGAAACTGATCAGAGATTGCAAGGTGACAGAATGGGGTCGGGGACAAGTTAGAGGATCACAGCTGAGATGTCTTTTAAGCATACACTTGAAGAAACACAACAGTTCATGGTTCCAGACAACAAGGTTGCATTTCAAAACCATAGGGAACAAGACTGAAGAAACTCAACAGTTGATGGCCTTTTTCTTTTTACATATAATTAATTGCCAGTTACAGTTGCATTCTTCTGTTCTTGGGTTGCTGCTGGTGGATGAACCAATTCGAGCTCTTCTGGAGCATTTTGAGCTTCAAGTGACACATCAAACTCAGTAGCTTCCTCCTTGTCATCCTTCATTTTTTCCTTCTGTTAAAATAAAGACACGCTTGTCAGCTCTGCCTTCATTTGCTTGCAACAACATAAATAAGGCAAGAAATGGTAACCTTATTTTCCATGAACAGCAGTCTAAGAGACTTCCTACCGACTTCAATCTCCTTGGTCTCCACTTCCACTACTTTCTTCACAACTCCCACCACCTCAACAACCTCTTTCTCCATGCTAGCCCCTGGAGTCTGGAGCTTTCTGGGTTTTGTTGCACATCCACCCATTGCTGCTCTCAGTAGCTGGGAAGACGATGACTAGAGCCTACTTTATGTAGAAAGTTGTTCTAATTATTGGAGCGGTCGAGCACTCCTGTTTCTCTGTGCCCTCCTTTTTGCACCAGTTTATGACAATCTTGTTTTGCTTTTTCATGATTGGATGGATGCTGTTGGCGTTGGTGATGACACACCATGAGGGAAGTAATCCCCAGGTGTCCCCATAAGTGAGATTTGATGCTGATGCGCTTCATCATACTTTCTTTATTTTGCTGAGATTCAGATACATGTTGGTAAAAACACAAATTCATGACCATTCTCTAGCTTCCTGAAGGACTTGATCTTAGTATTAAGAGCATTACAATCATGCAGCCTTTGAAGAATGAGTAAACAGAGCTCAAGTCCAATTACATTAACCAAATTCAACATTTCATGCTAATAATAAACAAGTCGAGAAGCACACAAAGATGTTGATGATGTGAATGGAGTTAACTGAAGATTAATGTCTCCAGTGGGGAGATTCAATGCCATCCCCACCCTTTTGCGACACTGGACATGAAAGATTGGAAAGGGTTTCCAGCAGGTGCAGGTGCAGGACTGTCTGGGTTATATGTAGCCTCTTCATCTTTAGGGGCAGCCTCTTCAATTGGGAGATTTGTATGACCCTCCACCGGTTCAACTGTTTCTTTCTCCTCATTGGACTCGCCATCAGTTGCTGGTGTCATCACCTTGTTACATGCTTCAGATTCATGAGGAGCCTCAACATTATTGAGCTCTTCAGCAGCTGGGGTAGCCTCCACCGCATCCTGTTCAACAACAGCCTCGGACTCAATGGTGGCCATTTCTTCAGGCTCATCCTCTGATGTTTCCTGGAAAATCTCTTCCTTATCGGAAACTACATTTTCAGCAGCCTCCACAAATGTAGAGCCAGCCTTGTCAACCGCAGTGACCTCTTTTGTCCCCTGATCAACTTCTGGCAGAGGTTCAGGCTCCGGTGGCACATCCCCCTTGTCCTCCAAAACATCCGGTTTGCTCGAACATGCTCCCATCTGCTGCCCCCTCTCTGCAACCTTCTCTTACGGAGAATAAGAGATGAAGGATGAGAGAGACCAGAGTGGGAGATGCCGACGAAAACCTTTCTTTGAAGTTTTAAGGTCTCGAATCCGGATTTAGGAATAGGTGTAAAATGGTGGTTTTACATCTGAGGAGATGAGCATATTCAGGAAAATGTACAAACTTGGCAGATTGATCACATTCGGACACCATGTCACATTCAAAAATTGCGCATTTTTGGCCATAAAGCTCTCTTAACTACAGAAGTCAAAGTAGCCTAATTTAGGATGAACCGTTCCCCATAGACATCAAAAAGTTGCTACCCAATTCAAGACCAAGAGATGCCCCATCAATCTTACTAAGCTCAATTATATTTATAACAATAATCATCAAGTGAGGGATCAGATAACAAAATCAGAATCTAATGCATTAGGTTTAGGTTAGACTTGGTATCTAATGCAAAATCCCAAAATCTGAATTTTATTGATCAAACAATTTCTCTGCAGAAAAGGAACAAATGATGAAGAAGCTGCTACTGAGGAATCAGTAATCAGTAGCAGAGTAGAACAACAGAAGAAGAGATCATGAATGCATAAACCAGTAAGAGGAATCCAAAATGCAGAGCCCAGTTCCTTTTGAACTTTCCAAAATAGCTCTCAGGCGGCTCCTGGTACCGAATCTCAAGCTCATCCGCATCCTCGAGAGTGATACTGGCAGCCCCGAGACGGTCGCTGTTGAGCTGCCTGAGCTTGTCGGTAGCGAGACCCAGCGTGAGCTTGTGGCACCTCCTCTGGTACTTGAAGCCGTTGATGCATCTGAGAGTCTGGGCGACGGAGAGGTAGAAGATGAGATGGGAGAAGGAGAGGAAGAGGATGGGGATCCAGGAGTGTCTGCATCGGAGCTTAGTGGGGGACTGAGTAAGGATGTAGAGAATGAGGGATAAGAAGATGAAGAAGAGGTGGTACAACTTCCACAGCTGCTTCTTCTGGAGGTCGATTGATCGCTTCTTTTCCAGGGTTTTCTCGAAGTGATGCTGGACGATGGTGTTCAGGGATGCCGCTGCAATTGATTCCTTTTCGTCGTGGGTTGCCGCTGCGGTCTCGCCGTGGTCTGCCATTGATTGAGTAGTTGAGGATGACACTGTAGATAGAGTCAACTCAGCTGTTGAATAGTCCAGGTATTCACAATAGTCACTGAGAGGCCTATTACCGATGTTGGGCCGGGCTGAGCAGCCCAGTTTCCCAACAAGGCGCCTAAAGCAAAAGATGTAGTTTTATTGAGGCATACAAAAATCTGACCAAGCAACAAAGAAACATTTAATGAAGAGCAATGACAATGCTTATTATACCAGACAAACTAAAATCCGGGACTGTTTGTCCGCAAAGAATAATATCTGTGACGCGGGATCCGAAGAGCTTCTTTGTTTTCTTCACATCATGACTGTGTAAGATGCGCCAAATCTTAGTCTATGTTATGGCAGATTGGGCAAGATCAATGCATTCCTTTTTCTGTTTCTTGTATTCATTGTATCTTAGGAAGAAATACTCGAGATAGTCGAAATCTATAGGGGACATTTTGGCCTGCAAAAGTCCCACAAGAAAGACATAATTCATATAAAAACATTTTGGCCTGCAAAAGTCCCACAAGAAAGAGAGAATTCACATAAACATGCATCGCAAACCTAACCAAAAGATATACAATACATGTACCTGTATCAAAGACCACAAAGCCCAATACAAATGCGATGCTAGCATGTAAGTGTTGGTTTCAACATATAGAGCATCAAGTTCTTCATTAGAAACCTGTGGAGCACAAGATGCAGGAAAAAATATTCTTCAATAAAAATCTATAGAACTTCAAAACAGTACAGAAGATTTTGAAGGCGGAGGAATCATACCTCATCAGGCTTATAGGGGTCTAAATAATGCTTAAAGAAATGATATTGTTCATCCTTAGTTGGGTATCTGCATAAAAAATGTCCAATGATTGATTTAATAATTAGCAGAACCAAAAGGGAAAATAAAAGAAGGGAAGAAGTGATCACATACAGGCTGTAATCACATTCATAGCCAGCATACTCATTGAAGTGATTTCCAATGTCAAAGCCTCGGTAGTTGTATGAGCCATACTCAAAATCTATGAGGTAAACCTTCCCTGAATGTTCATAGTGGAGACATGTACAATGTGCACATTATTTATACTTGCAAGCCATCATTCAGCCCAAGCAAATCATTTATACTGGTTAAATGAGACATATGATCTACACTGCATTTCAATAACGCCACCACAACTGTACTCATCTAAAGCATCAATGGAGATCCCAGGGTAAACTTTCATCTCACGTTATAGTGTAGGTCATAACAACCTCCTATTTGTCTTCTTACAACCACCATTACAGCAATGTTATCATCATAATGAGATCTCTACGTATACAAAGAAAGGGATAATTTATTTAAAGAAACACATTTAATATGGCATCAGTCAAATTCATGAAATAATCATGTTGTGGAAGAGAAGAGGACAGCACAGGATGTAAACTTCTGTTACACAAATACCTTCATCATCATTGACCATTATGTTTCCACAAAGCAGGTCATTGTGTGCAAAAACCACATTGGCTTTGAAATGGCTCGTCAATTCCTGTTTTACGTAGAAGGGAAAATATCAAGTGCTGAAGAATGGACAACCGGATAATACAAGAGGAACATGGAAATGTACAAAGTTAGCAACATGGCTTTTACATCCCCTTTCCATCAATGGGCTTAGCCGCTTAAGCAAACATACTTTAGACCAAAAATATGGTCGCTGGTGATGCTTTATCAAACATTTACAAAAAGCTCTTGCTAGGTAACAAAAAAATGACCAACTACTTACACATCTTTGAGAAGTGTTGACAAAGACAATAAATACAAATAAAATGATAAGTGCACCTGGAGCTCGTTTATTTCATTTTGAAGTTCTTCGAAGGAAATAGCTTCATACTTTTTCTGCTTCTCACTTTCGTCAAATGATAGAGCAGAAGCTGCACAATTATTCCACAAATTAGTATGAGAGAAGAGTTTCCATTATTGAGATTCTCCTTGAAAAGTTATTTCGGATAATAGTTACGGAGAGAACCTTTGTGAAAGAACTTGAGCATGTCATTCCACAGTTGTGGTTCTCTAGAGCCTGGTATTTCCACTTGATGAAAGTGCTTCAGCTGCTTTGCTATAGCAGCAGCATATTTTGGAACTCTCATATCTGCCGATTTCCAATAATTAATTATTCAAATGAGATTGAAGAAGACCAAGAAGCCTATCAAGCCTTGAACCGTGGATGTTGAGAGACAGAAGGATTTTCATTATATAACTTAGAATGACAGAAGAAGCAAAAACATTAATTGAAAGGACAAAGAAAATCCACGACCGATTACGAACATGTGCATGAATAGTGAAGCACGACAAAATTATTAGATGACATATGTACCAGGATGATTCAATGTTCGTGCATTAATGAAAGATTGCACCATGCCATTTCTGAAAACTCCTAACAGCTTCGCCCCAAATCCTGCAGCCGAGAGGTACTTTATGGCCTAAATGCAGGTTAAACCAGAGCTCAGGATAACCAACCCACAGACAACCAGATTACTTGATATTTACAGTACATCGAACAAATAATACGAAATCAAGTCTGCAGCTAGCAGAATGGTCAACTTTGTACCATTAACGATGTAATTATAATCAAATCATACTCACCAGCAATTCTCTTTCACGATTTATGACATATTCTGTGTTGGGGCCATACAATCTAACAGCAAAAGACTCAGCACTCCCACTTTCGTCCCCAACAGATACCTTGAGTACTACCATACAACCCAATGCATTACAAAAGTTCAGCTGTTGGAAATATATAGAAACAATATCCATCCATACACATTTTTAAAACAAAAACAACAACTGATATACAGACCATAAAAAGTACTCACAGAGATTTGTGATGCCACCAGAGATCCTCTCCACAGAAAAACTTGACTCATCCAGCTCCGACCATTCCTTGAACAGATCCTTGCATAACTTTCTGCAAGCACACCATGTATCATTATACAAATCAGAAAAGAATGGGAAACAAAGGTGAAATCATTTGCAATTACCAGGTAAAAAAGTGTCAGACTGCGCATATGAATGCGAAATCAACATTAAGCAATGTGATTTGAAAAGAAAAGGTTACGAGAGTGCAGCACCGGATCAAGGAAAAATTACGCAGAAAAAGAAGCGAAACTGGAGAGGGAGAGAGGAGTACGAACATGATGTGAGGCTTCAATTCAGGCAATGATAGATGCGTATCCACGGTGAGAGATGAGTGACGAATCTCTTCGTGGTTGTTGCTCCGGCGAGTCCCCGCTGCAGTATCCGCCATGTCTTCTCCTCAGATCCCCTGGTCGTCGTTTCGCTCCGCAGATTCGAATATTATAATTTGTTTTTGGAATATATTAATAAGAAATGGGCCAGCCCAACAAGGGAGACAGATGGGCCCGTTGCTGCCGGATAGTCCAAATGCAATACGGGTGGTGGAATCGGGGATGACCCGGTTCCGGACTTATGAGGGGTTGAGTGCTGCAAATAGGTAGAAGAGGAATCAAAAGCACAGAGGGAAGTTGAGAAGAGGAGAGGCGATGGGAGTGACGAAGGAAAGCGTTGAAGCTACTCTCAAGGAGAAGTTAAACCCTTCTCATCTTGTAAGTTTTCTTTTTACCAGAAAGTTTTGATTTTTGATTCTTTTTTGTATTTCTGTGATAAGAAGGTTAAGAAAATTTGGTTGTTAGTTTGGATTTGCTTATTTCAGCTTGGTAGAATTCATAGCTTAGCATGCTGAGGTTGATCAGGGAGGATAGGTTTTAAGTGTCTGTGGACAACAACTAAATATCGAAGATTCCCTGATTGTCGGTTTTAAAAGTTGTAGTCTTATTAGTAAATTGATGAGCATGTTCAACTTCATATATGACGAGCCTAAAAAAATTGGAACCAGGAACTAGTTTAAAGGAAATCTACGTCATTAGGGTTTAGGGTATCTGTTAGGATTGAAACACAAAAACTTAAATCGTAAACTCATCATAGTGATAGTGCCCGGACTTGGGTCAAACCCTAACAGTGTCTAGATGACTGGCCTTTCTTTTGTTGGTGTTTCTGGTTTTCATATCTTGGCAGCGGTTGATTATTATTTATTGGGCCCGCTTGATGTTTTTGTTCTTAATGGGGCTTATGGTCAAAGCAGGCTCTAATAGGAGGATGGTTAATGCTAACCACTAAGCAACGCATATTTCTTAAGCTGCTGAATATGTTTGTCAATATTAGACTTTGCCAAATCAGTGATATTATGAATCTCTCTTCGCATGCATTCGGTCTTGGTAGAATGTTTTCTTCTTCTGTTTCGTAGCATATTCTGATCTGTGAATCTGATTGCAATTGTTGACTGTTCCGCTTGTTTTTGTATCTCAGGATGTTGTGGACACTTCTGGAGGGTAAGTTCAATGATTGCAATTGTTACCAGACATGATTTTGACTGGTCAAGCAGCATGACTTTGTTTTAAGTTGTAAAGAAAAATATAACTTCATTTTTGTTTCAGATGTGGAGCAAGCTTTGTAGTTGAGATTGTATCTGACCAGTTTGAGGGGAAGAGGCTGCTGGAAAGGCACCGGTTGGTCAACGCAGCTCTAGTTGAAGAAATGAAAGATATCCATGCTCTTTCCATAAAGGCAGCATTGACTCCTGAGCAATGGAACCAACGCCAAGAAGCTAATGCATAATGCATTTGTTTATTTCATTACATAAAACTGCGAACAATGTTCCAGCTGATAAAATGCTCATGGAAAGCTTAACCCCTGAGATAAATGTGATCTCTTATCAATAATTACTCGCCCCTGCTGCTGTTAGTGAATAAATACAAACTGCAGGGCCATTTCGCCAATCATTGGTGTGTATGAATTGTTGATCGGAAGAGAAAAATCTCTGAAACAGTAATATTTGATTGGTTTCTTGTTACTGGAATTGAGCCTTCAACTCGAATGTGATAGTTAAAAAAGTTCTGGTTTCCAGATTTTACCATAAAAAGAGTTATGGTCAGGCCTAGTAAATTGGAAGACAGATGCTGCTGCAGTGGCACCTATCACATGTGCTGTCAAATTTCTCAACCATAGGTTTGTGTAAAGCTCAATCTGTGTGCGTAGATTATTTTTTTACAGAAGCAGCAGGACATAAATCAATATCTCATCTCTTTCAGTGTCAGCCAGTTTTAGAACCAAACATTTTTAGCAATGTGCAGACATGCAGTGTGCAAAGAATTGAGAGACATAACCTTAACCTAGGAGAGCAGCACCATTTCAACTGAGATTCATACATCCATGGCCAGTAAGGTTAGAGTCCTGCCACCAGCCCCACCCTCCCACATGGTACATCCACCGGTTACAGAAAGGTCAAAGATGTTCATGAAATCCCAGAAAGCAACAGCAGTCCCAGCTGCGCATTTGTTGGCATCCAAGAACTCAATCTTCAGGGAATATACATCTGGGTCTGAGCCACTATCCACCATTAGAGCTGCAGAACTGAGCTCTGGTATAGCTACTGATGGTATTGAGATTGAAGGTGCACCCAAAGACGCATCTGCAATCAAAGCTGATCTTTACCAAGCTGTTCAAGGTATACTGATTTCTTTATAATTTCTACTGTTGATGAAAAATCTGATGCCTTATACTTTGGAATATCCCAGGCATTAATAGAGGCATATTTGGCATCACATCTGAGAAGAAAATGGAGATTGAAAGATTGGTCAAGCTATTGGAATCCCAGAACCCAACTGCAGATCCAACTGTTAATCTAGATAAGGTACCTCAGCTCAGTTTTCCTTGAAACTAGCACACTGATTACTGCCTTGGATTGATACTTGAATACTAACTTTTTTGTGGGGTCTGGAAGTTAATTGGGAACTGGAAGCTTGTGTACAGTACAATCACTATACTGGGTTCAAAGAGAACTAAGCTTGGATTGAGAGATTTCATCTCTTTAGGAGATTTTTTTCAAACAATTGATGTCACTAAGGTATACTACCGCACCATTTTGCTTTTTTAAAAATAACCTTCTATTTCTATTCGTTGCCAACTATGAAGGTTTTGCTGATGTTGAACTGAAGGGTAAAGCGATAAACTTGATCAGATTCAATGTGAGGGGATTGAACCTGCTAAATGGGCAGCTGGAAATTGTGGCATCCTACAAGATCTCATCTCCATCAGTAAACTTTTCAACTCTTCGTTGCGCTCCATTATACTTGCTGAACTATAATGAAGTGCACTTATATATCTTCGCATACGATTCAGAGAGTGAGCATATCATATGAGAATTCAGCGATCATTCCTGACCAGGTAATAAAGCTTTGGTCTTCTAATCCATAGCATATTTATAAGTTTCATGTCAAAAGTCCTATGTTAGTACTCATTCACTATTTGTAGCTGATGAATGTGTTCAAGAAAAATTACCACATCTTGCTTGGAATATTCAACCCAGAGGGCTGGCTAGAGATCACGTATCCTTTTCTATACATCTTTTGATTCATAAATCAGATTTTCTCAGACTTTAAACCGTACTGAAGTGCATATATGCTGCTCAGTTCCTTAATGCTTGAGATGAAGCTACGTCGATGATGAGGTGAGAATAGGAAGGGACGACAAGGGCAACATATTTGTACTGGAGAGACCACAGCAAGCTAATATGCAGTTGAGCTAATATGCGCTATTTTTGCAAGCTAAGGAAAATACCGTACAAACACATACAGAAATGTTTCATGATTCATGGCATCTCCTTGCAGCCAGATGTTGCAAATCTATCTTGGTCATCTCATTATAATGCCAAGCTCTTCCATTTTAAGGCTACTACTCCATTTGTGTAGTGGCATTTTATTTTGTGTCCCGGAGATTGCAAGACCAAACTTTACAGCTTACTGTAGTTTCAAAGACAGAGGGGTGTCAAATGTAATTAAATAAAGTACAGGGGGGCTTTTGACCTTTTCCATAATGGGCAAGCACTGGTCGGAAACACTCGACGTGGGTTTGGTGCTGATTTCTACGAGCGCCCTCCTGTCCAGGAAGCTGTTCCGATTCGTCGAGGTTCGCAGACTCAACATGTCCTTCAGATTATGGTGAGTTGCAGGATTCGGATTCAAGGTTGCCGTTTGAGAGCAATGGACGTGAACGCAATGGGTGTTGGGTTGAACGACTCGCCGACACAATGTTTTGGCCTGCGATCCCCAATTCAGCGTATTTTCAGTCAGATGCTGCGTTGCTGTTTCGACCTGACAGTCCCTCATCCGGTGAGAGTCTCTTTTTTGGCGGTCTTGATGTTTAGTTTGCTAGTTAGTTCTATTACTTATTTTAATGCAATGATATTTTGTCCTTCAGTTGTGAAAAATCCCTTACTTATTTTAAAGATTGCATAGTGCACTCTTCCTCTTTAACAGATGATGTTGATACTCGTGCAGTCACATAGACTCCGAAAGGATGGAAGCCTCACTGGAGTACTTAGCACTGAAGAATCTAGAACTAATGAGGATCTCCTGCAAATTTCTCATTCATGGGACATTGTTGGTGAGAGTTTTTACAGTAAATGTGATAAATTTGAGGTCCTTTTCTGATAGATAGTTCTTTTGGTGTTTCATGTACCAGCCCTTATGAATGGGTTGATAAAACTATAAAAGAGTGGGAGTTTAACATAAATAAACGAGATGGAAGAACTTTTAATATGAGTCTACTATTTGAATTTTGTACTAAACCGTTGATCTATGCACGACTCAAATTTACCTTTTTAATTTTGCCCTTCTTAAGGTTGTTGCATATGATTTTGGGATCAAGCATAACATTTTGAAGAGTTTGGCATCCCATGGTTGTAAAGTTACAGTTGTCCCTGCCACATGGCTAGCACAAGAGACACTTAAAATGAATCCTGATGGAGTTTTATTTAGCAATGGTCCTGGTGCCCGTCTGCTGTTCCATACGCTGTAAAAACTGTCAAGGATTTACTGGAAAATGTACCTGTCTTTGGAATATGTATGGGGCATCAGTTGCTTGGACAAGCACTAGGACGGAAAACCTTTAAGATGAAGTTTGGTCACCATGGTGGCAATCATCCTGTGCGAGACATCTGCAGTGGTCGTGTTGATATTAGTGCTCAGATGGGTGCTTCTTTGCATTTGACACGATAAGCATACGTATTTATTTGACAATAGGATTGAAATGTTGCGTAGGTCAATAAATAAATTGTTTCTGTGATGAATAATATTCTGTTTGTGTATTTCAGAATCACAACTATGCGGTTGATCCAGCAACTCTTCCAGAAGGTGTTGAGGCGACGCACATAAATCTTTCTTGATGACGGAACTTGGTGCGGGGCTGGCCTTTCCTGCCATGAAGATAATGTCTCTTCAATACCACCCTGAAGCATCTCGAGGGCCTCATGATTCTGATTTAGGTAAGCATTCTTCTGCTCTTTAGAAGAGCAGTTTAACCTGTTTGAACGTTAATCCCTTTTATTGATGAGATGCTCATCTGTTTTCATGATTTACGGTGCAGTCTTCACTGAATTTGTAACAGTGAGTAAATTTGTGCATGAGATGGTCTATCAGATGTAGTAGTGGTCTGCATTGACAGTATAGTAGGAAAGAACAACCTTGATTTTTAATGTAAAGCCTACAAGTTTCGTGTTTTTTCCAAGGAAATGGATGTGGAAGAAAATTCAAAATATAGATACAATAGAGATATAGTTGTCGTCCAAATAAAATAAATTTAGAAATGATATGATGAAGATTAGAACAAGGCTTGTGCTACAAACATCCTTACCAGCACAGACTGGTGAAGTGAAATATAACCAAACCAAAACATTACATGCAGACAGTGGCATTTCTAGCTCCCCGTCCATATTTGGGGTCTGTTACAAGATAATGACCATATGGTTGAAATCCAAAGGCATTCACATATGTCCTGAAAATTCCAACATTGCGCATTGCCAGCCAAACAGAGTGAGAAATAAATGCATAGAAATAGATGAGGGCCACCAAGAAACACTTGCACCACGCTTAGAAGCACTTCCTATGGACAATAGACGGGCCAGATTCATCGTATTCACCCTTGGATATCCACATCTAAACCAATACAAATTGGAACAATGTTAGATTCTGGGTTTACCGACCTGAGAGCAAGTTAGATTACTGGAATGATATTATGTTACCTGCTGGAAGGTGCTGAGGGATGCAAGGATTGAGCCTCCAATCCAGACACTGTATTTTCTCTCAGGTGGAGCTACAACTTTGATCTTCATGCTGCTGGGAGCAAGGGCAGTGATTTCTTTGCTCATACGGTCAGCAATACCAGGGAACATGGTTGAACCACCACTCAGCACTATGTTGCCATACAAATCTTTCCTGATATCGACATCACACTTCATGATGGAGTTATAAGTGGTTTCATGAATTCCAGCGGCTTCCATTCCAATCAGAGATGGCTGGAACAGCACTTCAGGACATCTGAATCTCTCAGCTCCAATAGTGATGACTTGTCCATCTGGTAACTCATAGTTCTTCTCCACAGAGGAGCTGGTCTTGGAAGTTTCCAACTCTGCCTCGTAGTCAAGAGCAACATAGGCAAGCTTCTCCTTCACGTCACGGACAATTTCCCGTTCGGCAGTTGTAGTGAACATATATCCTCTCTCAGTGAGAATCTTCATCAAAGAATCTGTAAGGTCCCGACCAGCAAGATCGAGACGGAGAATGGCATGAGGCAGAGCATATCCTTCATAGATTGGCACAGTGTGGCTGACACCATCACCAGAATCCAGCACAATACCTGTTGTAAAATCAACCATTCAAAATTAACTTTTAATTTTCCATTTGTGTTCTAGGTACTCAACAATCAGAATTAATCAGTGAATCTACTAACCAGTTGTACGGCCACTGGCATACAGTGACAGAACAGCCTGGATAGCCACATACATGGCAGGCACGTTGAAGGTCTCAAACATGATCTGAGTCATCTTCTCTCTGTTAGCTTTAGGATTGAGTGGAGCCTCAGTAAGAAGAACAGGGTGCTCCTCAGGGGCAACACGAAGCTCATTGTAGAATGTATGATGCCAAATCTTTTCCATATCATCCCAGTTGCTGACAATACCGTGCTCGATGGGGTACTTCAGGGTAAGGATACCTCTTTTTGACTGGGCTTCGTCACCAACATATGCATCCTTCTGTCCCATACCAACCATGACACCAGTATGTCTTGGTCTACCAACAATGCTGGGGAATACTGCCCTGGGTGCATCATCTCCAGCAAAGCCAGCCTACACATGAATGTACAGTTCATGTAGTTTAAAGGACCTAAAACTGAAAGCCGTGGGAATGCTAGATATTATTACCTTCACCATACCGGTACCATTGTCACACACAAGAGGCTGAATATCTTCACTGTCAGCCATTTTTTACAGATCTGTATAAAAAATGTGAGGATGTTATAAACACTTGAAATTATATTTTTACCCAAAGATTAAGTAATGAACGATTAACACAGATCAGCTCAAAGGGAAGGAGAAACTATTTTAAATCAAAACCAAGTACAATATGATCTGGTTAGAATGATCATTGCTGTCTTTGCTCCACATAACCATTAATCAATAGGGATCTGGATACCACGCATCCAATGATAGTTGTAGTTCCACCCTAAAAACTTGATCAAGGAAATGGGATCCACATAATAAGTTTCAAGGGAATTGCAAACAAAATCTCGTAGAGCAGAGGAGGCAAACTAATACTGATCAATGACATTGAGCGTGGAAAAGTGTATTGGAAGTTTTATACATGTTCAAGTTTCTCAAGTCAATGTGTTGTATTACACTTTAGCTCCTAGAGCAAATGCAAGTTTGAATTCAGCACCAGCCATCTGGTGCTACAGATATCAAACCAAACAGCAACATATCTAAGCCAGCAGCATTCTAGCTAAATGAAGATCCAGATCTATTTATAAAGCAAATCCTGAACAAAATCTGACTGATCGGTACAGTCTAGCTACAAACATCGGCGGAATTCAGCCAAGAGATTCCAATCCACAAAAAAAGTCGTCATTGAGTCTGAGTGGTATTGCACACAAGAGAAGTCAGCCGAAACACCGATCCGACTAGATAAGAATAGATAAATTGGAGCTGGAAGCTAAAGGAGGAGAAGAGATGGGAGGTGACCTGGAGCTGGAGCAGAAGCAGAAGCGGGGTCCGGGGATGGTGATGTGATGTTGTTGATGATGAGGATGTAAAAGAATTGGGGAAGAAGGGCAACAATATATGGTTGTGGTCTACTCTGCAGATGAGTCGTGAAATGCAAAAGAAATTCAAATTTGAAATTTGAAAATAAATGAATGAATGTCATTTAGGAAACGAGTTGGGATGCTCGCTCGTCGTCGTGATAATTGAGTATGATTTCAACCACGAGAAAGGACGGATAGCCTTTCTCTCGCCCCATGTTGAACTGACCCGATCCGTTTTCATTTTTTTATCAAATTTAATTTGTACTTCATTAAGAAGCATCATAAGTAATTAACTAATTGAAACCTCGTCAACACAATTTGGAAAGTAGTTCAAAAGAATGTTACGTTTTTTAATTTGACATGTTTTGTAAAAATTGTTTTTGATACATTTGACTTTTTTCTAGATTCACTAAAGTTTGTATAACCCTTTGCAAGTGACATTTGACATATACTATTTCAATCTATGTCAAATACTGAATTTTTTTCCTATTTTACAAATTTTCCACCACTTAAATATTTGACGTCCTATATTTGCCAATGCACAATCTGATGGACTGTCCAATTTGGGTCGAATGTTAAATGGCTTTTATTATAGATGATTTGTGATTAAAGTCGCATATGTTAAATATGACTTGCCAGGATAATTACAGATTAATTATGCCCCATCCCAATTTTTGAAGTATGAGGGGACAATCATGTTGGAAAAAAAGTAGTAAAGAGATTGGACTGTGCCAGTGCAACCAAAAGTAAAAGAGACAAACGGTGCGAAATTATTATTCATTCATTCGATGAATGTATTTGTTCTTGTTTGTATGCGAATGTGATGTACGAATTGATAAAATGTCTTACATAACCTATACTTTATATGTTATAAAATTTTGGATGCTAACATTTTACAAATCAGCTTAATTAATAGATGTGTAATCTGGAAACCATATTAAAATGAAAAGGTGTTGGATGAAATATCTTAATTTTTATAATAAATAATATAAAAAGTATTGATTTGGTAAATTATTACTCATAAAAAAAAATAAATTTATCCTTTGACAACCCGGCCCATGATCAACAAGAGGAGCCCTAATGCGCAAGGGGAGGGCTCCTCCTCTGCACCCCGAAGCGGCAAACTGAGGCAATGCGAACTTGCGTTATTCGAATAAGGTGGATCTCCATGTCGTCGTTGCGTCAGCGGCACTCCGCTGGTACGTATCAGAGAGAATTGTGTATATTGATATTAATTGCATACATCACTTTATAGCTGTAGGGAATTTATTTTTATTTAAAGGTACTTAGTGGTTTGAATTGTGTGATGATTAAAGCGAGCTTAGGATATGGGGAAGAAAGTTGTTTGTAGAATTTGGTAATTCATTAACTGATGATGTAAAGGAGGTTGGTAATTCAAAGATTTGACTGTGCATAACTAGCAGTTGTTACAGCTTTCAGTCGATCAGTAAACATTGGTTTGTAACTACATTGAGTTGATTTATTATGCATGCAACCAAAATAGAATTACCAGTTTAATTTTTGTTGCTTCTTACGCTTACTATCAGGATAAACTGAATGGATTTACTCATTCAGATTACATTTTGTTAGAAAGTATTCATTAATTGGGTAGACTTTTCCATATGCTCTTAGTGGCAGGCCTCCTTTCAGTTCCTTGTTGTTTTCTTTCCCATGATATAGCTATTTGATTAGTAAACGAAAATACAGTGGAGAAGACAATTAATAAAAAAGGGTAACCGGGTGCATCTATAGTTTGTTATACTCTCATAATTATGAATCTCAACCATTTCTTACCAATGACCGGACAGGAAGTGTACCTGTCCGTCATCTATTATTACTGCAAAGAAGATTAATTAAGTTTGCACCGTCAGTGGTCTATAGTGTGATTAGTCAGCATCCTGCATGCAAGTACTATGGTACAAATATTCCCTTTTTAGACACTTTAATTCTTGATTTGGACAAAATGGTTTCACCTTCAGACTCCATTCACATTACATACTCAACATATTAGCTGAACTTTAGTGCCTTTTATTTTAATGGTTTAGTTATAAAATGGAATTCCTTGGAAAGTATCACAAGATCAAAACATAGTTTTTTCACAAAGCCGTCATTTGCAAGAGAAAAATGTAAGTGATTGTACCCGAGCGCATAGGGAGGATTCGATGACAAATTTGCTTTTCCGTGGATGCTCAGATACAATATTGAATTTGATTAGCATTGATTTAGGTTCAACACATGAACACTTCTCCGTTTTGTTTGTTCTTCTGCCTTCTATATGCGACTAGTATAAGTAGAACCTCAATAGAGATAAACCAAATCGTTGACATTGACAACTAGCCTTTTGTTTACCTCTTGACGCCTATTTGAGTTGTACAAATAAATTGGCCTTAAAAGAGCATACATTAGTGTTTTTTGAATCGAGTAGCCTTTTTGTATTCGGCAGTATTTTAACTTTTCATAATATCAATTAATACTTGATGGTGTATCAATGAGTTATAGTTACAGAGAGAGAATTTGTATATTCACAATATCTACAACTCGGTCTATTTTCATGTACAAATTTGTACATCAACATTTTGTAACACAGGCAGGCTCTTGCACCTATGCCTTAAACATTCGGTTGACAATTCGATTTCTGCCTTTAATACGAAGAGGGCGTGTTTGTTAGTTAAGCAAGCAGATTTTCCGGTAACTGCAATTAACTGATTCCTCAATAATTCCGTATCACACCCTCTGGTTCAAGTGGTGTGATACTAATAGTAGTTTCTTCAGATGACACAGGTTGATGGAGTGTCCCTGATGAGCTAGCCTGGCCGCAACTGATTATCTTTTGACAAGTCTCAATCAAGCAGTGCCTACATGTTGGGCAAGAAGAGTGAGACCTTAGCCATTTGTCAATGCAACAGACATGGAACCCATGATGGCACTTTGGCAAGATTCGAACAATCTCACTTGTTGCAAACTCAGACAGGCAAATGACACATTCAGTATCCAAATTAGGTAAGTTTAATCCAGCTGAATAACTTATCGTCAGGAATGTCTTTAGAGCCTTCTTCGTGATACCTCTATTGGCTAATCTGGTCGAGGATTGTTCACCTTGTAAGGATAACAAACGCGAACACCGAAGTGCACACCTTATGATTGAATTCAACCCTAGTGAGCATATTAGAGCACACAAAAGGACTGAAAGCACCATCACCACATTCACATCAAACCCATTTTCTCCTCCGCGGAGTTCAGAACTGCTATGATTGGTGACAGTCATTGGAGGGGAATCAGTTGTTGGCTGGTAAACTGGCATGTGTAGTAGCAATTTCCTTGAGTAAAAATCTCCCACTAGTTGCTCTGAGACTATGGTTCTTGGTGGTGAAAGAGTGGTGAAGGACATTGTTAACAATTTCGTTGTTCAAAAATAGAGAACGATTGGAGTTTTGAGAGAAGTCAGAGGGAATGGATTTATATAGAGGGAAAAGTGGAGGCGTCAGTTATGAAGTGGAGGAATTAAAGATATTATCATTTAGAATATTCTTGTTGTCTTAAAATCCATGCTTGTTGTCAGTGAGCTTAATTAACAAATTTTCAGATAGGTTTTAATTTTTGCTATCTCTTGGATCTTCAACTAGCAATGTTTGATTAGTGGCTATTTTCTTTTGATAATGGTATACTCCCACTTTGTAGGCTGCAAGGAGTGCCATGTGGCAGTTTCATGTGTATGATATCATGATAGATGCTGCTTCAGTCCTTGAAGGCACAAGTGATAGGAAGCGGCATGCCAATGTTTTCTCTTCACATACTAATTCTTTGCTCCATTTGGTGCAATTTGATTAGGCAGCGTGGTGCAGTTTGATTAAGCGGCGTGGTGTGAGAAATAAACGGGGTCTACTAGATTCCATATGTTACCACTATATGACCTAGTATTGTACAAGGATATTCCTTGGATTAGCTGGACAAATTATTGAAGAATGGAATCTCGATGCCTCTCCTTGACAATATGGATAATAGGAACCAGGTATGCTTACTCTCTTGCAGTTTGGAGGGGAGCAGTCCCTTGAAGTGCTGGTTCAATGTGCCGTATTTTTATCTAATCAATATTTGGTTCAAGTTTAATGTTTGATTATTCGACTTATGTGTTGCAAATTTAAGTTCTATATCTATTTTTGAGCATGGTAGCGTGTATCCTCTTGTAATTTTATACATTCAACTTGCTCTGTGGTTCTGTTTCTTAATCTATAAAAAGGATCTTAATGTGTTGCAAATTTAAGGAATAGTTCAAAGCATAATGATCACTGCCCACTAAGTTGCTACATGAAATGCTGTTGTTTATCATTCTGTTCCTTACAATAAGTACATGAAATGCTTACCCAATGCGCATTTAAGGTACCCCACTTGTAAACACTTCCCTGATGTTCATATTGCTATGATGCTGCCGAGATCTCTTAATAAGTTTAATTCAATTTGCTTTTAACATCAGTTCTCTTGTTCCTTATCATTAAATAGAGTAATTTAGAGGCTAAAGAACTTAACATGGTCCACATAGAATCACTTGCTCTTTTTCTCACTTATTATTTTTTTCTTGCGACTGAAGTTTTTAGGGAGATTGCAATCTAGGGATGGAGCTTATTTTGTACTTTTCTAGGTATACCAGAAAATGTGACCTGTAGTTCTAGGCAAAACAGTCTGATGGGTCTGGGGACTGGGACATGAAAAAACCTTGTATTTTGAACCTTGTATTTATTACAAAATACAAGGTTTATTACAAAATACATGAAAAAACCTAGGGATGCTAGTTGTAAGAGTGTAAAACCTGTTTAATTACTTGAAACTTGAGTTCATTATTGAGCTTCTTAAAAACTATTAAGGCTATGTTCTTTTGTACTGATATTTATTACTTTACTAATATGTACTTATATAAGTACTTTATTAGTACAAAAGAACATAGCCTAAGTGCCGTTTACCAAAATTATAAAAAGAAGACATTAGAGTTACTAAAGTTAATGATTTATGCTTGAGGCCCCGTGAATTTGAATAGATGAAACTGTATAATGGATGGACAGAATTATAGTTCCGAGCGACCAACAGCAACCGTAGTATTAGATCTAAGAAAAGAGTTGATGAATGGTATACTCCTAACAGCAGACAGAACTATTCATCACCACAAGTCGAGAAGTGCTTTCTGTTTGCGATCATTGTAACTTGTAAGAATGTTTGAGATATAAGGCATCACCGTCTCTCATGGTCAGAGCGAACTAGTAGGGTATATGGAGATGTTTTTGTAGTGTGGATGACTGTGTAAAAGTTATAAGGACTATTGAGTTCACATTGTTGCTTCTTCTTTGCTTACATTTAAATTGCCAGAAATAATTTGGCAGGCTCATGGGGAAATCTTTTAATGAGTGGAAAACATATGATAAAATACTCATGAAAGTGAGATAGGTTACAAACAAAATTTATATACTTGTCTGAGTGGGAATCATCTTTTGTAACTTTCTTATTTGTTTTTGTATACTCAACAAATGGAGAATCAAATGCTGCTGAAGATAAGATATTGAGTTCATAATAATTTAACTTAAAAATAAACATGTATACATCTGCTGGATTTCACTTTGGTAATATTTTACTTGTTGCTAAAGCTTTGATGGCTTTGTTTGTATTGCAGAGTGCGCAAGTAGCTTTAAAGGCATCCCACTAGAAACTAGATATTTGTTGGATCCGACCTTTTTGAATAACTGAAATGCCACGCAAAATGCTTGATGTTTCTTGTTTGCTTGAAAAACTAATGTACTGAGTATAAATATGAGTTGGGCTTTTGTGACTATATGCTTGTGTACAGGTTGATTGGTCGAGCAAAAAGAAACTGTTGTTCTAGTGGCCACTTGGTTGCCTTGGCATTTACCTGAATGATGCAAGGAATCTCCAGAAACAATAACTGCAATTCAAAGTCCACATACAATATGTGAAGGTTTGGCAATGGTAATCCACATCAAATTATTTTTCAGTTTGTTGTAGGTCGTAATTAGTGTGGGCATGCATATTCTACTTTATTAAAAGGAAGATGTTATCGGGCACACATGATCTGATATGTTGGTTTGTACATATAAACAGATTGATTGGGACATTTGTATGAGGATTGTGAATCATATATAGGCTGTAAACTTTATTGGTACGAAAAGATAAATAGATGATGAATGTGAGATCCCAAACTAGTAAACAAGGCATGTGTAATATGTCGCAGAGGACATAGTGCTCAATCACTTGTAACAGCCTAACAGGATGGAGTAAGATTTTCCTTAGATGCAATTATTAGAGAATAATGTCATTCTTTTACATATTCTACCACATAATGATAATAAAGTGCATTTGTTTTGTTATGACCGCTGATTATGTTTTATAATGCCCTTCTAATCGCCTTCTTGTTGGACTTGGATATTGATAGGCACGTCCACGTTGTAGCCCAGAGTAGCTCCCTCAGCTTTTGGGGCCAGGATGCTCAACTTACTGCTGCTGATGCAACATAGTTTGGGCTTTGTATTTTTGGGCACTATTCTCAAGCGCAATCTCGGCCTGAATTCCCAATATCTCATTCTGAATTGGTGTTACTTTGTGGATACTGTCGTGCAAATTTCCATGCTTCCATAAACTTCCCAATGCACTGGAACGTGCTACAAGATGTCTAAAATTATATGACGTGTTGATATAGGTAGATCGTCTCCTGGAGAAGAAGGAACGTGCAAATTGGTGTTCAGTTTTTTATTGAACAAACTTTATTCAAGGAAGCCCGTTCCCCCAGCGGCCCGCTGCTCTATAGTCCATGGATATAATGAGGATGACGTGTTAGTTCGATGATCCTTGGATCGGACTACTAAATGACGTGTTAGCATCCTGGATGACGGTGCACACCACTAGCTGATACTACCTCGCTCCAGACAGTAAAATGCTCGTCTCAAGCTCTGCACTCAGATTGATTAATTTTCTGTTATAAAAGTTTTTAATGCCATCTTGCTTGATCAGTTGTCCAGCTGCCGCATTACGTGTTTAGTTTTGACTTGGGAAGAAAAGGATGGCATTTCCTGAGATTTGAAATGCACCTCAGGACCCAAGAAAGCAGTATGAGCTCTGTTTAGGTGGAATGAGCTCCCAAATATTCAACAGATTCACTTACCGACATAGCAGATCAACCAAACCAAGCAATAATATCTCTTCAAACCCAAGTTTTCAAAATGAAACCAACTGCTACTGAACCATCTCCTGCTGTCGTGATGGAATTATTATGTATGAGAAATGAAAACTCTTTAATGGACTTCACTAGCTCTCCTCTCTCTCTCTCTATTGATCTTTTTTAGGAGTATCAACTGAAGCTTAAAGCTGGTTGATGATATCTCCATTCCTGAAGATGAGAAGAAAAAGTTGCTTGACGAGCAATGATGATAATAAATGCTAAAAAAATGATGTTTAAGTTATCATCAGATCAAGTAAGTTAGCTACTGCCCATCATTATCAATGGTCACCAGTCACCACTGCTTCCCATCATCATCACCTTCTTCTTTAACCACAAAGTTAGTTCATATGGATGGAGCCTTCATCTTTCTGAAACACCAAAATCCGCAGCTCCTTTTTTTTCTAGCTTTGGATCCAAAGTGGCCGACATTATTTGATTCCTCCTCTTCAGCTAATAAGAAAACACTGAACTTGGCTACCAAGGTTGCATGTAATGTATAGATTTATCTTAGAATTATTTGGTTTTCACTTTCTACAAGAAAGCCAGGAATATGAAGATCGAGTGGAAGCTTCAGAGATTTCCAAATCGAAGCACATGTCTGTGTTTAATATGATACTCTGACTTGACACCCACCATAATAAATAAGAGAATAATAATCTCTCATATCTCTGATAATCCAATCCATTGTACATCACTAATAACTAACACCAAAGACTAACAGGCTATCTTCATCTTCCATTGAAGAAAAGGCCCCAAAAGAGGAAAGCAAAGAAGAACCTTGTTAGTTGACATCATGGCGATCCTAGAGCTGCTGCTGATGTTCTCGATGGTCTCCAACTCTGTAGTCCAATGCTGTTATGTTTCCTTGAAGGTGCAGAGTTTGGTATTGGGATGCCTCTTGGTAGAAATCCCATGAAATCTGCAGGAGAGGTTTGGCGATGGTAATGAGATCCTAGAGGCTTGAATGCCACTTGATGATGCGCTTGTAGTCTTGATGATCCATCACAAGCAGAGCACAGCAACAATAAGAGCACAAGTATCTTCTGATGGAAGAGCACTCTCATCATCTAACTTATGGGGAGTAAAGACAAGTCTCATCAAAATTCGGTAGATGGGCAGTGAGACCCAGAATAGAGAAAGAAAAGAATGAATGAGGTTAGGATTATGGCTCTCTGACTTTGGAGCTTTTCTGAAATAATGGAATGCTTCTGGGCCCTCCGGGGAGAGAAAGAGTTTGACAAAGAACGAACGGGATGAGAAAATGGAAAGAGTTAAGGAAAAGGAGGAAGATTATACTAGAGAGAGAGACTTGACGTCACAATCAGCAGCAGGCAAGGCAAATTGCTGGTATTACATCATGCACACATAATACACATGTATCTATAGAGAAAGAAAAGAATTCATTCTTATAATTTAATCTGGAATAATTATAAAATTTATTTATTGAATTCAATCATGCTTCGTATTTATTGCCTCACAATAAATATCGAGGAAAGCACAAAGAGACCGATAGATGAGTATACTCTTTACTGTATTTTTAGCGACCCCAAAACCAATCTGTAAAGAAGCTCAAAGGTCGTGTGTCTTGTAAGCTCGAGTCATTTGTAACGTACTAAAGTACATATGGTCTCCGGTAGACTAATGACAAAAAAAGATGTTAGATTCTTAATGACTTTAGAATAGGATTGTGATAGAAGTTGAAATAATTTTATATAAAAATAAAATACTTCTAAAGACATATGCATTTTCTTATTTCACATAATAGCATTGTGAGGCAGAAGTTGTCTTTTGTTTCGCAGAAGACATTGGCAGACGGATTTTTATTAAGAAAGAACTTCAATTAGCTCTGTTTTTCCCTTTTAACTTTGAGCTCTCATTTATAACTGTCTCTTTTTAAATTATAAGAATAAATATATATTTATGGATAGATACAAGAAGACGGTAGAGCTAATAGTGAAGATCCACTGAGTAAAAGTTTGAATGAGGTAGGGTATCAATTTTTGAATGAGGAAGGCAGCCAGCTAGCTAAGCTGCTGATTTGATGTGAAAAGGTGAAGCAAACAGTAGTGAAGGAACTGTACATGACACGACAGTAAGGAGGTGATGGAGACCAGTAGGCAGTACTGATCATCCGGAGTAGTAGAAGGAAGAAAAGAGAGTACCTTTTTTATTCATTTCATTTTCATCACTCATTTTTCATGGAAAGAGACATCGTGCACAGCTGCAGCATTTAAAGGGCAACCAACCACTTCGATGATTCAATCACTTACTGAAACACAATAACTAAAGCTCTCGTTTTTTTCAACCATGATTAGCACTGAATGACATAGTACATGTTGATATTATATAAATCAAGATAGGCGCTCATGCTCTCGTCAAATGTAAGTTTAGGAATACTCAATATATATGATGATGCGTAACAAATCATTAAATGTACTGTTATTTACCTGTAGGCGTGGTGTTTGTCTTTGGGTTTGGCTGCCAACAAAGAAAGCGAGCGACTACTAAGAATTAGGGTGAATGTGGCAATGTCATTTATTAGAACTAAAATGTGGAGCGCAAGAAGAAGAAGAAGCTATTTGGGTCGTACTGCCGAATCCATACATATCATTATTGACCCACAAATGCTACACCACAGTGCATACGGACGGTCTATTTGGGTCGTACTGCCGAATCCATTCATATCATTATCATCCAGGTGGGGCGAGGCCTACAACAATTGATAGCCCCACCCAAAACTTCATTGAAAATCAGAAAGATATTTCATATTTACTAAAAGTGATGATTCTTTCAATGTCGATATACTTTCGTCAATACTTATGATTAAATCAACAAGCACATCTCTGATCATTCCGCCCTCTCATCTTCCTTCTTCTTTATCAATCTGGTCTATTTTATCTTCTTCTTCATTCCATATGATTATTGTGATGGCATAGAATAATAAGAGTGAGATGCACGAGGGGGGAGGGGGTTATGGACCATACAAAGAGACGACAGTGATGCATGCAGATTGCATAATGATAATGCTAGCTGCCTGCCCTCATGCCTCTCTTTGTTAATAATCAACAGATTCTTAAGGATCCAAAGCCCAGCCCATCGTCTTATGGAATGAGAGAAGAAGAAGAAGAAGCAGCGTGCATTCTTATTATTAAGAAACCACTCTCACCACTCTATCTAATTCACTTATATGCTTCTACTATGTATGTATGTATGTATGTATGCATGTATGTACGTATGTGTGTATGTGTAGCAGTGTGAAACCAAACTTAAGTTATGATGAGAAGAAGCTATTAGTCTAGTCCAAACAACAATATGAGACGCACACGCACCATAATAGTCGACGTATGGAAAAAAATGAGGGTTTAAAGTCAATATTTGTATGTTGGACTTTGAATTGGTAAACAAGAAGAAGAAGAGTTAGTTTATCAGCTAGCAAAGGCGTGTGGTGAATGAAAGTCGAGAGCAGCTAGCTAGCACATGAATTAGATGACAACCCACCCAATTGGACTGCCTGCCTGACTTTCTTGCTATCACATCTCTTCTATCATACAAACTTGTTGCCATGCGCTGCTTATGTTCAGAATACCAAATCCAACATGTCCTCTCAATATTTTGTGTTTCATTTCACTCAAACTCTTTCACTACTTCTTTTATTTTACTAATTTCATCTCTTCAATGAAGACGTGCAATAATTTAACGCACGCATGCACAAAATAGACCGCAATATTCTATGAAACACACAACCTTACTTTTTATTGTTTACCAATTTTGTAGTCAAATGTTTGTCGGGTAACCAAAAGGTCTACGTTTCGTTTTCTCTGCTTTTGAATTTGTGTGCTTTCTAGAAATAGTCTAACATCAACACGCTGCAGCATTTCATTGGATTGCGGCCATATTTTGCAAGGACATGACATAATAAAACACAAGCCCGCTCGAGCACTTAATGAATTCATGCCTAATTCTAGTACTCATGTCTAGTTGGCTAGCTTTTGCAATTACTATAACTTTGTTTCTTCAATTTTGGTACTTTTAAGCTTTCATTAGAAATATTTCCCAATTTTTTGGCTTCAATCTTGAAAATTTAGTGGAAAGATGGTGAAATGGAAAACAAATTGAAAAATAATTTTTCGTATGAAAAAGTTTGTAACGTGTTGTTTTCATTTTATTTGACTATCAAATAGAATTTAATTTTTTTTCACCCTCTAACTTTCCATGAAGTAAGCCAACTACAAAGTCACACCACACTCATTTTTCTAATTTTGATAGCTGGGCAAACGTTAATAAGTAAAGCACCATTATATATAATACTCACCGATCTGTACGCCGCACCTTTGAATAGTATTCTACAAATGACTTTAATAATCGTTTATTGGTATTTAAATTTTGTTATAACATAAGTTTTATTCAAGGTAATTAAAACTTATGTTATAACAAAAGTAGTATAAGGGTTTGACGTTTAGCTTAGCTATGTTATTAAAGTAACATCAGGCAAGCTGTATGCTGTATACTTTCGGCAATCTTTAAATATTTCTTTCATATTATTGCAATCGTAAACAAATCAGTAACAAAATTAATAATTTTGATAGAAACAAAATAGCAACTTAGAGCTTTGAATAAAGAATATGCAATATAAGTAAAAATGGTGGGAAATATTGTTCGTGATGAAGGATGGACCGACCAAAGGAGCCGTTACGAGTGGACCAGGTGATTAAACCCACTAAAACTCAAAGCTTTGGTTCGTATTTATGGGCCCATCCTTGGTCTTATTGCCAAAGTAACTGAGGTAAAAATGACTGGGAGACATTACAGCATTTTTAATAATACATTACTAGCTACCACTAATCTACTTGCTAGAGTAGATTACCAAGTAGAGTAGAGTAGAGCTCACATGACACAACACGGTCAACATTCACACATCATTTAATTTACTTTAATCACAGCTTGCCTTATTGTCCAACAATTACAATCAAAAGGTGACGTGTAAATATACAAAGGAAGGCAAAGGGGCAGCCCCATATAAAAAACAATAAGGAGTATTCAATCATACGTCCTCTCGGACCGTTGACGAGGAAACAAATCGAATTCAATTACTTTGCTACAACAAAACGTAATACTCACATTTTTCTATTTTCTACAATATAATACATGCGTGCCCGACTGAACTGAATGTGTTACTATTTCCATAATAAAAGTTGAGCTGACGTCACCCATCTTTGACTCCATCTCTTTCCTCACATTCTCTCTTTTGTTTCTTTACTTAAAAACACGCTTTTATTTCTCTCTTCCATCTTTCAACTCTCTGTTGCTTCTCTCTCTGAACGAGCAACCCCGACTCGTGCCCAATCTTCGCTGGCTGGGTAAACATGTTGGAGAAGAAGAGGGCCACGTCATCTGTTGGCGACGACCTCTGCATAGCGGTGCCGACCTTCTTCCGATGCCCAATTTCCCTCGACGTGATGAAATCGCCGGTCAGCCTTTCCACCGGCGTCACCTACGACCGCTCCAGCATCCAGAAGTGGCTCGACGGTGGGCATAACACCTGCCCCGCCACCATGCAGGTCCTCAAATCCAAGGACTTCGTTCCCAACCACACTCTCCATCGCCTCATCCAGATCTGGGCCAACGGTATGTTAGGCGACTCTGTTCCTTCAAGAGAGCAGGCGCGTGAGATGATCGCCCGGATGAGTAGAGAGTCGTCGGCCAGGACTGCTGAGAATCTCGAGAAAATCGCCAGGTTCGGTGCCGAATCGGATGATAATCGGAGGTATTTGGTGAGATTAAATGGATTTGTTCCGCTGGCTGTTGATCTTATCTGCAATGTCGATGGAGAACTGGCCGAACAAGCGCTGAAAATTGCGGCGGCGACTGTGTCAACGGACGATTCGAGCGAGCTCAAGGAGCTGGTGCTGAAGAGCTGCGGCAGAGATTGCGTATCTTCGTTGCTGAGGTTTTTATCGAAAGGGAGCAGCAGCTCAGATGCCAAAATCGCAGCAGCTCAGGTCCTCGAAATCATCGCCAGCGACGCCGAGTCAAAACTGCTGATAGCCGAGAAGGAGGGACTGCTGCCTCAGCTGCTGAAATTCGTCGATCACGGAACCGATTCGAGCCTGATGGAAGCAGTCCTCTCCTGCTTGATCACCTTGTCAATGGCGAAGCGAGTGAAGGTCAAACTGGTCCGGCTCGGAATCGTTGGCACGCTCGGCAAGCTGTTAAGCAGCCAAAACGGGAGTGTTATGAGCACGGAGAGAATGCTGAAGCTGCTGGAAACGGTGTGTTCGTGCAGGGAAGGCAGAAGGGAAATCTGCGAGGAGCCGACGTGCGTGCCGGCGATAGTGACGAAGACGATGAAAGTGTCGACGGCAGCGACGGAGCACGCGGTGACGGTTCTATGGAGCGTGTGCTATGTGTTCAGGGATGAGAAGGCGCAGGAGTCGGTGGCGAGGAACAATGGGCTGAGTAAGATACTCCTGGTGATGCAGAGTAACTGTCCGGCGGGGGTTCGGCAAATGGCGGGGGACCTGTTGAAAGTATTCAGAGTGAATGCAAAGTCGCAGCTTTGGAGCTACGATACCAAAACAACTCACATAATGCCTTTTTGACTCCCCATCATCTTTTTCCTTCCTTTGTAAAGAAACAAGAATCTCACACACAGGAAACTAAAATACATCCAATTTATTTCATCATAAATATGTCTCCCTCCCTCCACACATCTGACTAGTCAGGCGTCGTGGCAATCAATAATGCGCTTCCTCGGTTGCTTTTGCCCAATAATGCGCCATCCTTGGAATCATCATCCTTGCTAGTTTCACTCTGAAACATCAACAAGTCTTAATCCTCCTCAGTTTGTTCAAATAAAAAAGCCATAGAAATTATAACCCTCAATCCAATTGTTTAACTAACTAATACGCATGATAAAAGGTCACCCGAGCGCCATCAGCGTAGATATACGATAGATTTTCAAGCCTTTCCATAAAAGCTATTCCTTCCTCCTCCGTGACGAATAGATATTTAGCGCTATTGCTCCTGCTTTCTATTCTTATTCATTCCATGTTTTTTGTAAAGTAAATTCTAGTGCAGCAGTAATAAATAATTATTGGCACGGTGAGATTCCTGCTTTACCAAAAAGGTTCAAAGGAGAACATATTTGTTTATATTCATCAAACACCAAATTGTTGATTGTTTTCTAGTGCGTCAAAAGGTCATCATGTACTGTACACTTGCGGCCTTCAAGGCAAACCCTTTACCCAGTTGACCTTTCAGCTAGGTCATTTTTAATTCCAGCCATGCCATGGAAACAAGCACGCTTTGAACAAGAAGATTTTTTAGCCGGTCTCATACTTTGTACATAATTCATCTTTCACATCTCATTATATCAAAAAATTATTAATAGCTTTTAAAATAAAAAGTGTTCGAAACTGAGTTTCGGATATTATGTATTTTGAAAGCCTATTGATAATTTCTTGGATGGTTTGTTTTGATATTTAAACTTTTAGCAAAACTCTTCAAAAAGTGTGTATAAACCCCTATGAAAAAACTGCCGGGTTTTGAACACTTTTTATTTTGAAAGTCTGTTGATAATTATTTTAGCAAACCAAACATTCGTGACACTTATTTAGACATAAGATGATATTATCGTGCCGATTAGACTTCGAAACAATTGTCACTTCTAAGAAAATATGACCAAAGAAAACATCAAGTTCGGTAGATTAAAATACGAAGCTATTTGTAAATATTACACCTGTATATATTTTAGAAACCGATGAACTCTTCTCCTAACTGATTTTTATACATCTCATGATGCGCTTGGATGGTTTGTTTGATATTTAAACTTTTAGCAAAAGTCTTCAAAAAATGTGTATCAACCCCTACGAAAAAATTGCCGAGTTTCGGACTCTTTTTATTTTGAAAGCCTGTTGATAATATTTTAAGCAAACCAAACATTCGTGGCACTTATTTAGACATAAGATGATGTTATCGTGCTGACTAGGCTTCGAAAAAATTGTCACTTCTAAGAAAAATTGACGAAAAAAACATCAAGTTCGGTAGATGAAAATACGAATCGATTTGTAAATATTACACTTGTATATATTTTAGAAATCGATGAACTCTGCACCTAACTGATTTTCATACATCTCACGATGTGCTTGGATGGTTTGTTTTGACATTTAAACTTTTAGGCAAAGTCTTCACAAACTGTGTACAAACAAACCCTTATGAAAAAACTGCTGAGTTTCGGACACCTTTTATTTTGAAAGTCTGTTGATAATTTTTTTGACAAACCAAACATTCGTGGCATATTTAGACATAAGATGATGTTTTCGTGCCGATTAGACTTCGAAACAATTGTCACTTCTAAGAAAATATGACCAAAGAAAACATCAAGTTCGGTAGATGAAAATACGAAGCTATTTGTAAATATTACACCTGTATATATTTTAGAAACCGATGAACTCTTCTCCTAACTGATTTTTATACATCTCATGATGTGCTTGGATGGTTTATTTTGATATTTAAACTTTTAGCAAAAGTCTTCAAATATTTTGAAAAAACTGCCGAATTTCGGACACTTTTTATTTTGAAAGCCTGTTGATAACTTTTTTGGCAAACCAAACCTTCGTGGCACTTATTTAGACATAAGATGATGTTATCGTGCTGATTAGGCTTCGAAAAACTTTTTATTTTGAAAGCCTGTTCATAATCTTTTTGGCGAACCAAACATTCATGGGACTTATTTAGACATAAGATTATGTTATCGTGCTAATTATACATCGAAACAATTTTCACTTCTAAGAAAATATGACCAAAGAAAACATCAAGCTCGGTAGATGAAAATACGAAGGGATTTGTAAAAATTACACCTGTATATATTTTAGAAACCGATGAACTCTGCACCCAACTGATTTTTATACATCTCACGATGTGCTTGGATGGTTTGTTTTGGTATTTAATCTTTTAGCCAAAGTCTTGAAAAACTGTGTATAAACCCTTATGAAAAAACTGCCGAGTTTCGGACACTTTTTATTTTGAAAGCCTGTTCATAATTTTTTTGGCAAACCAAAAATTCATGGCACTTACTTAGACATAAGATGATGTTATCGTGCTTATTAGACTTCGAAACAATTGTCACTTCTAAGAAAATATGACCAAAGAAAACATCAAGCTCGATAAATGACAATACAAAGGGATTTGTAAATATTACACCTGTATATATTTTAGAAAAACGACGAACTCTGCACCTAACTGATTTTTATACATCTCACGATGTGCTTTGATGGTTTGTTTTGATATTTAAACTTTTAGTCAAAGTCTTGAAAAACTGTGTATAAACCCTTATGAAAAAACTGCCTAGTTTCGGACACTTTTTATTTTCAAAGCCTGTTGATAATTTTTTTGACAAATCAAATCTTCGTGACACTTATTTAAACATAATATGATGTTACCGTGCTAATTAGGCTTCGAAAAATTTATCACTTCTAAGAAAATATGACCAAAGAAAACATCAAGTTCCGTAGATGAAAATACGAAGCAATTTGTAAATATTACACCAGTACATATTTTACAAATCGATAAACTCTGCACCTAACTGATTTTTATACATCTCACGATGTGCTTGGATGGTTTGTTTTGATATTTAAACTTTTAACCAAAGTCTTGAAAAACTGTGTATAAACCCTTATGAAAAAACTGCCAAGTTTCGGACACTTATTATTTTGAAAGCCTGTTCATAATTTTTTTGGCAAATCAAATCTTCGTGGCACTTATTGAAACATAATATTATGTTATCATGCTGATTAGGCTTCGAAAAAATTATCACTTCTAAGAAAATACGACCAAAGAAAACATCAAGTTCGGTAGATGAAAATACGAAACGATTTGTAAATATTACACCAGTATGTATTTTAGAAACCGATAAACTTTGCTCCTAACTGATTTGTGTACATCTCATCATGTCCTTGGATGGTTTGTTTTGATATTTAAACTTTTAGCAAAAGTATTCAAAAAATGTGTGTAAACCCCTATGAAAAAACTGCCGAGTTTCGGACACTTTTTATTTTGAAAGCCTGTTGATAACTTTTTTGGCAAACCAAATCTTCGTGGCATTTATTTAGACATAAGATGATGTTATCGTGCTGATTAGGCTTCGAAAAACTTTTTATTTTGAAAGCATGCTTATAATTTTTTTGGCAAACCAAACCTTCGTGGCACTTACTTAGACACAAGATGATGTTGTCGTGCTGATTAGACATCGAAAAAAGTGTCACTTCTATGAAAATACGACCAAAGAAAACATCAAGTTTGGTAGATTAAAATACGAAGCAATTTGTAAATATTACACCTGTATATATTTTTGAAATCGATGAACTCTACACCTAACTGATTTTTATACATCTCACGATGTGCTTGGATAGTTTGTTTTGGTATTTAAACTTTTAGCCAAACTCTTCAAAAACTGTCTATAAACCCCTATGAAAAAACTGCCGAGTTTCGGACACTTTTTATTTTAAAAGTCTGTTGATAATTTTTTTGGCAAACCAAACATTCATGACACTTATTTAGTCATAAAATGATGTTATCGTGCTGATTAGACTTCGAAATAATTGTCACTTCTAAGAAAATATGACCAAAGAAAGCATCAAGTTCGGTAGATGACAATACGAAGCTATTTGTAAATATTACACCTGTATATATTTTAGAAACCGATGAACTCTTCTCCTAACTGATTTTTATACATCTCATGATGTGCTTGGATGGTTTGTTTTGATATTTAAACTTTTAGCAAAAGTCTTCAAAAACTGTGTATAAACCCCTACGAAAAAACTGCCGAGTTTCGGACACTTTTTATTTTAAAAGTCTGTTGATAACTTTTTTGGCAAACCAAACCTTCGTGGCACTTATTTAGACATAAGATTATGTTATCGTGCTAATTAGGCTTCGAAAAAAAATTTAATTTTGAAAGCCTATTGATAATTTTTTTCTCAAACCAAACCTTCGTGGCACTTATTTAGATATAAGATGATGTTGTCGTGCTGATTAGGCTTCGAAAAAACTGTCACTTTCAAGAAAAATTAACCAAAGAAAACATCAAGTTAGGTAGATGAAAATACGAAGTGATTTGCAAATATTGCACCTGTATATATTTTAGAAACCCATGAACTCTGCACCTAACTGATATTTATACATCTCATGATGTGCTTGGATTGTTTGTTTTGATATTTAAACTTTTAGCCAAACTCTTCAAAAACTGTGTATAAACCCTTGTGAAAAAACTGCTGAGTTTCGGACATTTTTGATTTTCAAAGCCTATTGATAATTTTTTTCGCAAACCAAACCTTTGTGGCACTTATTTAGACATAAGATGATGTTATCGTGCTGATTAGGCTTCGAAAAAACTGTCACTTTCAAGAAAGATTAACCAAAGAAAATATCAAGTTAGGTAGATGAAAATGAAATGCGATTTGTAAATATTACACCTGTATATATTTTAGAAACTCATGAACTCTGCACTTAACTAATTTTATACATCTCACGATGTGCTTGGATGGTTTGTTTTTATTTTTAAACTTTTCACCAAACTCTTCAAAAACTGTGGATAAACCCTTATGAAAAAACTGCTGAGTTTCGGACATTTTTGATTTTCAAAGCCTATGGACAATTTTTTTCGCAAACCAAACCTTCATGGCACTTATTTAGACATAAGATGATGTTATCGTACTGATTAGGCTTCGAAAAAATTTTTATTTTGAAAGAAGGCTGATAATTTTTTTGGCAAACCAAACCTTCGTGGCACTTATTTAGACATAAGATGATGTTGTCGTGCTGATTAGGAATCGAAAAAAATGACAATTCTAAGAAAATACGACCAAAGAAAACATCAAGTTTGGTAGATGAAAATACGAACGATTTGTAAATATTGCACATGTGTATATTTTAGAACCCTATGAAATTGCAGCTAACTGATTTTTATACATCTCATGATGTGCTTGGATGGTTTGTTTTGATACTTAAACTTTCAGCCAAACTCTTCAAAAACTGTGTATAAACCCTTATGAAAAAACTGTCGAGTACACTTTTGATTTTCAAAGCCTATTAACAATTTTTTTCGCAAACCAAACCTTTGAGGCACTTATCTAGACATAAGATGATGTTATCGTGCTGATTAGGCTTCGAAAAAATTGTCATTTCCAAGAACAATTAACCAAAGAAAATATCAAGTTCGGTAGATGAAAATGAAATGCGATTTGTAAATATTACATCTGTATATACATTTTAGAACCCCATGAACTCTGTACCTAACTGATTTTTATACATTTCATGATGTGCTTGGATTGTTTGTTTTGATATTTAAACTTTTAGTCAAACTCTTCAAAAACTGTGTATAAACCCTTGTGAAAAAACTGCCGAGTTTCAGACACTTTTGATTTTCAAAGCCTATGAACAATTTTTTTCGCAAACCAAACCTTCATGACACTTATTTAGACATAAGATGATGTTATCGTGATGATTCAAAAAAATTGTCACTTCCAAGAAAAATTAACCAAGAAAACATCAAGTTCGGTAGATGAAAATACGATGCGATTTGTAAATATTACACATGTATATATATTTTAGAACCCCATGAACTCTGTATTTAACTGATTTTCATACATCTCATGATGTGCTTGGATTGTTTGTTTTGATATTTAAACCTTTAGCCAAACTCCTTAAAAACTGTGTATAAACCCTTATGAAAAAACTGCCGAGTTTGAGACACTTTTAATTTTCAAAGCCTATTGACAATTTTTTTCGCAAACCAAACCTTTGAGGCACTTATTTAGACATAATATGATGTTATCATGCTTATTAGGCTTCGAAAAATTGTCACTTTCAAAAAAAATTAACCATAGATGAAAATACGAAGCAATTTGTAAATTTTACACCTGTATATATTTTAGAAACACATGAACTCTGCACCTAACTGATTTTTATACTTCTCACGAGGTATGTGGATGGTTTGTTTTGATATTTAAACTTTTAGCCAAACTCTTCAAATGCGTATAAACTCTTATGAAAAAACTGCCGAGTTTCGAACACTTTTTAATTTTGAAAGCCTATTGATAATTTTTTTCGCAAACCAAACCTTTGTGGCACTTATTTAGACTTAAGATGATGTTATCGTGCTAGTTAGGCTTCGAAAAAATAGTCACTTCCAAAATAAATTAACCAAAGAAAACATGAAGTTCGGTAGAAAATACGAAGCGATTTGTAAATATTACACCTGTATATATTTTAGAACCCCATGAACTCTGAAATTTCCGCAGCATCTCTGATATGCAGATTTGTGTACAAGCAGTTGCTACAACACACTCTTGATCACCCAAATCTGATGCAGCAAGATAGAACAATGAACAACGGTTTGTTCACCCAGTTCGGCCAAGTACCTACCTCTGAGAAAGACTGAACTCAGTCTTTTAATACACTAAGCTCAAGGTTTTCTCATTACAACACGGTTCGACTCAACGCGCAACCTTTCCAACTTTAGCTAGGACTTTGACCACAATCAGAACAGACTCTGACTTGTGTCACAACTACCTACACTGGTATCAATCTAGAATAGCTACTGACTCAACGAATCTCAGCCTACTCTAATTAATACCCAGTCTCTGCAGGTTTGCTATAGTACCCGCTGTAGCACACAGTTGGTGCACAATCTGTCCGCGTCGCTCCAACACTCATGTTGAGTCGATCGAACCCCCCCACGAGTGTTGCACACTATGGATTGCTCCCCCTCACTCAGTGACGACCACCTGTCACTAGCGAGACACAGCTTTCAGCCAATTGCCCAAGTACCACTACTCGATAATTTCTCCGCGGCTTCCCTTGATCACCCAATCTGAATTGGGTTCCCGGATCAAGCAGGGATTAGACTCTGCAAGTCTCGATCACTCTCAGCTTCAATCACCTCTGCTCTGCGCTCACGCTCTACTCTCGGTGTTGATCGAAGCACGGCTCGCACTTGAATTCCACTCCGCTGGTATTCTGCGTATGCTCTCTCTATATACTCTCTTAGCTTCGATCAGAGGACGCTCTCCTCAGCCTCCTTTAAATACTCGCCAAGCCTTGTACAGGTTTTCGCTTTTTGGAAGTTCCCAAAAGGAACATTATCTCCTAGTTTGTAGGAGATTAGATTTGATTTCAAAAATCAAAACTCCTACAAACAAATCTTCATCTGGGTACGGGAATCTTCACTGGGATATTCTCTCCTGAATATTTAGAAGCTCCCCGCAGAGCATTGCTCTTCAATATGGTCCGTTGAATGCAAACTCCGAATGGGTGCTGAACATATGCTATAGCTCCATGTGTTCCAGGGTCTGCTATAGCAGACTGAATAGGTGCTGAACTTATGCTATAGCTACGTGCTCCAGGAGCTGCTACAGCAGCAAGTTGTTCACGCATACTGGTTTTGTCAATGACTGCCACACAGCCTCATTAATCTCCCCTTTGGCATTTTGACAAAACCCCTTCATAAAAGCTTCGATGTTTCGATTTATCCTCCTTCGTCCCTTGACACCCCCCTCATTTTCTCTCCCCCTTTTTGGAACATATGCCAAGAGGGAAGGGGATTAGACTGGCTTATGGATTCAAAGCACAGAGATCCTCTCAGGTCTTCGAATCTGACTGCATCCAGAGGCTTGGTGAAGATATCTGCAGGTTGTCTCTCGGTCACCACGTGCTGGAGAGCAATAATCTTCTTTTCTACCAAATCTCTGATGAAGTGATGCCGAATATCAATGTGTTTGGCCCTGCTGTGCTGAACGAGGTTCTTGGAAATGCTGATAGCACTCATGTTGTCACAGTAGAGGATCATTATTCCCTGATTGAGGCCATACTCGGCTAACATCTACTTCATCCAAATCATTTGTGCACAACAACTTTCTGCTGCAATGTACTCTGCCTCAGCCATGGACAAAGAAATGTTATTTTGTTTCCTACTAAACCAGGATATCAAGTTGTTGCCCAAGAAAAAACATCCTCCAGATGTGCTCTTCCTATCCTCAACGCATCCTGCCCAGTCTACATCACTATATCCTACTAGATTCGCATTTGTATCCTAAGAATATCACAAGCCATAGTTTACTGTACCTCCGACATACCAGATGATTCTTTTCATGAGCTGTAGATGACTTTCTTTTGGGCTGGCTTGGAACCGTGCACATAACCCTACCGCAAAGGAGATGTTAGGCCGGCTAGCAGTCAGATACAGCAGGCTTCCAATCATACTTCTGTAGGTAGCTTGATTTACTTCCTCGCCATTTTCATCTTTGGCGGCCTTGATATTGGTGGCAGCTGGTGTTCGTTTGTGACTGGCGTTGTCCAGCTGGAATTTCTTCACCGAGTTCTTGCTATATTTGCTTTGTGCTACAAAGATTCCATCCTGTTTCTGGAAGATTTCCAGCCCGAGGAAATAAGCCAGATCTCCCACCATGCTCATTTTGAATTCATTCTGCATGTGATCCACAAACTGCTTTACCAGATGATGGGACCTTGAGCCGAAGACAATGTCATCTACATAGATCTGGGCAATGATCACATCTGACTTGGTTCTTTTCACAAAGAGAGTTTTGTCAGCTCCTCCCCTTTCATATCCATGATCTTCAAGGAAGATGGTCAGTCTCTCATACCATGCTCTAGGAGCCTGTTTGAGCCCATACAGGGCTTTCTTCAGCTTGTACACATGCTCCGGGTAATGGGGGTCTTCAAACCCTTTCGATTGAGTTATATAGACTTCTTAAGAGAGTTCACCGTTCAGAAATGCACTTTTGACATCATTTGATACAACTTATATCCGAGGTAGCATGACATGGCAAGGAGCAGTCTAATAGCTTCCAACCGAGCAACTAGTGCACAGGTTTCATTGAAATCCAGACCCTCAATCTGTGTGTACCCTTGTGCGACCTATCTGGCTTTATTTCTTGTGATGTTTACCTATCTGGCTTTATTTCTTGTGATGTTTCCCTTCTCATCAGTCTTGTTCTTGAAGATCCACTTGGTACCTATGATGTTTATCCCTTCAGGTCTGGTAACTAAGTCCCACTCTCTTGAACTCAACTAGTTCCTCCTGCATTGCTATCATCCGGTATTCGTCGCTCATGGCTTTTTTGAAATTATTTGGCTCTATGCAGGACACAAAACAGGTGTTGAGATGTGCGGTGCCTCTAGTTCTCCTTCATTCTGACGGGTCTCCGATTACATTTGTCAGGGGATGATTCCTCTGAATCTTCTTCGGAGGTTGTCTTGATGTTGTGGGAAGAATGTCACTGACCTGTTCTTCATCCAGGGTGTCCACACGTTCATTTAGACTTTCTGCATCAGCATTTGCTGTATCTTCCTCTGGTGCAGGGGCTTGTACATTCCTGTCCTGTCTTACGGGTGCAGCTTCTGTGTCTGAGTCTTCATCTTCTGGGCTAGTGGGAGTAGCTTCTTCAACATCATAGACGACTACATTAATGGATTTCATCACTGTCTTCGTCCTCTCATTGTACACACGATATGCCCGGCTGTTTACTGAATAGCCCAAGAAAATACGAGCATCACTCTTGGGATCAAGCTTCTTTCTGTATTCCCGATCCCTTAGAATGTAGCAGTCACTCCCAAAAATGTGGAAATATTTCACCGCGGGCTTCTTCTGATTCCAGAGCTCATAGCAGGTCTGATTTGTTCCTTTCCGTATGGAAACTCTATTGATGATGTAGCAGGCTGTGTTCATTGCCTCAGCCTAAAATCTCAGAGGGACCTTCTTCGCATGAATCATGACCCTGGCCATCTCTTCGATTGTTCGATTCTTTAGTTTCACGACACCATTTTGCTGCGGTATAATTGGAGATGAGTACTGATGAGTTATGCCTCTTTTTCTGCAGAACTCATCTACTGCTTCAATCTCAAATTCCCGTCCATGATCACTTCGGATGTTGGAAATTCTGAGGTTCTTTTCGTGCTCTAGACGGGACACCAGAGAGACAATTACTCCCACAGTGTCTGATTTCTCCCTGACTTCTAGTATAATCATCAACACAGACAAATGCACACCTCTTCCTTCAAATGCTTTCGACTTCCATAGGCCCCATCAGGTCCATGTGTATCAATTGAAGAGGTCTGACTTTATTGGTATTCTTGACCTTTGGGTGTGAGGCCTTCTTCTGTTTGCCAACCTGGCATTCTCCACAGATGGTGTTCGGTTCACCTTTGATCAAAGGGACTCCTCTGGCTAATCCTTCTGCAGCAATTTTCTTCAAAGTTCTCAGGTTGATGTGACCCATCCTTCTATACCAGAGATTCATTTCTTCCGTGTTGGTCAGCAAGCATGTTGGTGAAGAGGTTGTTGTACCGACTTTCAGAAGATAACAGTAGTTCTTTGACCTGGCCCCTTGCATTATACACTCTCCTAGTTTGTTAAAGACTTGGCATGAATCTTGAGTAAACTTTACCTGCATCGTTCCATCGCACAGCTGACTAATGCTTATGAGATTTGCTTTTAACCCTTCTACCAACATTAAATTACTCAGCGTGGGCATCCCTTTGACTGTCAATGTTCCCTTGCCCAGAACTCTTCCTTTCAAGCCATTTCCGAATTTTACTAGCTGTTCTGAGCATGGAGTTATGTTCTTCAGAAATGATCTCTCTTCGGTCATATGCCCCAAGCATCCACTGTCAAAGTATCAGCTCACATTGTTTGAAGAACTTGCAGTGCTGACAAGAGCAATATGCAGGGTTCTCTTGTTTTTCTGCTTTATAGGATCTTTGGTTGAATTTCCCTTAGCGAGTGTTGAGGGGCAATGCCTCTTAATGTGTCCCTTTCGTCCACAGATATAGCATCTTCTGGATTTGAACTTCAAGTACTCTTTAGTGCGGTGATATAGAGGTTGCTGCAGCAGGACCTTGTTCATCTTTTCATGTGCCCTTCTCCCTTTCCTGATTGATCATCTGACAATGTTGCATTCATCTTCACTGAGATCGGTCTCGTCTTCACTCCAGCTTGCTGAGAGAGAAATGTATATCCTTTGCTCAGTTTTCCTCATGGGTTTGCTTGTACATTCGGCCTGTCGATGACCATAACCATCACAGTTCCAGCACTGCACACCCTTTCTCTTTTCTTTCTTCTCATCTTCATCCTGAGCAGATTCCTTTCCTCGCCTCTGATTTCTTCCACTCCTTCTGAATTGCCTTCGGGAGGACGATTGCAGCCCAGAATTTGTTTCCATGTTCTTCAAGAGCTTCCCGAGGTTTTTAACTAGCAGACTCAGTTGATCATCAGGTACAGACTTCTTTTCTTTTGTTTCTGCCTTCAGTCCTACATTCTTGTCTCTAGGGGAGGGCTCTTCTTTGACCAGCTTCATTTCAAACTGTTTGAGAGAACCAATCAACTCTTTTAGTCTCATGTGTCTGACATTCTGAGCTTCCTCAATGGCTGTCACCTTCATGTCAAATCTGGTGGACAATGATCTGAGAACTTTCCTAATCAGCTTCTCCTCAGGAAAAGGTTCTCCAAGAGCATGAGCTTCATTTGACAGGTCACACAGCTTGGCATTAAACTCAGTAATTGTCTCCTCTTCTCGCATCTTCAAATTCTCAAACTGAGTAGCTATGATTTGCAATCTGGACATCCTCACTTTTTCGGTTCCTTCATAGGCACTTGCAAGATCTCCCGGGCTTGTTTGGAAATGTCGCAGTTCGAGATCAACGTGAAATTGTTAGCATCTACTGCAGCAAAAATAGCATTTAGTGCTTTTGAATTACCGGTTGCTGCAGCTCCCTCTTCATCAGTCCATTGCTCTTCAGGCTTCACCCTAGTAATTCCGCTTTCATCCATGGTAATGGGAGGAGTCCATTCAGAAACAACAGCTCTCCACGTTCTTTCATCAATGGCTTTGAGGAATGCCTTCATCCTAGCCTTCCAATAGCCATAATTATTTTCCTCAAGAAACTGTGGACGGCTTGTGCTCTGTCCTTCCTTCATTGTACCTTACTTAGACGCTCAGGATCTCTACTCTATTGTTGAGTTCTCGCTCTAATACCAATTGAAATTTTCGCAGCGTCTATGATACGCAGATTTGTGAACAAACAGTTGCTACAACACACTTGATCACACAAATCTGCTACAGCAAGATAGAACAATGAACAACAGTTTGTTCACCCAGTTCGGCCAAGTGTCTACCTCTGGGAAAGATGTACTCAGTCTTTTAATCCACTAAGCTCAAGGTTTTCTCAGTACAACACAGTTCGTCAACACGCAACCTATGCTACCCAACCTTAGCTAGGGACTTTGACCACAATCAGAACAAACTCTGACTTGTGTCATAACTACCTACACTGGTATCAATCTAGAATAGCTATTGACTCAACGAATCTCAGCCTACTCAAATTAATACCCAGTCTTCGCAGGTTTGCTACAGCACCCGCTGTAGCACACAGCTGGTGCACAATCTATCCGCGTCGCTCCAAGCCTCCCGCAGAGCCGATCGAACCTCTCCACGAGTGCTGCACACTTTGGATTGCTCCCCACTCAGTGACCTCCTGTCACTAGCGAGACACAGCCGTCAGCCACTTTCCTGAGTACCTCTACTCGACAATTGCTCCGCGGCTTCCCTTGATCACCCAACAAGCACTTGATGCTCTGAATTGGGTTCCTGGATCAAGCAAGGTTCTGACTCTGCAAGTCTCGATCATTCTCAGCTTCAATCACCTCAGCTCTGCGCTGCTCTCGGTGCTGATCGAAGCACAGCTCGCACTTGAATTCCACTCCGCTGGTATTCTGCGTATGCTCTCTCTATATACTCTCTTAGCTTCGATCACAGGACGCTCTCCTCAGCCTCCTTGAAATACTCGCCAAGCCTTGTACAGGTTTCCGCTTTTTGGAAGTTCCCTAAAGGAACATTATCTCCTAGTTTGTAGGAGATTAGATTTGATTTCAAAAATCAAACCTCCCACAAACAAATCTTCATCTGGGCACGGGAAAATCTTCAATGGGATATTCTCTCCTGAATATTTAGAAGCTCAGGTTGAGGAGTTCCTCGATTGGCTTGCTCAGGTTGAGGAGATTTTGGACTTCAAGAAAGTTCCTGAGGACCGCGCGTTTCACTGGTTGCTATCTGATTGCGGGGTTGCGCACAAGCGTGGTGGCAGCAGTTGAAGAAGACACGTGCTCGAGCTGGGAAGGACAAGATCTCAGGATAGGATAAGTTTAAGAAACACCTCAGAGCTGCGTTCCTTCCTTTTAACTTTGCGGCAGAATTCTCGTTCGATATCATAGGACAAGAGGGAGCTGTACCAGCGGTTCCAGAATTTGCGGCAGAATTCTCGTTCGGTGGAGGATTATACCACAGATTTTTTCCAGATGATGTCTCGGATTGATATCAGTGAGTCCCCCATCCAGTTGGTGTCATGGTATATCGGTGGCCTTCGTGCTGAATATGTTTGACCCAATGTGTTGAATATGTTTGATCCGATGACGGTGTCCGAGGCTCACCAGCGCGCGTCCCAGGCGGAGAAGCAACTACTGCGGCGCTCGGCCACGGGGTCTCGACAACGCCCGATTTCAGCAGTTTCCCCCTCGATTCCCCGTCCTTCGGAATTGCCCCCACCGGCTCGCAGTCCAGCGGTGGCTGCCCAGGGACGTGGCAGTGGAGGTTTTCGATGTTTTGGTTGTGGCGAACCCGGACATCGCGCGTCCGAGTGTCGTAAAGCAGCCTCCGGCTCGCGCGACCTTCTCACTAATGAGGCAAGTGATGCTGCTGTCGCAGCCCCTGAAGGTCCTCAAGTTTTCGATGATTATGGTGATGTTACGGAAGAGATTGAGGAGGTCACAGGCGATGTTAGATCTATTATGATGCTGCGGCGCACTTTCCTTACCCCTCGCGTTCCTGAACAATCCGAGTGGCTACGGAACAACATGTTCCAGTCGACTTGCACGATCGGGGGAAAAGTCTGTACTTTTATTATTGATGTCGGGTGCTGCAAGAGCGTAATTTCAGAGGTGGCGGTGTCCAAGTTGGGGCTGTCCATGGAGAATCATCCGAAGCCATACAAGCTTGCGTGGCTTAGTAAAGGTACTGATGTCACCGTCTCTAAACGTGTGTTAGTGTCTTTTTCGATTGGTCCTACTTATTGCGATGAGATTTACTGCGACGTTGTTCCTACGGATGCTTGTCATTTGTTGCTTGGTCGCCCCTGGCAATTTGATCACTCTGTCATTCATGATGGGCGTGCCAACACGTATTCTTTCCTATTCCGTGAAAAGAAAATTGTGTTGCTGCCGGTGAAGCCTCCAGTGGTGTCCTCGTTCGCGGCGAGCACTGCTCACCGGTATGCATGATGGCAGGTCTGCTATGGCTCATGTGGATCATTACAACTCTTATGACATAGCATTAGGAATGCGGGATCATACTCGGGGGTTCGTGAAGAGATCCTAGTCAACAAATATGGGCAAATTATAATTCCCAGTGGCCAGCCATATGGATGGAATATTTTGAATACTGCAAGCGATGAAAGATTAATTTTTATTTTACGTACAAGGACAAGAACTTCTATATCTGATCGATATCAATTTGCTGATTCAATTGAAGGCCATTTGCATTACAGTAGCACCCCTCAGCATGCAGATGCTCCTCCTCTACCTCGTGTTGTGCCTGATCAACACACTTCTTATTATTACCAGTGAAATCCCAACTGCGTTGTATCTGATCTGTTTTATTGTTTCGTATAATGTAATAGCCAAAAATGGATTGTTGAATGGGAATTCCAGTAATTTGTCCATCAATTTCGGTTTGATTCAGTTTAATTTTATTTTAAGTACAAGGACATGCACTCCCAGTTGTGAAAATATACAAAAAGGGCAGGTACAATACCAAACATCAATTTTGTCCACCGTGTTTCCATGAATCAGAGACTACTATATACTACTCAACTTTAACTGTTTCATTGTAATCAGGGACTTCTAAGAGGTAGACATTTGGAAATCCTAACAACCACAGAAACTCGTCATATGCTGGTACCGGAAGAATGAAGCTCAAGGACCAGGAGAGCCAAAAAGGCTCCAGTCATTAACTTTGAAGCTCAGGATGACATTTTTCCAGACCTCCCCCATCGGCATGCATCCTGATTGCACAGCAGGAACAGCTAATCCAGCTCCAACTGAACTTGCACTTTCACTCAAAGGGCTGTTATAGAAAATAAACATCTTGGTTGAAGTGGCAGTGGATTATCACCCATTGGTAATTGGATGACCATTTTCCATTTAATGTTGCTCATCTTACTTGTCTCAGAAAATAACTGAATATTGGCGCATACCTTATTAATAGGGGCTCATATGCAGTAATTAGTACATCTGTATCAACTCCCTTTAGCCGAATATTTGCCAAATAAACCTGCAGGAGTAGATTAGTCAGAAACACTCGCAATTCCAAACAAACTATAATAACGCCAAATTTTTACCAAACTTTACCTTGACAACATTCTGTGCATCTCTTCCTTGTTGCCCCTTGGAAATGGCCTATGAATGAGAAGCAGAAGTGCCTGATGTAACTATGAATTTCGTACCTTTATAGAGATAGATCCTATGAAATTTACTATTCGGTTAAAAATATAATAAGGCTTACCATTTGGCCAATAGCAGTTGTTATTGTTGCTTGTACATCTCTATAACTCAGGCCATTGGGCTCAATAACTCCCGACTCTTGAATTACCTAACCAAGTCAAAAAATAATAAGTGTATGATCAGCTAAATAAAAGATGCAACAAACAATACTGTAACAAGATCTTGTAACTAGATGTGGCTATGTGAACTCACGAAAGCTTTTGATAACATGATTGTTTTCTTTAGTTAATGGCTGAGACGTGGCAAGAAGAAACAACCATAGAGGAGTACAGTAAAAAAATGATGGATCTACCAGTGAAAAAATACAAAATGTCCAAATATATCAAGAATTACGAAAACTACCATGCTCCCCTCAGCATCTTGCTCAGTAGCAAGATCTTGAAAAAACAAGCCGGCACTTCTGCTATCAACAACGTTGTGCTTCAACTCCAGAAGCTCAATAATTAAACTCTCATCCCAAGAAGGATCGACAAACACTTCCTATCAAATTAGATTAAACATTCAACATCTTAGACCACCTCGGTATATAACTTCAACATCCCCACAACAAATAAGTAAAGCAGCATATATAGATATATAAGAGGAAAAGCCTGCCTGATTATCAGGGACTTTACGAATGCTGCTCAGATCCTGCGACAATAAGAATACTGAGAAAAATACATCATATAAAACATGAGATGCTGCATGTAAACAGCAGACAACTATTACAAAACCAACCTGAAATCTACAGGGAAATGAACAAGATATTGAGCCCCCAAACAAAGGTCGCTCGATACAATACTCTTCAGACATCATCGACAAAAATGTACTCCGCTGCACAGCAACAACGGCAAGAAATTCGGATTCTCAAAAATGCACCATTTTTAACATGTTAATGCACTTTCCCAAATCCCCCAACTTCTCACCAAATCAAATTCGAGCATCAGAAAGTATAGAAGCCGTAGGAACGAAAACCAAACTCAAAATGCTTAAACCCCAAATCTAATCCTCACCAATTCATCTGATAAACAACACACATCACAATCACAAACATAAGAAACCTGAGATTTATCCAATCAGTCATCACCTTCAAATACGTAGCTCAGATTTAGGGTGGTGGGTTTTCGGCTGGACCTTAAAGATTTCCTTCTCCTTGGATAATCGACAAACACCGGAAATTTGATCGGCTGCTGCTGGCTGAGATAGTTGGATGGCGTGGTACTCCTGCTGCACGTTGCAGCTGTTTTTCTTTTTATTTTATTTATTGGGTTTTGGTTTAAGCAAATTAGCGAGACTAATCTTCAATCAAATCGATTTTCTAAAAACCGATTTCAAATGATGTAGAGATGAAGAAATTGCTCGACGAGAGAGAAATTGCTCAGAGTTCAGGATGTGGATGGTACACAGAGTTCGAGGAGCTAGTTCTTGGTGCACGAAGGGTAGTTGTTGTGCCCTGGAAAGTGGGGAGACGAATCACGCTTTAAGAAAATCGTTGAAAGAACTAGCTCTTGAACGAAGAAAGAATCAGGCTTTAAGAAAATCGTTGAACGAAGAAAATATAGTTCTTAGCGAGTTGAGCCTCGTTCAACGATTTTCTTAAAGCGTGATTCGTCTCCCTACTTTCCAGGACACGACAACTACCCTTCGTGCACCATGAACCAGCTCCTCGAACTCTGTGTACCATCCATTATCCCGAATAAGACTCACGAGGAGTTAACTCAAAACACATGTGAAGCCGGCTTCGAAGGAGTTAACTCAAAACACAAGTGAAGCCGGCGAACCTTCGAAGGACTACTGCAAGCTCTCTCGAGAATGTATAAAGTATGCATCCGAGTTGTAACAATATGTGTGTTCAATGTGTAAAACGAAGAGAAATCTCTCTTTTTATAGGCAGCCGAAACGTAACGCTTCAGGCGTCGCCTGAATGCTCTTAGAAGTCATTAAATAGAATCAGGCGTCGCCTCATTCTGTGTTAAGCGACGCCTTGATTCTTCAATGTTCTTAAAGACCTCTCAGGCTTAGCCTAAACTTAGTTCTAGGCAACGCCTGGGTCCTTAAAGACCTCTCAATCGTCGCCTCTCTTAAGCTCTATACCAGGCGACGCCTCAGCCTCTAAGCGACCTTAAAAGTGGAAATGTCGCCTCGCATTGGAGCGTTGCGTCAATTTTTGGCTTAGGAACAATCATGGATCAAATATCTATTATTTGGCTCATATTGATATGTACTACATCTCTATATTTTGGGGTATACTCCTCCTTAAACATTTGGCTCTATTAGAGGTGTGCTCCTCATTATTTTTGCTCACAAAATGAGATAGCACCACCATTTTCTTCACATATTTTCATCATTTTTCCATCACTCCACACTGAACTATACACTCCGAAATTCTTCAACCAAATTCATTGCCCCTAATTCCAGCAAATTTAGCATGTCGCTAGTATATACAGTTCGCTCATACAAATTTAAATTGGCACAATCAAGTAGACATTCCCTAAAGCTCTTTTCCCCAAAATTCCAGCTTAAGGGTGTTGACACTACTACAGCGCAGGCAGCAGGCACACCATATTCATTCTAGCCCAGAGTAATAAGCAAAGAAATTGCTCATTAAAAAATAAAAAAAAATCAAAGCCACACATTGTTGAAACGAATCCTCGGTTATCTCAATTTTCATACTACCGTCATGCACCCTAAATCGGAAACAAGAAGTATCAACAGAAACCAACATCTACGCGTCTAAACCGCCATCAAAATAGAAGAAAAAAAATTCATTCATCATCGCTACGATTGAATCAGACTCGATTTTGATTTTGTGAAGGCTAGGTCAAGCAAACCACCGATACCACGGTCCAGCGAATTTCTAAGATACACACGAAGTTGATCTACGTGAAGACAGGGATTTAATTACCTGATCGGAGACTTCGCCAGAGAAATGAGTAAACGCAAATGAGACGAATCAGGAAAATTGTATAGGAGCGCAGCGCTGGAGAAAGAAGACCAAAATACGAGCTTGACCAAACTCTTGAGTAATCCTGTGAGACGCGATCAGGATTGTATGGATGCGTTACCCAATAGGCCCTTTCTAATTGGGCGCAGACCCAGATAGGGCTCGGCCCAATTTTAGATCTGGTAGGTAAAATTTGTTCAGCGGGCGGATCGGGGAAGCTCACGATCGTCGACGCGACTATGGAACCGAGCGAAGGAAGCTCAGTGGTGTCGGAGTTAATCGACTTTCTGAACGCGTCGCTGACTGCCTTTCATGCCGTCGGTAAGTGCGTCAGATCGATTGATATGTGTTTCGGACTCGACTGGTCATCGAAGAATTTGTGTCGTCTCACTTTGTTGATTTTGATAATTTCTGATTCATGGATTGGTATCGAGTGGAATTTCTTTACTCCATTACAAATAAATAATAATTTTTATTTATTTATTTATTGGTTTTGATGATGATTTGTAGATGAGGCGAGGAAGCGTTTAGAGGCTGCTGGATATGAGAGGATTTCGGAGAAGGAAGATTGGGAGCTTGAAGCTGGAAAGAAATATTTCTTCACTCGAAATTATTCCACTATAATTGCCTTTGCCATTGGTAAAAGGTGCGTCATAAGTGACAAATAGAAAAGAGAGGACCTTTTGCTTGATAGGGATGCTGTTTGTTTTGAAAGTTCATTGATTTGGAAAGTTTCGGAGATTTTAGAAGAATAGTTTATCAAGTATATGGTGACATGCTCTAATGCGCAAATAGAGGTTAACATTTTTGTAAGTTTGAGAGGGTATAAAAACCAGATGTGGTAGCTAGGATGTTCTTCTACTGTATATCAAATGGATGTTGTAAATTTGTGATGACCGAGAGGTATTATGTTGTAAAAATATATAGTATAAGCACCCTTCAATCCTTCATTTATTAGAACTGTCAATATTTTATGTGGCTGATGTTGATGCCTTTTTTTAGGTATGCCACGGGTAATGGATTTCATATAGTTGGGGCTCACACTGATAGCCCTTGCCTTAAATTGAAACCAGTTTCCAAGGTAACTATTCATTTCATATTCAGGAATAAGAAGTTGGATTAAACTAAATTATAGAGCACAAAGTTGCCAGTATTAGTTATTGATGTTGTTTAAAACAACTTTGGATGTTGGATTTCTTATACAGGTGTCTAAAGGTGGTTATTTGGAAGTTGGAGTTCAGACATACGGAGGTGGTTTATGGTACACATGGTTTGACCGTGACCTAACCATTGCTGGACGTGTCATTATAAGAGAGACCAAAAATGGTTCTGTTTCATATTCACATCGACTTGTTAGAATCAAGGACCCAATAATGCGGATCCCTACACTTGCAATACACCTGAACAGGTTTGTTCTACTTTTAGTTTTTCTCTTGGAATAGGAGTTGTTATAGCCTCATATGACTCCAAATTGAATACAATTTAGTAGTAGGTTTTATGATCCCTTGTGTATTTTGATCACAAACGATATTAATTATTTATGCAACTACATATTACAGGGGAGCCAATGATGGATTTAGGGTGAACACTCAAAGTCACCTTGTTCCTGTTCTGGCAACTTCAAATAAGGTAATCCTTGATTTAATCTGTAAAAAAAATGGATACTCAAAGTTTAGTCACATCTTCAAGATATTATACATGAGTGTTTGGGTTAAATGTCCATCAGTTAACCAGTCTAACTTTGCACATACTAAGATTGTTAGCATTTAGATGTCGTTAACCTGATGTTTGTTGCTTTCTCAAATGTGGAAACTGGAAACCAGTCTCTCCAGTTTATCACTGTTATAGTGCCTAGTAAATCTGTCACATGTATGCAAATCATATTAGCGCTAAAATATGGTTTTGGTCATATATTTGATTAAAAATTAACACCTGGTCTGGGAGTTCTACCCTCCCAAACTGAAAGGATAAGAAATCAAGAAATATATTTAATTACACAAATTTTTTATCAGTTCACTCTAATTTTCATCTTTCAGGTATAAACTTTAAGCGTCTCACCTCCTCAACCTTCAAGTCCTTTTTAAATCCAAGTTCCAACTTCCTATCCCTCAACATATTTTATTGGCAGGCCGAACTTAATAAAACAGTCGCAGAGAACAATGTGGCTGAAGAGAAAGACGGTGACGGAAAGAAGGCCAATGTCAGTGCAGACTGTGGAAAACAGAAGCATCACTCACTATTGCTTCAGGTAAATAAACAAGTTGTCCAAGGCTTTGTTGATCTTGTCTCCTTATGTAGCGAAACAGGAGTGCGTATGTTACAGATTTATGATCATTTTATCTTGATTATTTAATACTTCAGAAACTTATCAATTATGCAGCTGCTTGCAACTGAGATTGGCTGCCAACCACATGAAATATGTGATTTTGAGTTGCAAACATGTGATACTCAACCAAGTGTGGTAGGTGGGAGCTATGAAAGAATTTATTTTCTCTGGAAGGCTTGATAATCTCTGCATTACATTCTGCTCTCTGAAGGTGAGGGACATTCATAGCCTTGTATCAGTGTTTCTTTTGTGACATGCATTTGGTTACCCAAAGAACAAATATCCTTTTCTTCTTTGCAAGCTCTTCTGAACTGTTTCTAGTTTCAACAATAACTGCTGATTTCAAATAGTGTCTACTTTTCTTTCTTTCTTTTCCATTTTTGTTCGCCAAATTTGTTTTCCATCACCAGTTATTCTGGTGACAATTTTAATGATATTGACTGTCATGGTCAGGCATTGATAGAAGCTACATCATCTGCAAGTTCTCTAGAGGATGAGACGGGAGTGAGAATGTTAGCACTTTTTGACCATGAGGAAATCGGTTCCAATTCAGCGCAAGGAGCTGGATCCCCTGCCATGTTAGATGCTTTGTCTCGGATTACAAGCTCCTTTGATCCAGATTCTCAGGTTATTGTGTGTTGCATAATGATCCACCACTTTTGTTTTTAGTATGAGATGAATTATCAACGTAGTTTGAAATGGTTAACGTATTCCATTGCTCGACATTTAAACTACTATCTCAGAGATACAAAGATCAGTGTTAAGGTATATTGCATCTTGTTTTTCTGCTGCTTGGGGGAATAAATATATTGAATTTCTAGTGGAGGCATGTTATTGTCCATAATCTTGCGATATTCCATTTGTGTAATTTACATCACTCAGGTGCTGCAAAAGGCAATACAAAAGAGTTTTCTGGTATCTGCTGACATGGCTCATGCACTGCATCCTAACTATATGGTATGCTATTTTCACTCAAATGTTTGTTAGATTATCTGATACAGGATGCTATTGCTAAGGCACTGGGCATCCAATTTGGTGCTGATTATTTCTTCATAGGATAAACATGAGGATAACCATCAACCCAAGATGCATGGAGGGCTGGTCATCAAGCACAATGCAAATCAACGTTACACAACCAATGCTGTGACCTCCTTCATTTTCAGGGAGATCGTTACCAGGCACAACCTTCCTATTCAGGTCCATTTTGAGCGTATTCATTCTACACATGGCTAAACACTGCTATGATATATTTATGTGTCATAACTCAAATATCAGAACCATGCAGTAGATAAATTCTCTACGGTGGTAGATATTGACTACTCGGCACGTTTATGATGCAGGATTTTGTGATACGTAATGACATGGCTTGTGGATAAACAATCGGACCAATATTGGCTAGCGGAGTAGGAATTCGAACAGTTGATGTAGGAGCACCACAACTATCAATGCACAGCATCAGGGAAATGTGCGCAGTTGATGACGTTAAGCATTCATATGAGCACTTCAAAGCTTATTTTCAAGAGTTCCAGCAGATAGATAACATGAGGGTATACTTTTAGCTCCAAGACATTGTACTGGATAACTTCCAGAATATATCTTGCATCTTTTAAATCATCAACTATCTTTTCTGTTGTTATCTTCAATAAGTTGGTGTTGCTAAAATCTGCAGTATAACATGTGCTAATGTATAATTGAGGTACTTCCTGGAGGGCCAATTTTAAGGGTGAAATCACCCTTTGCTCTTTGATCCAAGGTTTGGGTACCTTTATTAAAGGGACTCTGACATGGGATGAGGCCCATTTCTCCATTCTTTCATCTCTTTTCCCACCTCTGATCATGCAAACCTAACCCATCAATGAAAACCTTACCATATCTAACCTTAAATGGCCTTCTACACAACTCACTAACCTTTTCATACTGCCCCAAATTGAGGGTTAAGACATTGATGGAGGTGGTTGGCTCTCATTTACTCGCTCACTAGCTCATCACATTGATGTCCTATGACAGGATAAGTCACTGGGTCCACGCTTGGTTTTCACACAACAACAAACAAAGCTGGCGAGCAGCAGCAGCAGCCTCTCCACCCTGGTCTATATTGGGTGCCTGACATGCCAACACTAGGGTTTGTTTAGTGGGTGTCACTTTGTTTTCTTCTTTCCACTTGTGTTTATTCTCTGCAGAGCATCACTCTCGTTCATAGGATGCTGCATCCATCGCCACACCAGTCTCAAATCATCAAGTCTCATCTAAGCAAGCCATGAAGTCACTGAGAATGCTAAACTTATCACCTGATGAAAATTGAAGTGAAGTGACGCGTTGAAAGATGCTCATGACAGAGACTAACAGAAAAATAAACCAAGTTGTGCTTTGGAGTCACTCAAGCTTAACTGTGTTGAATTTTTCCAGTAGCGAGACAGCATAAATAAAAATGGGTAGAGTGGTGGGGTGCTAACATTGCCAGTTTCAAGGACTAGATTTCTTATTGCCCACTTTGCTTTCAGTATTGGCCACTTTATTTTTTGCAGTGTTGTTTGGCTTATGTGCCATAAATTGAAGGGTCTACATCTGATTCATCCTCTGATCTGAATTATCTTAATCAAAGAATCTCTATGCCAAAGTCTAAGATCTTTACAGCCTTGGTAAAAATCCCAAACCATCATAATTTATGAATACTCTACTTCACCTTGAATGCACGTGTTGACAGAGTGTTGTATAAAAATAACAGCTGAAACTCAACAAAACTAAAAGGTTTGTCAATAGACAGATTGCTGGTAAGTGTAGTTCTGGTGGGCATCATGAAATTCCAACTCATCTTAAGACCAAGTTGTTCTTAAGACCATGTGGACTGCACTTAAATTCCAAGAGTTACTGATCTGAGAATCACTGTTTGAGTAAGATCTTGGTTGTTAATAATTTTTGGATATCTACTGAAATGTCTTTGTCAATTTTTGAGTGTTTGCTGGCACATTAATATGCAGCAAATACTGAGGAGGAAATGAGAGTTGAGACATCCTTAAGAACACACAATTTGCCTGCCCATAAGCTTGTGTTGTTGCTTCTCTTCACAGTTCATGTCTGCAGTCTTCACAGACAAGTCTGGTTCACTTACTACATCAAGTGAAAACATAGCCTAGGATAATCTGTTCTCATACCCAATTTTCAGCTTTTTTTCTTGTTCTTACATGAATCTTTTCAAGAAAAGGATCAGTGATGGGGTTGTCCAGAAGCTTGCGTGTGCAGGTGTCTTCTTTCATGGTGTCTTATTATTCAGGCCAGTCATCAACTGCAGTCCTCGCAAACCCAAGTTTTAATGCAGCTGAGGAAGCACTTGGAGTATCCAGCACAGCTTGAAATTTGGAAGGATCACACTGTAGATTTCTGCTACATATCTTTCCCAAGACAAGTCGATATTAGAAATACCCCTTCCCCCAACCTATATTTCACTAATATCCCTTTTCCAGAATTCGTTTCTCAAATACCCCGTTTCTTATTGAGATCGAAACTGCTACTTCCGATCTCCTTAAAAACCTAACAAACCGGAAATTCCATCTCCGGTTTCCTACAATTTTCAATGCAGTGTCAAAAAGAGAATAGTAATGGTGTATCCGGTCTCTATGAAAAACAAAATCTGGACTTCCTTCTTTCGTTCTTCATTTTGCGGAACGCTTGTAGCTCCTCCGGCGAAAGGACGCTCGAATAGCAGACGGCGAATAGCAGACGTTCTCCATCCTCCAGATCTGCATTGGCTCAAACCTCCGTGATCTTTTTCATCCGCGATGCGAATAGCAGACGGCGGGGTTCCGATTGAAGATCGGTCCAGATCCGAGCAGACGCGGCGGCGATTCCTCTTATGCTCACCGTCCTCCGTGCACCCAGGAGACTTCAAGGCGGCGAGTTTCCAGAACCGATTGAGTCGTCATCGGCCACCAGCTGTCACAGGTATATTTTTGTACCTTCTGCTATGTTGGACTAATTGATGGTAGTCCAGTGGAGTTGAGTCGTCTTCCTCTTCAGTGCATATGATTATGATGATGTGGTTGGTGATGATGGTATGTTGAATTTGATGATGCTGTTGCCGATTTTGATGACTATTATGTTGATGCTTATGGTTGATGCCGATGATGATGAGGATTTTGAGAAAATGCGTATGCTAGTGATGATGGTGATGAAAATGATGATTTTGCGGCAGATTTTGATACGGTGATGATGAAGCTGATGAGTATGAACTCGTAGAGTATAATGATGATCTTGCCGATGTTTATGAATGATGATCTTGCCGATGTTTATGAATGATGATTGTGATCATCACGATGTTTATGAATGTGATGATGATGAATATGATCATCATGATGATATTGCAGATTGTAATGGGGATAATGAATTTGCTGATTATGATGAAGAGTTTGATGATGTTGTTGGTGATTCAGATGATAATTTCAATGCCTCATTTATTGTAATGCAGATGGATATAGATGACATAGTCGAGCCTGGTCCCATAAATGATTCAATTTTGACGCAACAACAGATACACCGGTCGGGTGAAGTATGGCCTATCATTCATGAGCACCTGTATTTCAAATGGCCTATCATTCATCTTCTCAACTATCCCTGGTAACACCTTGTAACATATCTGAGTAGCTTGAACCCCAGAATAATGAGTATTTGAGGGTCCCCGGAATTTCATGTGGTCGTCAAAAAGTATAGCTTTAAAACAAGCAATGACCCCTTTTGCGCCGTGATTGTGGTAATATTTTGATTGTATTGTATCAAATCCAATTATTCTCCAATCAAAAATCCAAAATAAGTATACACCTTCGAACATTTTCTCCATACGACCAAATGGGAGTAAAAGTTGCACATTTGCTTCGAGATTTACGATTTCAAAATTTGTACACAAAATTTTGGTTCGAAATCGAAGTCTCAGTTTAAGCCAGGTGGAAGTACCTGTTGCGAGAGAGATGTAGATAAACTCTTCTATCCAAAAGGATTCAACCTCCTTTTCCAAAAACCAAAGCATTGCCTTGTTACTCCATGTCCTATGTATCAACATGGAATTCAGAATTCCATCTTTGTATGACATTACAAAAACACACTTCTCCTCTTTATAATACTCAAAAAAAATTATGTTCTGAGCAAAACCAACCATCTTGAGCATCTTGAAAACAATACCACACAATCAGAGGATTAGTCAGCTTCTTACACACTGCCACAACTACACAGTCAACTATATAAAACCATAAGAAGCAATTGTCGCTTTTTGAAAAGTGAAACCACGAGTAAATAGAAATGTATAGCAGAATATACCAATGATGTTGGTCCATTAAAATCTCCAACTCCATCATGAAGGTATTTGCACATGTAATTATTGAGATTTCGGAAAATGAGATACTCTTGTCTTCCATGTCCCTTTTAAAATCAGTCCCAGTCAAAAATTTCAGCGTGAGACCCCTAGCATGCCAAAGTGATCTCAAACAAAGCTCGTGTCCAACATGAGAAATCTGGCCAAGAGAAAAACCATGAACATATTCAAGGTTGAGATGTCCAATAAGTGAATAAGTCAAGTGGCCAGTTCCAGTAGTTGTGCTAATGTTCAATTTGTGGTGATTCCTCTCGACATTACACCACAACAAATCAAATAGGAGTGTTTGACTGAATGTGATCCAACAACTTGAAATTTCATATTTGCATCTCTTGACAACTTCCTCAATAGCCTTATATTCAATCATAGCCTTCAAACGCCATTCATGAAACCAGTAAACGAGATTCCCACACCTCAAAAGTTGTAACCACAATTGATGATAAGTGTCCTCAGGAAAATACCAGTGGCATAGATCCCTGGAAACCTCAAATTCCATTAATATGCTAGCACGAGTCTGTATTGTTTTTGTACAAAAAGAAAATTCATTCCATTGGGTTGAAGAGAGCGCTAAGTCCCCAATAACGTTAGAACACGACAACATCACCGCACTATAGAATTTATCTGGAGGTTCAAACGGTGGTAAGTCAAATACCAACATCTCATACACATTGTGTCGAACACTTGATATGCATAAACTGCCGGAACTATTCAAAACCAATACATATGCTTCGAGTCCAGTACTTTCATTCTCCTTGTTCAGTAACAAATTGAACTCATTGTCATGTTTGAATGTTATCTCAAAAGGATATAGTTGAAGAGGTGCAACTGTTATGCAATTCATCATACACAATGCAAAATTAAGCATTACCTCCACTGAAATTGAAGCCGAAGATAAAATCAAATCAGAACTTACTTGACTATCATAATCTGAATCTTGAGTAGTGTCTATTGCATCCATTGTCTTTTTCAATTGAAAACCATCAGCAATACACATCTGAGGGCTCGCTTCATAACTCGAGTCCGACGGAACCATTTCGCTGAGATCAACATCCAACTTCATTTCTGCTACATCAGATTGTACCTCATGAGTAGCAACACGCTCACACAAAACTCCATCCAAACAAGCATCATCACCTAAACCTTCCTCAATCACATCTTCACTTGTACTATCAACTCAGATTCGCTTTGGATGATCACTTCGAAATCAACTTGCTCAGAGTCAAACCCGGCTTCATTAGTTGGATTTGCTTGCTCCTCTTCAACTCTAGGGAAATCCAAACAAGTAGGTGATGTTGAATGAGACTTTAGATTAGCAAGGTTGGCCATATGCACAGAGTTTTGAGCTTTCATCTCAATAATAGCTTGTTTCAACTCTTCCATTATATCTGAAAACGATTCTAGTTTCTCTGATGTATATGTGAAGACTTCTGGTGGCTTGAAACGTATTTTCAGATCTCTCACGAAGTGTTCCCAAGTACCTAATTGAAACCAACGAAACCATACCTCTCGATGCCATTGATGGTACCATTCTAATGCTTCCCCGGCCAGAAATGAAGTAGCAATTGTTAGTTTCTGATGCTCTACTGTCTGGTATCGGTTGAAAAAGCACTCTAGATGATACATCCACCAATCCACATACTCACCATAAAAATAAGGGACATCAGTTCGAAGATGAAAATTTCCAAATGGACTATCTGGGTGTGACATGGTTGTCTTGAGTTCAACTCTCGATGAAGAAGCACCAAATGATACAAACCAAGATGTTTGTAACAGATTTGAGGAGAAATAGATGAGAAGAAGATCGATGATCTGAAGAGGGGAAGAGGATTTAGGGTTAGGAGAAGGGGAAGGGAAGAGGAAGGAGCCTGAAGAGACAACACAATTTAATTCATTCATATCTATTTTTCCTCTTACAATTTCTTTTTATACTATCTTCATACTAATTAACTAAAATTACTCTTAAAGATAATAATAACATAATAAGAGCCGTTCAATACTAGTTTATGCCCGTAACAGCCAGCGTCCAACAAATCCTCGACTTCAACTACCTCCATGACAGTGTCAATTGGCAATGTCTCAACAATCTCTGAATCAATCTCAACATCGGGCACACAACGTCTAACAATATGTAAGTCTGTCAAAACTGCATCAGTACCCATTGCAAGTTTATCATTTAAAAGAGAGTTCAAAATCCTCAAGACACAAGGGTCTTCAACAGAAGAACATACATGCAAAGCTAATCATGGTGATTCAAAATGCAAAATAATTATAAAGCCTTTAGATAATTAACTCTGCATTGCCAGCCATTTTCAGAAAAACAATCCTGAAACACAATAAGAAGCCAAGATGAGTATTCATGCACATAAAAAATACTGTAAAGGGTTCTTGTGATAGGGTGACAAAAAGGTGATAACTTACATATTTTGTTGAAGGCAACAATGTCACAGCTCTGAACATACTCATTAATCGGCTCAGCTGTCAGATAATCCTCAATCAAGTTGTCAACAGAGACCAGATCGTCCACAATGGTTAACATGATGGTCAACTTCTTAATACCATATCCAACAGGCACAAGTTTTGCTGTGATTGAATACCCATACAAATAACAACAATCACTGTATCCATATACTTCATGTTAAAAGTATATTGAGGTACACAATCAATAGACATACATGCTCCCCATGTAAGACCTTCCAGTTGCACACTTTTTACAGCTTCCTCAAGCTTCTTCATGTCGGTTTCGTCATCCCATGGCTTCACATCCATCAGAACAGAGGACTTTCCGGCTGGTATATATTATAACATTAATAATCAAATGTTAATGCTTATACAGGAAAACCAATGATCAGCTAGACAATTTATCAGGCCTACCCTAGGCAACAACTATGCATAATGTTTACTATTTAAACAACATCTTCGAAGGCATACCATCCTAATGCCGAATTACTTTATACAAGTAATATTAAGTTGGTACTTGAGCTTACCTTCTTTCTTCTTTCCAGACGCCTTAACAGCAGAAGCTCTCTCTTCTGCAGCTTTCTTTTCTTCTTCTGTCTCCTCACCAAACAGATCAACATCGTCTTCATCATCATCGTAAGCAGGTACAGCCTGAAATTCCATGCAACAAATATTTAATATAAGTAAAGAAAAAGTCATGAGCATTGATATAAAAGACCAGAAACCGCAAGTTGCAGAAACCAATACATCAAAAAACAATCTTTCATAACAATCAACTTCCTATAATATGATGCACACATACATCATCTTAGATTACGAAAATCAAGTAACAATGATTGTACCTTGGCATCTGTAGCTGGAGGAGTTGCAATTTCTCCGGCAGGGGAAGAGCTCTTAATAGTGACTCCAATGCCTTCACCAGAAACACCCCTGCAAAATAAGAAAAGTAAGATCAAGCATAACAAAAAATTTAACAAGCAATTTATATATTGTCAAACATTGTTCAATAAAAAAATCAATTGTACACAAATATATGGTTCACTCACGATATCCTGAGAAGGGCTTCGATGTGGTTGTACCACCTAGAGAGATTCACATACTCAGCTGAAGGAGCTTCGGAAAGAGCAGCATGCACTACAAGATCATCCTTGGAAGCTTGGAACCTAATGTAAGGACGTTATAGAGAAGGCATCAGTTAAATGTTTCACTTGCCACCAAATTCATATGATCCAATCATGCCTAATATAACTAGCAGAACGTACACATGGTGAAGATTGGTATGGGAGGCTTACTCCGAGATGTAACTCCTCGTCAGGAGATAATCATCAAGCTTTTTCAATCCTGCATCTGATCCAAGACCCTGAAACACGACTGCCATTGCTGAGGAGGAAATTCTCTGCACAAAAATGGTCCATAATGTTTAATTAAATTCACCAAGCATTTTCACAATTATGCCGCAAAGTCAAACCACATCAGAATTCTTCTGCTCTCAATTCAACTGGATTAAAATTGAGCAGTCCAGTATGATGGGAAACTGTAATGTCTAAATTTGCTGAAATAAAAGTAAAACCTGAACAAAATAAGAGAGAAGACCTGTATTGACAACAAAAACTGAGCTTTGAGTGAAACCAGCAGAACTACTTCTAAAGGACCATAAATCAAAAAAAAAAAAATCAAGGTAAAAACATACCACACCTCAATTGAGAAGGAGAAATTACAAAATCAATCTCATTCACCGAGAAGGAGTTGCTAAATTCAAAGTGAAAGAAAAGAACGCCAAAATATGAAACAATCCGATTTCCACAAACCGGGAAATATGAGAGGACGCAGCATACCGATGACAGATCGATAATTTGGAGGTTAGACGGCAACTAGGGTTTCAGAATGCGAGATGCAACAGAGCAGCATTAAGTTTTACTGGGTATGCCTTATATACCGCTTTTGGGCAACCCGCTCAACAACTACGAGATCCATTCGAGGAACACGGAGACTAATTGAAGTAATGAGCCTCTCAAACTGTGGAGGCTCATTACTTCAATTGCGATAATGAAAAATCATTTCTTAGTTGGAACTTTCGGCGGTTCTCGAAAAAAGATAGCGAAAAAAATTATCCCGAGAGTCGAGACTAAGAGGAATGTATAAACCAATGCTTCCATAGGTTCGATCGTGGTTTACAATTATAACTTTCATTGTCTTTCATAAACTCCCCTAAACAAAGACAAACCCTAGATCTAAAAACAAACCGTCAAATTCCAACAATTACGAGGAAGTCAATTACTGGCATACAAAGATCAGATCCCACAAAGAGGAAAGCACAGCGAATATCAAGGATCAGAACAGTCTGGCGACAGAATTCAGAAGACAACAAAAACCCTAGAAATCAATCTCCCTTCTTTTCTCGATTCCTCCCTCTCGGTGGTTCGGCAGACGATAATATTCAGGCAATGAAAGATCTTACCGAAGAGCTTCGGCTTTAAACTCGACTCGTCTCGATTCGATCGGCCGCAAGAGATGAGATGACGACACAGAGGATTTCCAAAGATGAGAGAGATAGAGAAACGAAAATATCCGCGTCTACCTCACCCTATTTCATTTATATATTAAAACATATTTTTAGAAGTCCCATTCTTACAAGCATCTCTAAAATAGGTCGGCCCATTGGGCTTCCAGAAATCCCATTAGTGGTTCTCGAGGCCCGGCCCACATATTCATTGAGGGCCCCACACTATCTTGATAATCCAACGGCTCAATGCAACGGCTCAATGTCTTTTTCTTTATTTCTCTGCAACATGATGTTTCATTCATTCTTGCTCCCTCCTCCCCATTTTAATATCTAGCCACCGTCTCCTACGCCGGATTCTCATCTCCGGCTCCATTCATTACCCCAGAAGCACTCCCGAGGTACTTTTCTTCATCTTCCACAATGCGCCCTTTATTTTTTCTCCACACGGTCAATGCTTGGGGGGGTTTTGTTTCTCTAACAAGGCTAAAGATGACGGACATACATTTTCTCGGATCGTCATAAACCCTCTCCGTCACTTCTTCATTAGCTTGTGCTATCAGACTCAACAATCTCAATTCATGCTTTCTTTTTTTCCCAATCAAATTCTTTCACTACTACTTTGAGGACAGGTATGATCTGGTAAAGTTCAACAAGAAGGTCATTTCGTGTCGTGGGAAAAATTAGGAGGCACAACAGTTCTTGGTGGAAACTGTAATACTTCGTTACCCTATAGATGCAGGTAATGCCGCTCCTGATATTAAAACTCACAATT
>CAVMBX010000001.1:0-22177 GCA_963678935.1 Umbilicus rupestris
CAAGATCGGGACGAATTTACCAGGCCCAGGTCCAACCCAGTTGGGGAGTCCGAAGAAAGAGGACAACCCGACCCAGGGCTGTCCTTCTTGGACCTGTTAGGAGGAATCCATACACAGTGAAGACGAAGTATGCTCCTCATAGGCCTCAACAAAAGATAATCTCCCTGTCAAATGCTAAGGTGACAGCTGGAGTATCTGGTTATGGGTGGCATATAAATCCAATTCCTATTGGATCTGGATATGAAGATAGGCATTCTGATAAAATAAAAATAAATAATTTTTCATTTTTAATGCAATTAAGAGATGGAGCTGATGGAAACAACTCATACACTGTTCATAATGTGTATTTGTTTCTGGTTCGTGATAATTCTAGTGGTCCATCTGTACCAACATTTGACAAGATTTGTACAATGGACAATTCCAACCCAGCGACTGCTGTGGTTGATCATGATGCGAGAGATAGATTCAAGATAATGAGAAAATGGCATTATACATTTTCCGGAGCTTGCAAGGCTGGAAGTACCTATTACAGTCCTTGCAGATATACTGTTGATTTTTCTAAATTTAAGAAAATCAACATGGAGACTGAATACAAGAGCAGTACTGATGGTTCATATGCAAATATCCAGAAGAACGCTTGGGTGTTGTATTTAGTTGGTCAATCTTATGATTTTTATGTAGATGGTCACGTGAGAGTGACATATACATCAATTGTGTAAATAATGTAATGGTAAGACCGTGTCTCGAGGGGGGAGTTTACGGACCCGGAGTACGCCGGTCTGTACTCTGAATATTGTAATCAGAAAAGACAATATATTATTAATAAAATGCTTCATTAATCACGCAGTGTTTTACATTTGGTATACTCCATGTATACATATCAGATCCTATTAATGATGCACTATAGGACTGATCTGGGTTACATAAAATGATAGAGGGGATACCTCCTTTGATTCTACATTTTTTCCTATATTTTTCATTAACTGTGAAATCCTTTTGACAACCAAGGATTTCTTTTTTACATGGTAAAAACTGGAAAGGAATTGCCCTGAAGTCGGAAACGACTTTGTCTAGGCATTTCAAAATGTGGAGTTAGAGAGAACTTCTCTATTGTTTATTGTATTACAGATTTCGGTTGGTTGGAGACAATATATAGGTCTCCCGATTTACGGCTAAGATTATGCCACGTGGCATACAATCTGGTTGACGGCTAAGATTATGCCACGTGGCATATAATATGTGATTGAGATTGACTCAGTCAAAGATACCCGACAGGGTTACTGTTGGCTTTATTAAAGTAAAGTACTTTACTTTAGTCTTGTCGGCACTTGTTGTCCACCCTTGCAGATATACTGTTGATTTTTCTAAATTTAAGAAAATCAACATGGAGACTGAATACAAGAGCAGTACTGATGGTTCATATGCAAATATCCAGAAGAACGCTTGGGTGTTGTATTTAGTTGGTCAATCTTATGATTTTTATGTAGATGGTCACGTGAGAGTGACATATACATCAATTGTGTAAATAATGTAATGGTAAGACCGTGTCTCGAGGGGGGAGTTTACGGACCCGGAGTACGCCGGTCTGTACTCTGAATATTGTAATCAGAAAAGACAATATATTATTAATAAAATGCTTCATTAATCACGCAGTGTTTTACATTTGGTATACTCCATGTATACATATCAGATCCTATTAATGATGCACTATAGGACTGATCTGGGTTACATAAAATGATAGAGGGGATACCTCCTTTGATTCTACATTTTTTCCTATATTTTTCATTAACTGTGAAATCCTTTTGACAACCAAGGATTTCTTTTTTACATGGTAAAAACTGGAAAGGAATTGCCCTGAAGTCGGAAACGACTTTGTCTAGGCATTTCAAAATGTGGAGTTAGAGAGAACTTCTCTATTGTTTATTGTATTACAGATTTCGGTTGGTTGGAGACAATATATAGGTCTCCCGATTTACGGCTAAGATTATGCCACGTGGCATACAATCTGGTTGACGGCTAAGATTATGCCACGTGGCATATAATATGTGATTGAGATTGACTCAGTCAAAGATACCCGACAGGGTTACTGTTGGCTTTATTAAAGTAAAGTACTTTACTTTAGTCTTGTCGGCACTTGTTGTCCACCGAAATCATATAATATTACAGATTTCGGTGTGGGTCCCACAATAGATAGCGTGTTCAACACGCGTCCTTCTATTGGTCTATATATTCCAAATTTGATCTGGTGAAGGATCTGAATGTTCTCGAAGAGGTCATTGGGAGCACCTAGTAAATGGAATATTGTGCTGCCGACATATTTTGGTTTTTATCAATTATAAATTTAATTCTATTTGGATTATTAATTTATATTGATGGATCCACGTTTATACTTAGTCGACGAATTGCCCAACAACTACGGGAGACTACAAGCTTTTTGCACGCAATACTTCTTAGGGCTTCAGATAGAGAAGGCCCAAGAGATGGGACTATGGCAACAGGCCCAGCTTCTCAGAAGTATTCGGGCCGCCTTCAGACAATCGCAGAGGAATAGTGGACCTTGGTCCATAAGAATAGCCCAGTTTAATCAGACATTAAACGCGGCTATAAATACGGCCCATTTGAGAGGCGAGGAGATTAAGAAAGAATTTGAATATCGAAACAAAATTGAAAATGGTTCGTACAAGATCGGGACGAATTTACCAGGCCCAGGTCCAACCCAGTTGGGGAGTCCGAAGAAAGAGGACAACCCGACCCAGGGCTGTCCTTCTTGGACCTGTTAGGAGGAATCCATACACAGTGAAGACGAAGTATGCTCCTCATAGGCCTCAACAAAAGATAATCTCCCTGTCAAATGCTAAGGTGACAGCTGGAGTATCTGGTTATGGGTGGCATATAAATCCAATTCCTATTGGATCTGGATATGAAGATAGGCATTCTGATAAAATAAAAATAAATAATTTTTCATTTTTAATGCAATTAAGAGATGGAGCTGATGGAAACAACTCATACACTGTTCATAATGTGTATTTGTTTCTGGTTCGTGATAATTCTAGTGGTCCATCTGTACCAACATTTGACAAGATTTGTACAATGGACAATTCCAACCCAGCGACTGCTGTGGTTGATCATGATGCGAGAGATAGATTCAAGATAATGAGAAAATGGCATTATACATTTTCCGGAGCTTGCAAGGCTGGAAGTACCTATTACAGTCCTTGCAGATATACTGTTGATTTTTCTAAATTTAAGAAAATCAACATGGAGACTGAATACAAGAGCAGTACTGATGGTTCATATGCAAATATCCAGAAGAACGCTTGGGTGTTGTATTTAGTTGGTCAATCTTATGATTTTTATGTAGATGGTCACGTGAGAGTGACATATACATCAATTGTGTAAATAATGTAATGGTAAGACCGTGTCTCGAGGGGGGAGTTTACGGACCCGGAGTACGCCGGTCTGTACTCTGAATATTGTAATCAGAAAAGACAATATATTATTAATAAAATGCTTCATTAATCACGCAGTGTTTTACATTTGGTATACTCCATGTATACATATCAGATCCTATTAATGATGCACTATAGGACTGATCTGGGTTACATAAAATGATAGAGGGGATACCTCCTTTGATTCTACATTTTTTCCTATATTTTTCATTAACTGTGAAATCCTTTTGACAACCAAGGATTTCTTTTTTACATGGTAAAAACTGGAAAGGAATTGCCCTGAAGTCGGAAACGACTTTGTCTAGGCATTTCAAAATGTGGAGTTAGAGAGAACTTCTCTATTGTTTATTGTATTACAGATTTCGGTTGGTTGGAGACAATATATAGGTCTCCCGATTTACGGCTAAGATTATGCCACGTGGCATACAATCTGGTTGACGGCTAAGATTATGCCACGTGGCATATAATATGTGATTGAGATTGACTCAGTCAAAGATACCCGACAGGGTTACTGTTGGCTTTATTAAAGTAAAGTACTTTACTTTAGTCTTGTCGGCACTTGTTGTCCACCCTTGCAGATATACTGTTGATTTTTCTAAATTTAAGAAAATCAACATGGAGACTGAATACAAGAGCAGTACTGATGGTTCATATGCAAATATCCAGAAGAACGCTTGGGTGTTGTATTTAGTTGGTCAATCTTATGATTTTTATGTAGATGGTCACGTGAGAGTGACATATACATCAATTGTGTAAATAATGTAATGGTAAGACCGTGTCTCGAGGGGGGAGTTTACGGACCCGGAGTACGCCGGTCTGTACTCTGAATATTGTAATCAGAAAAGACAATATATTATTAATAAAATGCTTCATTAATCACGCAGTGTTTTACATTTGGTATACTCCATGTATACATATCAGATCCTATTAATGATGCACTATAGGACTGATCTGGGTTACATAAAATGATAGAGGGGATACCTCCTTTGATTCTACATTTTTTCCTATATTTTTCATTAACTGTGAAATCCTTTTGACAACCAAGGATTTCTTTTTTACATGGTAAAAACTGGAAAGGAATTGCCCTGAAGTCGGAAACGACTTTGTCTAGGCATTTCAAAATGTGGAGTTAGAGAGAACTTCTCTATTGTTTATTGTATTACAGATTTCGGTTGGTTGGAGACAATATATAGGTCTCCCGATTTACGGCTAAGATTATGCCACGTGGCATACAATCTGGTTGACGGCTAAGATTATGCCACGTGGCATATAATATGTGATTGAGATTGACTCAGTCAAAGATACCCGACAGGGTTACTGTTGGCTTTATTAAAGTAAAGTACTTTACTTTAGTCTTGTCGGCACTTGTTGTCCACCGAAATCATATAATATTACAGATTTCGGTGTGGGTCCCACAATAGATAGCGTGTTCAACACGCGTCCTTCTATTGGTCTATATATTCCAAATTTGATCTGGTGAAGGATCTGAATGTTCTCGAAGAGGTCATTGGGAGCACCTAGTAAATGGAATATTGTGCTGCCGACATATTTTGGTTTTTATCAATTATAAATTTAATTCTATTTGGATTATTAATTTATATTGATGGATCCACGTTTATACTTAGTCGACGAATTGCCCAACAACTACGGGAGACTACAAGCTTTTTGCACGCAATACTTCTTAGGGCTTCAGATAGAGAAGGCCCAAGAGATGGGACTATGGCAACAGGCCCAGCTTCTCAGAAGTATTCGGGCCGCCTTCAGACAATCGCAGAGGAATAGTGGACCTTGGTCCATAAGAATAGCCCAGTTTAATCAGACATTAAACGCGGCTATAAATACGGCCCATTTGAGAGGCGAGGAGATTAAGAAAGAATTTGAATATCGAAACAAAATTGAAAATGGTTCGTACAAGATCGGGACGAATTTACCAGGCCCAGGTCCAACCCAGTTGGGGAGTCCGAAGAAAGAGGACAACCCGACCCAGGGCTGTCCTTCTTGGACCTGTTAGGAGGAATCCATACACAGTGAAGACGAAGTATGCTCCTCATAGGCCTCAACAAAAGATAATCTCCCTGTCAAATGCTAAGGTGACAGCTGGAGTATCTGGTTATGGGTGGCATATAAATCCAATTCCTATTGGATCTGGATATGAAGATAGGCATTCTGATAAAATAAAAATAAATAATTTTTCATTTTTAATGCAATTAAGAGATGGAGCTGATGGAAACAACTCATACACTGTTCATAATGTGTATTTGTTTCTGGTTCGTGATAATTCTAGTGGTCCATCTGTACCAACATTTGACAAGATTTGTACAATGGACAATTCCAACCCAGCGACTGCTGTGGTTGATCATGATGCGAGAGATAGATTCAAGATAATGAGAAAATGGCATTATACATTTTCCGGAGCTTGCAAGGCTGGAAGTACCTATTACAGTCCTTGCAGATATACTGTTGATTTTTCTAAATTTAAGAAAATCAACATGGAGACTGAATACAAGAGCAGTACTGATGGTTCATATGCAAATATCCAGAAGAACGCTTGGGTGTTGTATTTAGTTGGTCAATCTTATGATTTTTATGTAGATGGTCACGTGAGAGTGACATATACATCAATTGTGTAAATAATGTAATGGTAAGACCGTGTCTCGAGGGGGGAGTTTACGGACCCGGAGTACGCCGGTCTGTACTCTGAATATTGTAATCAGAAAAGACAATATATTATTAATAAAATGCTTCATTAATCACGCAGTGTTTTACATTTGGTATACTCCATGTATACATATCAGATCCTATTAATGATGCACTATAGGACTGATCTGGGTTACATAAAATGATAGAGGGGATACCTCCTTTGATTCTACATTTTTTCCTATATTTTTCATTAACTGTGAAATCCTTTTGACAACCAAGGATTTCTTTTTTACATGGTAAAAACTGGAAAGGAATTGCCCTGAAGTCGGAAACGACTTTGTCTAGGCATTTCAAAATGTGGAGTTAGAGAGAACTTCTCTATTGTTTATTGTATTACAGATTTCGGTTGGTTGGAGACAATATATAGGTCTCCCGATTTACGGCTAAGATTATGCCACGTGGCATACAATCTGGTTGACGGCTAAGATTATGCCACGTGGCATATAATATGTGATTGAGATTGACTCAGTCAAAGATACCCGACAGGGTTACTGTTGGCTTTATTAAAGTAAAGTACTTTACTTTAGTCTTGTCGGCACTTGTTGTCCACCCTTGCAGATATACTGTTGATTTTTCTAAATTTAAGAAAATCAACATGGAGACTGAATACAAGAGCAGTACTGATGGTTCATATGCAAATATCCAGAAGAACGCTTGGGTGTTGTATTTAGTTGGTCAATCTTATGATTTTTATGTAGATGGTCACGTGAGAGTGACATATACATCAATTGTGTAAATAATGTAATGGTAAGACCGTGTCTCGAGGGGGGAGTTTACGGACCCGGAGTACGCCGGTCTGTACTCTGAATATTGTAATCAGAAAAGACAATATATTATTAATAAAATGCTTCATTAATCACGCAGTGTTTTACATTTGGTATACTCCATGTATACATATCAGATCCTATTAATGATGCACTATAGGACTGATCTGGGTTACATAAAATGATAGAGGGGATACCTCCTTTGATTCTACATTTTTTCCTATATTTTTCATTAACTGTGAAATCCTTTTGACAACCAAGGATTTCTTTTTTACATGGTAAAAACTGGAAAGGAATTGCCCTGAAGTCGGAAACGACTTTGTCTAGGCATTTCAAAATGTGGAGTTAGAGAGAACTTCTCTATTGTTTATTGTATTACAGATTTCGGTTGGTTGGAGACAATATATAGGTCTCCCGATTTACGGCTAAGATTATGCCACGTGGCATACAATCTGGTTGACGGCTAAGATTATGCCACGTGGCATATAATATGTGATTGAGATTGACTCAGTCAAAGATACCCGACAGGGTTACTGTTGGCTTTATTAAAGTAAAGTACTTTACTTTAGTCTTGTCGGCACTTGTTGTCCACCGAAATCATATAATATTACAGATTTCGGTGTGGGTCCCACAATAGATAGCGTGTTCAACACGCGTCCTTCTATTGGTCTATATATTCCAAATTTGATCTGGTGAAGGATCTGAATGTTCTCGAAGAGGTCATTGGGAGCACCTAGTAAATGGAATATTGTGCTGCCGACATATTTTGGTTTTTATCAATTATAAATTTAATTCTATTTGGATTATTAATTTATATTGATGGATCCACGTTTATACTTAGTCGACGAATTGCCCAACAACTACGGGAGACTACAAGCTTTTTGCACGCAATACTTCTTAGGGCTTCAGATAGAGAAGGCCCAAGAGATGGGACTATGGCAACAGGCCCAGCTTCTCAGAAGTATTCGGGCCGCCTTCAGACAATCGCAGAGGAATAGTGGACCTTGGTCCATAAGAATAGCCCAGTTTAATCAGACATTAAACGCGGCTATAAATACGGCCCATTTGAGAGGCGAGGAGATTAAGAAAGAATTTGAATATCGAAACAAAATTGAAAATGGTTCGTACAAGATCGGGACGAATTTACCAGGCCCAGGTCCAACCCAGTTGGGGAGTCCGAAGAAAGAGGACAACCCGACCCAGGGCTGTCCTTCTTGGACCTGTTAGGAGGAATCCATACACAGTGAAGACGAAGTATGCTCCTCATAGGCCTCAACAAAAGATAATCTCCCTGTCAAATGCTAAGGTGACAGCTGGAGTATCTGGTTATGGGTGGCATATAAATCCAATTCCTATTGGATCTGGATATGAAGATAGGCATTCTGATAAAATAAAAATAAATAATTTTTCATTTTTAATGCAATTAAGAGATGGAGCTGATGGAAACAACTCATACACTGTTCATAATGTGTATTTGTTTCTGGTTCGTGATAATTCTAGTGGTCCATCTGTACCAACATTTGACAAGATTTGTACAATGGACAATTCCAACCCAGCGACTGCTGTGGTTGATCATGATGCGAGAGATAGATTCAAGATAATGAGAAAATGGCATTATACATTTTCCGGAGCTTGCAAGGCTGGAAGTACCTATTACAGTCCTTGCAGATATACTGTTGATTTTTCTAAATTTAAGAAAATCAACATGGAGACTGAATACAAGAGCAGTACTGATGGTTCATATGCAAATATCCAGAAGAACGCTTGGGTGTTGTATTTAGTTGGTCAATCTTATGATTTTTATGTAGATGGTCACGTGAGAGTGACATATACATCAATTGTGTAAATAATGTAATGGTAAGACCGTGTCTCGAGGGGGGAGTTTACGGACCCGGAGTACGCCGGTCTGTACTCTGAATATTGTAATCAGAAAAGACAATATATTATTAATAAAATGCTTCATTAATCACGCAGTGTTTTACATTTGGTATACTCCATGTATACATATCAGATCCTATTAATGATGCACTATAGGACTGATCTGGGTTACATAAAATGATAGAGGGGATACCTCCTTTGATTCTACATTTTTTCCTATATTTTTCATTAACTGTGAAATCCTTTTGACAACCAAGGATTTCTTTTTTACATGGTAAAAACTGGAAAGGAATTGCCCTGAAGTCGGAAACGACTTTGTCTAGGCATTTCAAAATGTGGAGTTAGAGAGAACTTCTCTATTGTTTATTGTATTACAGATTTCGGTTGGTTGGAGACAATATATAGGTCTCCCGATTTACGGCTAAGATTATGCCACGTGGCATACAATCTGGTTGACGGCTAAGATTATGCCACGTGGCATATAATATGTGATTGAGATTGACTCAGTCAAAGATACCCGACAGGGTTACTGTTGGCTTTATTAAAGTAAAGTACTTTACTTTAGTCTTGTCGGCACTTGTTGTCCACCCTTGCAGATATACTGTTGATTTTTCTAAATTTAAGAAAATCAACATGGAGACTGAATACAAGAGCAGTACTGATGGTTCATATGCAAATATCCAGAAGAACGCTTGGGTGTTGTATTTAGTTGGTCAATCTTATGATTTTTATGTAGATGGTCACGTGAGAGTGACATATACATCAATTGTGTAAATAATGTAATGGTAAGACCGTGTCTCGAGGGGGGAGTTTACGGACCCGGAGTACGCCGGTCTGTACTCTGAATATTGTAATCAGAAAAGACAATATATTATTAATAAAATGCTTCATTAATCACGCAGTGTTTTACATTTGGTATACTCCATGTATACATATCAGATCCTATTAATGATGCACTATAGGACTGATCTGGGTTACATAAAATGATAGAGGGGATACCTCCTTTGATTCTACATTTTTTCCTATATTTTTCATTAACTGTGAAATCCTTTTGACAACCAAGGATTTCTTTTTTACATGGTAAAAACTGGAAAGGAATTGCCCTGAAGTCGGAAACGACTTTGTCTAGGCATTTCAAAATGTGGAGTTAGAGAGAACTTCTCTATTGTTTATTGTATTACAGATTTCGGTTGGTTGGAGACAATATATAGGTCTCCCGATTTACGGCTAAGATTATGCCACGTGGCATACAATCTGGTTGACGGCTAAGATTATGCCACGTGGCATATAATATGTGATTGAGATTGACTCAGTCAAAGATACCCGACAGGGTTACTGTTGGCTTTATTAAAGTAAAGTACTTTACTTTAGTCTTGTCGGCACTTGTTGTCCACCGAAATCATATAATATTACAGATTTCGGTGTGGGTCCCACAATAGATAGCGTGTTCAACACGCGTCCTTCTATTGGTCTATATATTCCAAATTTGATCTGGTGAAGGATCTGAATGTTCTCGAAGAGGTCATTGGGAGCACCTAGTAAATGGAATATTGTGCTGCCGACATATTTTGGTTTTTATCAATTATAAATTTAATTCTATTTGGATTATTAATTTATATTGATGGATCCACGTTTATACTTAGTCGACGAATTGCCCAACAACTACGGGAGACTACAAGCTTTTTGCACGCAATACTTCTTAGGGCTTCAGATAGAGAAGGCCCAAGAGATGGGACTATGGCAACAGGCCCAGCTTCTCAGAAGTATTCGGGCCGCCTTCAGACAATCGCAGAGGAATAGTGGACCTTGGTCCATAAGAATAGCCCAGTTTAATCAGACATTAAACGCGGCTATAAATACGGCCCATTTGAGAGGCGAGGAGATTAAGAAAGAATTTGAATATCGAAACAAAATTGAAAATGGTTCGTACAAGATCGGGACGAATTTACCAGGCCCAGGTCCAACCCAGTTGGGGAGTCCGAAGAAAGAGGACAACCCGACCCAGGGCTGTCCTTCTTGGACCTGTTAGGAGGAATCCATACACAGTGAAGACGAAGTATGCTCCTCATAGGCCTCAACAAAAGATAATCTCCCTGTCAAATGCTAAGGTGACAGCTGGAGTATCTGGTTATGGGTGGCATATAAATCCAATTCCTATTGGATCTGGATATGAAGATAGGCATTCTGATAAAATAAAAATAAATAATTTTTCATTTTTAATGCAATTAAGAGATGGAGCTGATGGAAACAACTCATACACTGTTCATAATGTGTATTTGTTTCTGGTTCGTGATAATTCTAGTGGTCCATCTGTACCAACATTTGACAAGATTTGTACAATGGACAATTCCAACCCAGCGACTGCTGTGGTTGATCATGATGCGAGAGATAGATTCAAGATAATGAGAAAATGGCATTATACATTTTCCGGAGCTTGCAAGGCTGGAAGTACCTATTACAGTCCTTGCAGATATACTGTTGATTTTTCTAAATTTAAGAAAATCAACATGGAGACTGAATACAAGAGCAGTACTGATGGTTCATATGCAAATATCCAGAAGAACGCTTGGGTGTTGTATTTAGTTGGTCAATCTTATGATTTTTATGTAGATGGTCACGTGAGAGTGACATATACATCAATTGTGTAAATAATGTAATGGTAAGACCGTGTCTCGAGGGGGGAGTTTACGGACCCGGAGTACGCCGGTCTGTACTCTGAATATTGTAATCAGAAAAGACAATATATTATTAATAAAATGCTTCATTAATCACGCAGTGTTTTACATTTGGTATACTCCATGTATACATATCAGATCCTATTAATGATGCACTATAGGACTGATCTGGGTTACATAAAATGATAGAGGGGATACCTCCTTTGATTCTACATTTTTTCCTATATTTTTCATTAACTGTGAAATCCTTTTGACAACCAAGGATTTCTTTTTTACATGGTAAAAACTGGAAAGGAATTGCCCTGAAGTCGGAAACGACTTTGTCTAGGCATTTCAAAATGTGGAGTTAGAGAGAACTTCTCTATTGTTTATTGTATTACAGATTTCGGTTGGTTGGAGACAATATATAGGTCTCCCGATTTACGGCTAAGATTATGCCACGTGGCATACAATCTGGTTGACGGCTAAGATTATGCCACGTGGCATATAATATGTGATTGAGATTGACTCAGTCAAAGATACCCGACAGGGTTACTGTTGGCTTTATTAAAGTAAAGTACTTTACTTTAGTCTTGTCGGCACTTGTTGTCCACCCTTGCAGATATACTGTTGATTTTTCTAAATTTAAGAAAATCAACATGGAGACTGAATACAAGAGCAGTACTGATGGTTCATATGCAAATATCCAGAAGAACGCTTGGGTGTTGTATTTAGTTGGTCAATCTTATGATTTTTATGTAGATGGTCACGTGAGAGTGACATATACATCAATTGTGTAAATAATGTAATGGTAAGACCGTGTCTCGAGGGGGGAGTTTACGGACCCGGAGTACGCCGGTCTGTACTCTGAATATTGTAATCAGAAAAGACAATATATTATTAATAAAATGCTTCATTAATCACGCAGTGTTTTACATTTGGTATACTCCATGTATACATATCAGATCCTATTAATGATGCACTATAGGACTGATCTGGGTTACATAAAATGATAGAGGGGATACCTCCTTTGATTCTACATTTTTTCCTATATTTTTCATTAACTGTGAAATCCTTTTGACAACCAAGGATTTCTTTTTTACATGGTAAAAACTGGAAAGGAATTGCCCTGAAGTCGGAAACGACTTTGTCTAGGCATTTCAAAATGTGGAGTTAGAGAGAACTTCTCTATTGTTTATTGTATTACAGATTTCGGTTGGTTGGAGACAATATATAGGTCTCCCGATTTACGGCTAAGATTATGCCACGTGGCATACAATCTGGTTGACGGCTAAGATTATGCCACGTGGCATATAATATGTGATTGAGATTGACTCAGTCAAAGATACCCGACAGGGTTACTGTTGGCTTTATTAAAGTAAAGTACTTTACTTTAGTCTTGTCGGCACTTGTTGTCCACCGAAATCATATAATATTACAGATTTCGGTGTGGGTCCCACAATAGATAGCGTGTTCAACACGCGTCCTTCTATTGGTCTATATATTCCAAATTTGATCTGGTGAAGGATCTGAATGTTCTCGAAGAGGTCATTGGGAGCACCTAGTAAATGGAATATTGTGCTGCCGACATATTTTGGTTTTTATCAATTATAAATTTAATTCTATTTGGATTATTAATTTATATTGATGGATCCACGTTTATACTTAGTCGACGAATTGCCCAACAACTACGGGAGACTACAAGCTTTTTGCACGCAATACTTCTTAGGGCTTCAGATAGAGAAGGCCCAAGAGATGGGACTATGGCAACAGGCCCAGCTTCTCAGAAGTATTCGGGCCGCCTTCAGACAATCGCAGAGGAATAGTGGACCTTGGTCCATAAGAATAGCCCAGTTTAATCAGACATTAAACGCGGCTATAAATACGGCCCATTTGAGAGGCGAGGAGATTAAGAAAGAATTTGAATATCGAAACAAAATTGAAAATGGTTCGTACAAGATCGGGACGAATTTACCAGGCCCAGGTCCAACCCAGTTGGGGAGTCCGAAGAAAGAGGACAACCCGACCCAGGGCTGTCCTTCTTGGACCTGTTAGGAGGAATCCATACACAGTGAAGACGAAGTATGCTCCTCATAGGCCTCAACAAAAGATAATCTCCCTGTCAAATGCTAAGGTGACAGCTGGAGTATCTGGTTATGGGTGGCATATAAATCCAATTCCTATTGGATCTGGATATGAAGATAGGCATTCTGATAAAATAAAAATAAATAATTTTTCATTTTTAATGCAATTAAGAGATGGAGCTGATGGAAACAACTCATACACTGTTCATAATGTGTATTTGTTTCTGGTTCGTGATAATTCTAGTGGTCCATCTGTACCAACATTTGACAAGATTTGTACAATGGACAATTCCAACCCAGCGACTGCTGTGGTTGATCATGATGCGAGAGATAGATTCAAGATAATGAGAAAATGGCATTATACATTTTCCGGAGCTTGCAAGGCTGGAAGTACCTATTACAGTCCTTGCAGATATACTGTTGATTTTTCTAAATTTAAGAAAATCAACATGGAGACTGAATACAAGAGCAGTACTGATGGTTCATATGCAAATATCCAGAAGAACGCTTGGGTGTTGTATTTAGTTGGTCAATCTTATGATTTTTATGTAGATGGTCACGTGAGAGTGACATATACATCAATTGTGTAAATAATGTAATGGTAAGACCGTGTCTCGAGGGGGGAGTTTACGGACCCGGAGTACGCCGGTCTGTACTCTGAATATTGTAATCAGAAAAGACAATATATTATTAATAAAATGCTTCATTAATCACGCAGTGTTTTACATTTGGTATACTCCATGTATACATATCAGATCCTATTAATGATGCACTATAGGACTGATCTGGGTTACATAAAATGATAGAGGGGATACCTCCTTTGATTCTACATTTTTTCCTATATTTTTCATTAACTGTGAAATCCTTTTGACAACCAAGGATTTCTTTTTTACATGGTAAAAACTGGAAAGGAATTGCCCTGAAGTCGGAAACGACTTTGTCTAGGCATTTCAAAATGTGGAGTTAGAGAGAACTTCTCTATTGTTTATTGTATTACAGATTTCGGTTGGTTGGAGACAATATATAGGTCTCCCGATTTACGGCTAAGATTATGCCACGTGGCATACAATCTGGTTGACGGCTAAGATTATGCCACGTGGCATATAATATGTGATTGAGATTGACTCAGTCAAAGATACCCGACAGGGTTACTGTTGGCTTTATTAAAGTAAAGTACTTTACTTTAGTCTTGTCGGCACTTGTTGTCCACCCTTGCAGATATACTGTTGATTTTTCTAAATTTAAGAAAATCAACATGGAGACTGAATACAAGAGCAGTACTGATGGTTCATATGCAAATATCCAGAAGAACGCTTGGGTGTTGTATTTAGTTGGTCAATCTTATGATTTTTATGTAGATGGTCACGTGAGAGTGACATATACATCAATTGTGTAAATAATGTAATGGTAAGACCGTGTCTCGAGGGGGGAGTTTACGGACCCGGAGTACGCCGGTCTGTACTCTGAATATTGTAATCAGAAAAGACAATATATTATTAATAAAATGCTTCATTAATCACGCAGTGTTTTACATTTGGTATACTCCATGTATACATATCAGATCCTATTAATGATGCACTATAGGACTGATCTGGGTTACATAAAATGATAGAGGGGATACCTCCTTTGATTCTACATTTTTTCCTATATTTTTCATTAACTGTGAAATCCTTTTGACAACCAAGGATTTCTTTTTTACATGGTAAAAACTGGAAAGGAATTGCCCTGAAGTCGGAAACGACTTTGTCTAGGCATTTCAAAATGTGGAGTTAGAGAGAACTTCTCTATTGTTTATTGTATTACAGATTTCGGTTGGTTGGAGACAATATATAGGTCTCCCGATTTACGGCTAAGATTATGCCACGTGGCATACAATCTGGTTGACGGCTAAGATTATGCCACGTGGCATATAATATGTGATTGAGATTGACTCAGTCAAAGATACCCGACAGGGTTACTGTTGGCTTTATTAAAGTAAAGTACTTTACTTTAGTCTTGTCGGCACTTGTTGTCCACCGAAATCATATAATATTACAGATTTCGGTGTGGGTCCCACAATAGATAGCGTGTTCAACACGCGTCCTTCTATTGGTCTATATATTCCAAATTTGATCTGGTGAAGGATCTGAATGTTCTCGAAGAGGTCATTGGGAGCACCTAGTAAATGGAATATTGTGCTGCCGACATATTTTGGTTTTTATCAATTATAAATTTAATTCTATTTGGATTATTAATTTATATTGATGGATCCACGTTTATACTTAGTCGACGAATTGCCCAACAACTACGGGAGACTACAAGCTTTTTGCACGCAATACTTCTTAGGGCTTCAGATAGAGAAGGCCCAAGAGATGGGACTATGGCAACAGGCCCAGCTTCTCAGAAGTATTCGGGCCGCCTTCAGACAATCGCAGAGGAATAGTGGACCTTGGTCCATAAGAATAGCCCAGTTTAATCAGACATTAAACGCGGCTATAAATACGGCCCATTTGAGAGGCGAGGAGATTAAGAAAGAATTTGAATATCGAAACAAAATTGAAAATGGTTCGTACAAGATCGGGACGAATTTACCAGGCCCAGGTCCAACCCAGTTGGGGAGTCCGAAGAAAGAGGACAACCCGACCCAGGGCTGTCCTTCTTGGACCTGTTAGGAGGAATCCATACACAGTGAAGACGAAGTATGCTCCTCATAGGCCTCAACAAAAGATAATCTCCCTGTCAAATGCTAAGGTGACAGCTGGAGTATCTGGTTATGGGTGGCATATAAATCCAATTCCTATTGGATCTGGATATGAAGATAGGCATTCTGATAAAATAAAAATAAATAATTTTTCATTTTTAATGCAATTAAGAGATGGAGCTGATGGAAACAACTCATACACTGTTCATAATGTGTATTTGTTTCTGGTTCGTGATAATTCTAGTGGTCCATCTGTACCAACATTTGACAAGATTTGTACAATGGACAATTCCAACCCAGCGACTGCTGTGGTTGATCATGATGCGAGAGATAGATTCAAGATAATGAGAAAATGGCATTATACATTTTCCGGAGCTTGCAAGGCTGGAAGTACCTATTACAGTCCTTGCAGATATACTGTTGATTTTTCTAAATTTAAGAAAATCAACATGGAGACTGAATACAAGAGCAGTACTGATGGTTCATATGCAAATATCCAGAAGAACGCTTGGGTGTTGTATTTAGTTGGTCAATCTTATGATTTTTATGTAGATGGTCACGTGAGAGTGACATATACATCAATTGTGTAAATAATGTAATGGTAAGACCGTGTCTCGAGGGGGGAGTTTACGGACCCGGAGTACGCCGGTCTGTACTCTGAATATTGTAATCAGAAAAGACAATATATTATTAATAAAATGCTTCATTAATCACGCAGTGTTTTACATTTGGTATACTCCATGTATACATATCAGATCCTATTAATGATGCACTATAGGACTGATCTGGGTTACATAAAATGATAGAGGGGATACCTCCTTTGATTCTACATTTTTTCCTATATTTTTCATTAACTGTGAAATCCTTTTGACAACCAAGGATTTCTTTTTTACATGGTAAAAACTGGAAAGGAATTGCCCTGAAGTCGGAAACGACTTTGTCTAGGCATTTCAAAATGTGGAGTTAGAGAGAACTTCTCTATTGTTTATTGTATTACAGATTTCGGTTGGTTGGAGACAATATATAGGTCTCCCGATTTACGGCTAAGATTATGCCACGTGGCATACAATCTGGTTGACGGCTAAGATTATGCCACGTGGCATATAATATGTGATTGAGATTGACTCAGTCAAAGATACCCGACAGGGTTACTGTTGGCTTTATTAAAGTAAAGTACTTTACTTTAGTCTTGTCGGCACTTGTTGTCCACCCTTGCAGATATACTGTTGATTTTTCTAAATTTAAGAAAATCAACATGGAGACTGAATACAAGAGCAGTACTGATGGTTCATATGCAAATATCCAGAAGAACGCTTGGGTGTTGTATTTAGTTGGTCAATCTTATGATTTTTATGTAGATGGTCACGTGAGAGTGACATATACATCAATTGTGTAAATAATGTAATGGTAAGACCGTGTCTCGAGGGGGGAGTTTACGGACCCGGAGTACGCCGGTCTGTACTCTGAATATTGTAATCAGAAAAGACAATATATTATTAATAAAATGCTTCATTAATCACGCAGTGTTTTACATTTGGTATACTCCATGTATACATATCAGATCCTATTAATGATGCACTATAGGACTGATCTGGGTTACATAAAATGATAGAGGGGATACCTCCTTTGATTCTACATTTTTTCCTATATTTTTCATTAACTGTGAAATCCTTTTGACAACCAAGGATTTCTTTTTTACATGGTAAAAACTGGAAAGGAATTGCCCTGAAGTCGGAAACGACTTTGTCTAGGCATTTCAAAATGTGGAGTTAGAGAGAACTTCTCTATTGTTTATTGTATTACAGATTTCGGTTGGTTGGAGACAATATATAGGTCTCCCGATTTACGGCTAAGATTATGCCACGTGGCATACAATCTGGTTGACGGCTAAGATTATGCCACGTGGCATATAATATGTGATTGAGATTGACTCAGTCAAAGATACCCGACAGGGTTACTGTTGGCTTTATTAAAGTAAAGTACTTTACTTTAGTCTTGTCGGCACTTGTTGTCCACCGAAATCATATAATATTACAGATTTCGGTGTGGGTCCCACAATAGATAGCGTGTTCAACACGCGTCCTTCTATTGGTCTATATATTCCAAATTTGATCTGGTGAAGGATCTGAATGTTCTCGAAGAGGTCATTGGGAGCACCTAGTAAATGGAATATTGTGCTGCCGACATATTTTGGTTTTTATCAATTATAAATTTAATTCTATTTGGATTATTAATTTATATTGATGGATCCACGTTTATACTTAGTCGACGAATTGCCCAACAACTACGGGAGACTACAAGCTTTTTGCACGCAATACTTCTTAGGGCTTCAGATAGAGAAGGCCCAAGAGATGGGACTATGGCAACAGGCCCAGCTTCTCAGAAGTATTCGGGCCGCCTTCAGACAATCGCAGAGGAATAGTGGACCTTGGTCCATAAGAATAGCCCAGTTTAATCAGACATTAAACGCGGCTATAAATACGGCCCATTTGAGAGGCGAGGAGATTAAGAAAGAATTTGAATATCGAAACAAAATTGAAAATGGTTCGTACAAGATCGGGACGAATTTACCAGGCCCAGGTCCAACCCAGTTGGGGAGTCCGAAGAAAGAGGACAACCCGACCCAGGGCTGTCCTTCTTGGACCTGTTAGGAGGAATCCATACACAGTGAAGACGAAGTATGCTCCTCATAGGCCTCAACAAAAGATAATCTCCCTGTCAAATGCTAAGGTGACAGCTGGAGTATCTGGTTATGGGTGGCATATAAATCCAATTCCTATTGGATCTGGATATGAAGATAGGCATTCTGATAAAATAAAAATAAATAATTTTTCATTTTTAATGCAATTAAGAGATGGAGCTGATGGAAACAACTCATACACTGTTCATAATGTGTATTTGTTTCTGGTTCGTGATAATTCTAGTGGTCCATCTGTACCAACATTTGACAAGATTTGTACAATGGACAATTCCAACCCAGCGACTGCTGTGGTTGATCATGATGCGAGAGATAGATTCAAGATAATGAGAAAATGGCATTATACATTTTCCGGAGCTTGCAAGGCTGGAAGTACCTATTACAGTCCTTGCAGATATACTGTTGATTTTTCTAAATTTAAGAAAATCAACATGGAGACTGAATACAAGAGCAGTACTGATGGTTCATATGCAAATATCCAGAAGAACGCTTGGGTGTTGTATTTAGTTGGTCAATCTTATGATTTTTATGTAGATGGTCACGTGAGAGTGACATATACATCAATTGTGTAAATAATGTAATGGTAAGACCGTGTCTCGAGGGGGGAGTTTACGGACCCGGAGTACGCCGGTCTGTACTCTGAATATTGTAATCAGAAAAGACAATATATTATTAATAAAATGCTTCATTAATCACGCAGTGTTTTACATTTGGTATACTCCATGTATACATATCAGATCCTATTAATGATGCACTATAGGACTGATCTGGGTTACATAAAATGATAGAGGGGATACCTCCTTTGATTCTACATTTTTTCCTATATTTTTCATTAACTGTGAAATCCTTTTGACAACCAAGGATTTCTTTTTTACATGGTAAAAACTGGAAAGGAATTGCCCTGAAGTCGGAAACGACTTTGTCTAGGCATTTCAAAATGTGGAGTTAGAGAGAACTTCTCTATTGTTTATTGTATTACAGATTTCGGTTGGTTGGAGACAATATATAGGTCTCCCGATTTACGGCTAAGATTATGCCACGTGGCATACAATCTGGTTGACGGCTAAGATTATGCCACGTGGCATATAATATGTGATTGAGATTGACTCAGTCAAAGATACCCGACAGGGTTACTGTTGGCTTTATTAAAGTAAAGTACTTTACTTTAGTCTTGTCGGCACTTGTTGTCCACCCTTGCAGATATACTGTTGATTTTTCTAAATTTAAGAAAATCAACATGGAGACTGAATACAAGAGCAGTACTGATGGTTCATATGCAAATATCCAGAAGAACGCTTGGGTGTTGTATTTAGTTGGTCAATCTTATGATTTTTATGTAGATGGTCACGTGAGAGTGACATATACATCAATTGTGTAAATAATGTAATGGTAAGACCGTGTCTCGAGGGGGGAGTTTACGGACCCGGAGTACGCCGGTCTGTACTCTGAATATTGTAATCAGAAAAGACAATATATTATTAATAAAATGCTTCATTAATCACGCAGTGTTTTACATTTGGTATACTCCATGTATACATATCAGATCCTATTAATGATGCACTATAGGACTGATCTGGGTTACATAAAATGATAGAGGGGATACCTCCTTTGATTCTACATTTTTTCCTATATTTTTCATTAACTGTGAAATCCTTTTGACAACCAAGGATTTCTTTTTTACATGGTAAAAACTGGAAAGGAATTGCCCTGAAGTCGGAAACGACTTTGTCTAGGCATTTCAAAATGTGGAGTTAGAGAGAACTTCTCTATTGTTTATTGTATTACAGATTTCGGTTGGTTGGAGACAATATATAGGTCTCCCGATTTACGGCTAAGATTATGCCACGTGGCATACAATCTGGTTGACGGCTAAGATTATGCCACGTGGCATATAATATGTGATTGAGATTGACTCAGTCAAAGATACCCGACAGGGTTACTGTTGGCTTTATTAAAGTAAAGTACTTTACTTTAGTCTTGTCGGCACTTGTTGTCCACCGAAATCATATAATATTACAGATTTCGGTGTGGGTCCCACAATAGATAGCGTGTTCAACACGCGTCCTTCTATTGGTCTATATATTCCAAATTTGATCTGGTGAAGGATCTGAATGTTCTCGAAGAGGTCATTGGGAGCACCTAGTAAATGGAATATTGTGCTGCCGACATATTTTGGTTTTTATCAATTATAAATTTAATTCTATTTGGATTATTAATTTATATTGATGGATCCACGTTTATACTTAGTCGACGAATTGCCCAACAACTACGGGAGACTACAAGCTTTTTGCACGCAATACTTCTTAGGGCTTCAGATAGAGAAGGCCCAAGAGATGGGACTATGGCAACAGGCCCAGCTTCTCAGAAGTATTCGGGCCGCCTTCAGACAATCGCAGAGGAATAGTGGACCTTGGTCCATAAGAATAGCCCAGTTTAATCAGACATTAAACGCGGCTATAAATACGGCCCATTTGAGAGGCGAGGAGATTAAGAAAGAATTTGAATATCGAAACAAAATTGAAAATGGTTCGTACAAGATCGGGACGAATTTACCAGGCCCAGGTCCAACCCAGTTGGGGAGTCCGAAGAAAGAGGACAACCCGACCCAGGGCTGTCCTTCTTGGACCTGTTAGGAGGAATCCATACACAGTGAAGACGAAGTATGCTCCTCATAGGCCTCAACAAAAGATAATCTCCCTGTCAAATGCTAAGGTGACAGCTGGAGTATCTGGTTATGGGTGGCATATAAATCCAATTCCTATTGGATCTGGATATGAAGATAGGCATTCTGATAAAATAAAAATAAATAATTTTTCATTTTTAATGCAATTAAGAGATGGAGCTGATGGAAACAACTCATACACTGTTCATAATGTGTATTTGTTTCTGGTTCGTGATAATTCTAGTGGTCCATCTGTACCAACATTTGACAAGATTTGTACAATGGACAATTCCAACCCAGCGACTGCTGTGGTTGATCATGATGCGAGAGATAGATTCAAGATAATGAGAAAATGGCATTATACATTTTCCGGAGCTTGCAAGGCTGGAAGTACCTATTACAGTCCTTGCAGATATACTGTTGATTTTTCTAAATTTAAGAAAATCAACATGGAGACTGAATACAAGAGCAGTACTGATGGTTCATATGCAAATATCCAGAAGAACGCTTGGGTGTTGTATTTAGTTGGTCAATCTTATGATTTTTATGTAGATGGTCACGTGAGAGTGACATATACATCAATTGTGTAAATAATGTAATGGTAAGAC
>CAVMBX010000002.1:0-16705 GCA_963678935.1 Umbilicus rupestris
AATTGAAGCACTACTCGTTGAAGGACCAATCACAGCTGAAGACGGACCTGTGGCAGGCTGTTGAAGACCCAAGCGTCTCTCCTTGATACAGAGAGTGCCGAACTGGGCAAAAAAGTCTTGTGTCTTTCTTATTCGTCCGTAGAATAATTTCCCCAGAAAGATATAGAGAGTGCTACAGCAGAAGCTGTAACTCCAGAAGCTATAACTCGAAATCAGTAGCGCAGCGAAATTTCAATTGGTATCAGAGCCTGTCACTCAACATATAGAGTGTGATCCGGGAGTGCGTTGCTGAATACTATGGACAACTTGCTGAATAAACAAAGTTAACAGATTGTAGAGAAGACCAGATTGCAAATATGACAGCAGTGATCAAGGCATAAGGGAGTATCTAGCTCAGCACTACACGTAAATGATCGACAAATGTCTGGAAGTAGTGAAGGTGAATGAGGGACTGATCGTCAAACTTCCAGACTAAATGACGAAATAGGGGAACTCCGGAGGGCTATCTCAAGAATGGAAGAGAAGGCTGATTAACAAGAAAAGTTATACAATGAAGTAATGAACGAAGTGCATCTGAACAGAAAGACAACAAATATTCTCAACTCCAGATCGAACAACTTGGATAACTTGCTGGCAACTCAAAGGTATGAAGGAGATAGAATAGGTCTAGGCTACACTGGAGAGGATGGCACTATAATAACCTCATTTGTCAAAACAACAATGACGGAGAGCACTGGGCCAGAGCTACAAAGTAGGATGACACTAACTGAATAGCAAAATAGGTTCTGAAGAAAAAGTCTAGAAAAAAAAGCATAAGAATGCTTCAGCAATCCATGCAGCACTCAGCTGGAACTCGACGGGATAAACGTTGTTGTTACTTCTACAATCAAGATGGTCACATTCAAAGTTCATGTCCTATACTCAACAGACACTGTAGGCCACTGAACCAATGTCCAAACTTTTGTCCGAGGAACGGTTTAGGAATGGATTATCATAATCATGTGTGCTACAAGTCAACGAAATCTGAAAAGAAGGGGAATTGATATTTCGACAGTGGCTGCTCTAGACATATGACTGGGAACAGATCCTACCTGGCTAACAGTCAACCCTGCAAGGAATAAGACATGACATTTGGAAATGAATCGAAAGGGAGAATACTTGGAAAGGGAACGCTGGAAGTTCACGGATTACCAAAGCTAAAGAATGTGATGCTTGTGGAAGGATTGACAGCTAATCTCATCAGCATCAGCCAGCTGTGTGACGGTATGCACTTTATAAACTTTGCTCAAAAGATTTGTCAAATGTTTGATGTAGAGGGAAGATGCATAATGAAGGGTACAAGGTTTGCCAACAATTGCTATCCACTAGAGAATGTTGCAGCAAACTCTACATCAACCTGCCTACTAACAAAAACAGAAGAAATGAACCTATGGCATAAAAGGCTGGGACATCTCAATCTGAGAACCTTAAGAAGACTTGCATCTGACAAACTAGTCTGGGGTATTCCTGAGATCAAGGGAGAAATGAACACCGTGTGCGGGGAATGCCAAATTAGAAAACAAACAAGAGTTTCTCACCCAATGGTCACTGAGATGAGCTCCACCAGACCTCTCCAATTACTACATATGGAATTGATGGGACCTATGGAGGTAGAAAGCTATGGTAGAAAAAGGTATGCCTTTATATGTGTAGATGATTACTCTCGCTTCTCATGGATCGAATTTCTACGTGAAAAAGTAGAAATAGAGAAGGTGGTGGTGGCTCTGCTGTCTCGGCTAAAGCAGGAGAAAGGGTTGAGAGTGGCAGCCATAAGAAGTGATCATGGGAAAGAGTTTGAAAACGAAGCCATGAAAGAATTCTACACAAACTGAGGAATCACGCATCAGTACTCATCACCTATTACTCCACAGCAAAATGGGATAGTGGAGCAAAAGAACAGAACAATACAAGAAATGGCTCGAGTAATGATCCACATAAGGAAAGTTCCTTTGAAGTTCTGGGCTGAAGCTATGAAACATGTTATGAACTCTGGAAAGGGAAGAAACCCACAGTGAGGTACTTCCACATCTTTGGAAGTGAATGTTACATTTTGAGAGATCACGAGTACTAAACAAAGCTTGATTCAAAAAGTGATTCAGGGATATTTCTGGGATACTCAACAAACAGCAGAGCATACCGAGTCTTCAACAACAGAACCGGAACTATGATTGAATCTATCAACGTAGTTGTGAATGACCCAGAAGAAAAGTGGCAAAACTCTGACGATAAAGAGGATTCTGGTACAGAAGACCAAAACCAATCTTTGCCACAAACCAGTAATGAAGATGACCAAGAGGAAACTCTAGAGAATGCTTCAGCAGAACCTGATAATCACCAAAATTTAGATAAAGAGTCGGAACCAGAGTCTACAGTACCAATTGAGAATCCTCCAATCACACCAGGCACAACAAGACTTCCCCCAAGAAAAATCTAGAAGGATCACCCGATAATAGGCGTTTTGTATCCCATTATGTTGTACCTCAACCAGCAGGTGACATGCTTTTATGTAGACAATACGGAATGGAGTATTGCCAATAGGCGTTTTGTATGCAGTTCTGTACGCCATGACGCATCATCTAATCTTTTTGCGGCCAGTCTTTCCTAAAAGGTTTAACCATTTTCTTCAAATTGTTTTGATTTCTTGATTAGAGATTTCGGCTTGTCCATTCGACTGAGGGTGATAGGCTGTAGAGACCCGATGATGCACCTTATATTGTTTGAAGATTGCAGCTACCGTCTTATTGCAGAAATGGGAGCCTTGGTTAATATTGACAGCTTTAGGCACGCCATTCCTGCAAAATCCATTAGTGCGTAAGAAATCTACCACGGTCTTCCTATCAAAAATTTCATCAAAAATAATAGGGGTTTGAGGCATCTCATCTCGCTGATATGTTGCCTACTCGTTGGAAATTATCACATTTCTGGCAGTGTTTGTATGCATCACCAAAAACAGTAGGCCAAAAGAAACCGCTCTCAAGAATTTTCCTAGCTGTTCTACGTGGACAGAAATGTCCACCACGAGCATGTTCATGACAAAATGACAAGACAGATTGAATATCAGCATCAGGCGCAATGTCTAAGCACTTGATCGGCACCTATCTTCCACAAATACGGGTTATCCCACACATATTATTTAGAATCATGCCTCAGTCTACGGTACTGATTTTTTAAAAATGAAGGTGGATACTTACTGCAAGCTAAATAATTGACAATATTTGCATACCAGGGCACCTTCTCAATTAAGAAAGGTGTTCATCAGGGAATGTTTCCGTGATGTGCAGTGTATCTTTCTCCCTCACTATGTGACTCAAGTGATCAGACACGGTGTTCTCTGTTCCCTTCTTGTCACGGATTTCTAGGTCGAACTCTTGAAGAAGTAAAAACCAACGAAGTAAGCGAGGCTTCGTCTCCTTCTTTATCATCAAATACATGATAGCTGCATGATCAGAATAGACTATAATTTTAGAATCCAACAAATAAGAACGAAATTTTTCTAGTGCAAAGATGACTGCAAGAAGCTTTTTCTCTGCAGTGGAATAGTTTTTCTGTGCAGCATCTAGGGTTCTTGAAGCGTAGAATATTACTACATGCTTCTTCTCGCGTTTCTGACCAAGCACAGCACCCAGAGCATAGTCGCTAGCATCACACATGATCTCAAAGAGTTGCGTCCAATCTGGCGCCTGAATGATAGGTGTACTAGTGAGTGACTTCTTAAGCGCATCAAACCCTCCCTTGCAAGCATCATCAAAATCGAATGGCACATCTTTGTACATGAGTGTGGATAGTGGCAACGCTATCTTTGAGAAGTTCTTGATGAACCTGCTATAAAATCCTGTGTGGCGAAAGACTTTACATCGCGCACATTAAAAGGTTAAGGGAGACCCAAAATCAAATCAATTTTTGCTTTGTTTACTTGTATGCCTTCCCTAGACACGACGTGACTGATCGCGCGTCGTTGCACGCGTCAAATTAATCCTTCCTTCTCCACTTAGTATAGCGGCTAAGTCAGGATCGATCCCACAAGGAGCATGCAGACTCGTCTTCGCTAGCAACCTACAACTTACGAAATTGGGGTTGTGATTGATTAGGTTGCGCAGGTGCGCGAATGAACAGTAGTGAAAGCAGAATTGCACGATACGTGCGCAGGCAGTAGATTTTAAGTACTATGACTATGAAGAGTATCGATACAGACAATCCTCTATGAATGTATCCCCTATCATCGACTCTAAACATCTATAGTCCAGCTCTACTTAAGTTAGTGTCCGATCAAGGCTTCCTAACGTGCGCGCATGTTTCGATCAAAGTCCATGAGCTATTAATTCCTGAAACTAGTCTAAGCAGCTACGAATCTTATCACAGTAGCAGCCGATTATCCTAGTGCGTTACTCCTAGTTGTCACCGTCAAGCTATCAACTAGTTTAACATACAATAACTAGCAGTTAGAATAAGATTGCGGTTCAAGACTTCCCTTATTCGCACCACTAATTATCGCCCATATGCATAGAATTAATATAAGTAAACGTACTAAGCATTAAGCACAAGTCTCAAAGGAAATACTTCATAGAATCATGCACAACCGATACAAAGTGTTTAGCTAGACATGCTAGAAACAAACATCATAGCAATAATAAATAAAACTAAGCAGCAAGAGAAAACGTAGCAGGTTGGCGCAATTGCGCGTTGCTGTTCTCGGCTGGCGCAGGTGGTTCGTGCAGATTCTGGCTGAAGTAGCTCGTGTGTTTTGCTGTTGTGTGTCCTTTCCTCTATCTGCTCTCTCTCTCTCTCTAAACCCTAGCTTCCCTCCTCTTATATAGTGGTCTTGAAGCCCATGGAATGCTTAGATTTGGCCCGAGAGACTTTTAGCAACTTCCCAAATCTAGGAGATCAATATTTAGAAACTCTGCCATTCTGCGCACGCTGATTGCGCTACTTGCTTCGCGCAGTCGGTTTGCGCACTGTAGCCCGAAAAAGCTATCTCCTTTTGCGCTGCTAGCTCCGCAGGTCGTGCATTGCGCTCTAAAAACGTCCGTTAGCGCACATCTGAGTTATGCTCCTGTTTTATCCTGAAATACAAAAATACCGAAAACTAGTAATCTTGTACACAAAATAATGCAAACAAGCATAGTGTTAAGATCTAAATAGCGCATATAACTAGGCTCTATCAAATCCCCCACACTTCCCCTTGTTCGTCCCGAACAAGTACTGAAGCACAGATACTTTTACCTCTCTGAAGTCTAGCGCATAGCCTCATACTCATGCGCGATCCGCACAGCGATTCACCCTGCGCTGCTCTATCACCTACGCGCACAAACCCTTAACAATTCTAATTTAATAATTTCAAAATTTGTTACCTCTCAGCCAGGATGCAATTTAATTCGGATGACTCGGAGATAGCTCTTCACAGGCTCCTGGTTGTCGGTCCCTACTCCGATTTCTGGTACATGGATAATCGCGCAGGTTTCTTCAGGTGCGTGATTCATTCGTGCGCTTCTTGGGAACTCAAGCCTTTCGTTTTTGACGATTTTTACTTTTGGACTTGTGCATGCGCTGATATGGAGTTGTGTGCGCACGCTGGTTCTTTTCCTTGCGTATATCGTCAACTGATTTCTTATTTTTATACGGCTCCGTCCACTCTTCTTATATTCCCAGAACGGTTCCAGTCTCGGCCTTCGGATAGCAGCTATGGAACAACGCCCCGCTCTTCCTCCTTGGTCTACTTGCGCAGGTCAGCGCACGCGTTTACACCGTGCCCACTTTCCTACACTCGATTCCCAGAGGAAAGGTGGTCTGTTTTCCCACCTCGCCATGCTTTGGGTATTCGCCTTTGGCATCTGCGTGGCTGAGCGCGCTCTATTGTTCCGAAGGTTGCGAAGCACCGGCCTCCACTAGCGCTTTTAGCCATGTAGCTTACTATCGAAGCAAAAACGACTAACCGCCTCGCTAGAGCTTTTTTTATCAACTCCACATCCCTGAATATCCCAACTAAAAAGACAAAAATCGAAAAAATTATACTAAATAGGTCAATGGCAGTGCATGTAGGATGAATAAGGCAAAACAAGTCGAAAGGTGTGCGCAATCCGTACACAAGCGCACAACCACTGCTATTTCCTAACTGCACTAACTAAGCTAAACTACAATGATAAATATGAAATGTAAATGTAACGCACGCTCTCCCCCCCCCCCCCCACACTTAAACAGAGACGTGTCCCCACGACTCAAGCCCAAGCGCAACGGAGAGCGCACACATGCAAGCTACGAGGACAACTAAGAACTAAAAATGAAATGCATCATGAAAATGAAAAACAGAGTCAATGCAGCACATGAAACATGGTCAGGGGTTCACAAAATATCCACACAAAATAGGAACAGAATATCCAATGATAGTTTTCAAAAGCAACAAAGACAACCCGAAATGATTTGTGCCTCCCCCTCTGCTGCGCCCTAAAGGTCCTCTGAGCTGGAGTCCTGCGCAGACCCTTGTGCCTCCTCGTCCATGGACTCTGCTTCTGTCTCATATTCTGAGCTAGAGGATGGCTACGCAACTGATACTGCTGCGGGCTGGTTTGCAGGCTCCTCATCCAAGTCAGTCTCCCATATTGAATCTGAACTTAACTCTTTGATGGGGGTGACCTCAGAGGGCGATCTGATCATCTGGGCAGAGGGTTGCGGAGGGGGCTCTGATAGCATTGGCTGTGGGTCCATGACTCGGGTGCGCACTAAGGATTGGGATGGTGACTGCGCGGGAGAACTGGCTGGCTCGCGCTGCGCTGAAGGTGACCCTGGAGGTGGCCTGCGCAGACTGAGAAGAGGGGGAATGGGATCTCCAAATTTCCACCCAGCTGGTGGATTGATGCTTAAATCTGCCCCCTCTGGCGCCAAGTACTCCAGTACGCGCATGACGTTAAACATCATGCGCTGCTCTGCTGGCGCCTCCTCAGAATCCTGTCTACGCCGCTTCGCCGGCGCGCGCGGGGAAGAGTCTCTGATGTCAATGGTTACAACTTCCCCTGGCGGTCCACTAGCCCCCGCGCGCGCTCCAGTCTGTGCGCGCGTCCTCATGCGCCTAGCTGGCTGCACGACTGGTGCCTCCACATTCTCCATTTCCTCCTCAGCAGCAGCTTCCTCTTGCCGCGCACTACTCTCTGCGGGCGCTCCTCTGATTGCTGCGTGCCTCGGTGCCCTAGCAGCCTGCAGCCGGTAACACCATTCCAAATACCCATCTTCCTTAGCAGTTACCTCTCGGTACTGCAGCATCTGGGCACGGTCAAGAGGAACGGCTGGAACAACTGTGTGCTTAGGCACCTCTGGCTCTCCGTGCAGCCCACGCAGCAAATGTGTGATCACACCTCCGCAAGTGAGCGGGCCCTTGGTGCTGAGCCGCTCCCAGTGCACCACCATGTCCGACACAAACCTTACCTTCTTCCCATAATACAACCCGTTCAGCACGTCCATATCAAGCAGGCTGACCTTCAGCGCACCGTTGTAGCGCCCAATGACTGCGTACGCGACCATGCGCCACAGGTAATACATCCAGGGGTCGCGCAGCTCATGCCCTCTGCTACGCCCAGCGGCGAACGGTTTGCCCGGCGCCATCTCGCGCCACGCCTCCTGGTTGGTGTCCGTATCCACATCGTGCTCGCGCACCTTGTCACAGCGCAGGGTGCGCTTCAACCTCTTGGCCGAGGCAATGTACCACACCCCTCGGTGTCGGTATCGGATCTCTAAGTCTTGGATCTGCAGGGACGCCAGGAACTCACAGGTGTCCTCTTTTTCGGCTGCGCTTTCTTAGTCCATCAGCGCTTCCCAGCCGGCCTGCGCGAGCTTCTCTGTGACCAAGTCCTCTAAGCCCACCTCGCGCAGGAAGTCCCTGCTGATGCACGGTGTGCCATACATGTCCAGCCTCCAGAAGGCGTCATACTTCCGTGCGAAAGATGCTGGGGTGTCTTGGTCCTCTGCTGGCCTCATATTTGCAGCGGTCAACTGTAGTCAACGCTCTACTAAGGATCCTTAAATCAGAACTTCAAATCAAACCCTCATATTCCTACCAGGTGGGCGCCTCACTCGTGTCAACAAAACCCAGCAATGAAATCACCAAACGGAGCTGGCTAACTAGGTGCGGTTTTGATTCTAGGGTTACGTCCTCAGTCGGGTTTCTTCACCAAACCCTCACTAAAATGACTGAAACAAGGGATGAGAGGTTACCTAGTGCGCTGGTGATGTTGTGCTCTTCAAATCTCTCTAAAGAACGCAGGAAACGGTGGGCGGACGGCAAAGATCGGCTGGCAGCAGTGCAGAGCTCTTAACGGTCGAAATTGCAGAATGTCTGGAATTTTCTAAGTATTTGCCCTTATATACCCCCTGACCTGCGCATCTGTCCTGCGCACTGAACTGCGCATTGACTCGCGCATTGCTATGTGACTCAAAAAAAATATGCAAGTACTGAACTAGCTAAAATGCAAATCCTAAAAAAAAGTGTAAAAATAATACGTGGAAAACGTGTCGGGTTACCTCCCGACAAGTGCCTTTGTTTAACGTCGTTGGCTCGACAGTACCTCGTTACTTGCTCAAGTTCGTGCTCCGAACCACCCCCACACTTGCTCCTGCGCGCTCTGATGCGTCTGTGCGTGTTATGTCTTCTTTAGTCCCGCGTAAAGGAACAGATAGGTGGTCAGTGTGGCCAAAATTGTGTGGCACATCATTAGTAACGAGGTTAATCAGTGAGGGAGAAGATATATAATCAGTAGCTCCTAGTTCTCCCTCCGGTGCATCGGGTTGTACTTCTGGCATAGCAGCCTGCGCATCTTCTATTTCTGGTTCCGCCAAATCAACTTCGCTCGTGGCTTCATCCCACGGTTCTCCCAAGTATTTCTTGACTCTTTGCCCATTAACCTGAAAGCGATGCTTGCGCTCGTTCTCTAACTCGATAGTTCCATACGGGAAAACCTTTGTGACCGTGTAAGGTCCCGTCCACTTGCTGCGCAGCTTTCCAGGCATCAGTTTTAAGCGCGAGGAGAACAACAGCACCCGGTCTCCTGGCTTGAAGGTGCGTCTGAGGATGTACTTATCGTGAAATGCTTTCGTGCCCGCTTTGTAGTCGCGCAACCCCTCATATGCATCCAGGCGCAGCTCCTCTAGCTCGCTTAATTCAAATGCGCGCTCCTTACCAGCCTCATCGAGGTTCAGATTGCAAGTGCGCAATGCCCAGTATGCCTTGTGCTCTAACTCAACTGGTAGGTGGCACGCCTTTCCGTACACTAACCGAAATGGTGAAGTCCCAATCGGCGTCTTGTGCGCAGTCCTGTATGCCCAAAGTGCATCGTCCAGCCGCTGGCTTTAGTCTTTGCGCGAAGGTCTCACGGTTTTCTCCAGAATGCGCTTGATCTCTCTGTTGGAAACCTCAGCCTAGCCGTTCATTTTGAGGATGGTATGCAGTGGACGTCTTGTGGCGCACCCCATAATGCTTTAGTGCTTGCGCCACTATTCTATTGCAGAAATGCGTCCCCTGGTCGCTGATTATTGCCTTAGGCACTCTGTACCTGCAAAAAATGTTAGTTCTTAAAAACTCAACGACCGTTTTACCATCATCCTTGCGCGTGGCCTTAGCTTCGACCCACTTCGAGACATAGTCCACTGCAACTAGTATGTACTCGTATCCATAAGATGGCGGAAACGGTCCCATGAAGTCAATTCCCCACAAGTCGAACACTTCGTCTACCAGTATAGGTGTTTGTAGCATCTCGTTGCGCGCTGAGATACTTCCTGTGCGCTGACACCTGTCACAAGCCCTGCAGTGGTTATATGAGTCACGAAATAAGTGTGGCCAGTAAAAACCGCAGTCTAGGATTTTCCTGCTCGTGCGCTTTGGACCAAAGTGCCCTCCGCACGCGTGCGCATGACAAAATCTCAAAACAGAACTCATCTCATGATCAGGCACACATCGCCTCAAGATCTGATCAGGGCCTATTCTAAGCATGTACGGATCATCCCAAACGTAATATTTAGACTCATGTTTTAACCTCATGCATTGAGTTTTAGTGAAATGAGGAGGAAACGTACCTGTGACCAGGTAATTTGCAATATGCGCATACCTTGGTACCTTACCGTTCAGTGCCATCAAGTGCTCGTCCGGGAATGTCTCCGTGATCTGCCCTGGTTCCTCTTCCTTCACTATCCTGCTTAGGTGATCAGCAACAGTGTTTTCCCTTCCCTTCTTATCCTTGATTTCTAAATCAAACTCTTAGAGCAGCAGCAACCAGCGCATCAGGCGCGGCTTAGTCTCTTTCTTGGACATCAGGTAGCGGATAGCAGTGTGGTCAGTGTAGACAGTGACTTTAGCGCCCAGAACATATGCGCGGAACTTCTCCAGCGCAAATACGATTGCCAGAAGTTCCTTCTCGGTCGTGGTGTAGTTCCTCTGCGCAGTGTCCAGTGTGCGCGACGCATAGTAGATAGCGTGCGGCCTCTTATCCACACGCTGGACCAGCACTGCGCCTACAGCGTAGTCACTAGCATCGCACATCAACTCAAATGGTAAGTTCCAGTCTGGTGCGCGCATCACTGGTGCACTGGTCAGCGCATCCTTTAACTTATCAAAAGCATTCCTGCACTCATCAGTGAACTCAAAGCACACATCCTTTTGAAGGAGGTTAGACAATGGAATACATATTTTAGAAAAATCTTTAATAAAGCGCCTATAGAACCCTGCATGCCCTAGAAACGACTTAACGTCGCGCACATTAGTGGAATAAGGCAGATTTGAGATAAGATCAATTTTTGCTTTATCGACCTTAATTCCTTCCTGCGAGACGATATGTCCTAGTACTACTCCATGCGAAACCATAAAGTGACATTTTTCATAATTGAGGACTAGGTTCTTGGTAATGCAGCGCGCTAAGACCTTATCAAGATTATCCAAACATGCATCAAACGTCTCACCATGCACAGTGAAGTCATCCATGAATACCTCAATACATAAACCAATCATATCAGAGAAAATGCTCATGACTAAGCGTTGGAACGTACCTGGCGCATTACACAGCCCAAACGACATGCGCCGGAACGCAAAGGTACCAAATGGGCAGGTAAAGGTTGTCTTTTCCTGATCCTCCGCAGCAATAGGGATCTAATTGTACCCTGAGTAACCGTCCAAGAAGTAAAAGTGTGGCTTCCCCGCCAACCGGTCGAGCATCTGGTCCATGAATGGTAGCGGGAAATGATCCTTGCGCGTGACTGCATTTAGCTTCCTGTAGTCAATGCACATGCGCCATCCAGTTTGTATGCGCTTGGGAACTAGCTCGCCCTGCGCATTCTCCTCTACTGTGATGCCTCCTTTCTTTGGCACAACGTGCACTGGACTTACCCACTTGCTGTCTGAAATCGGGTATATTACACCTGCGTCAAGCAGCTTCAGGATCTCCTTCTGCACTACCTCCATCATAATCGGATTCAATCTGCGTTGAGGTTCCCTGGATGGTTTGGCATCATTTTCCAGCAGAATTCTGTGCATGCACACATCAGGGCATACTCCGCGCAGGTCAGCTAATGTCCATCCTATGGCGCGCTGGTTCTTGCACAACACCTATTGTAATCGCGCCTCCTGCTCCTCCTCTAATCCTTTCTTTATAATGACAGGCAGGGTGTCCTCACTGCCCAGGAAGATGTATTTTAAGTGCTCGGGCAATTGCTTCAGCTCAATCGTGGGTGCCTGTTCAATAGAAGGCAGGATTTTATTAGTAGCGCAAACATTAACCAGATCACATACCTGTCTGGAAACTGGTTCTGTGCTGCTCAGCTCATCATCTTGTGCCTCCAACTCTGTCTGTGCCAGTGGCGCAGGCTCCCCTGTTGCGCATGCACACTGCGCATGTGCAACCAAGTCGTCCATATTGTCTAATGCGTGCACTGTGGCGTCCTCATGAGGGTGATGCATCCCCTTAAAAATGTTAAAGTGAATCTCCTCGCCATCTACCTCCATTGAGAGCGTGCCTTTCCACACGTCTATCTTTGTTCACGCTGTCATCAGAAATGGTTTGCCCAGTAGGATTTGCGTGCTTCCCTTGCTCGGCTCACCCTCCATTTCCAAGACGTAGAAATCTGCTGGGAACACCAGCTCTCCCACTCGGACGAGAACGTCCTCTATCATGCCCATTGGTTGTTTGCACGACCGATCTACTAATTGGATGGTGAGACCTGCAGGCTTTAGTGGACCAAGGTGCAATGACACATACAAGGAGTAAGGAAGCACGTTTATAGATGCACCGAGATCAATCATGCAGTTGCTTACCGTGGTCTTACCTAAGGTGCACGGTATGGTTAACGTACCTGGATCCCGGCATTTAGGTGGTACCTTGTGTTGCACAATTGCTGATGCATGTGCGTTAAGCATTACTTGTGCACACTCGCCTTTCCTCCTCTTGTTTGTGCACAGCTCCTTCAAGAACTTGGCATATCTGGGAATCTGCCGAACTGCCTCAATCAGGGGGATGTTTATTTCCACCTTACTGAATAATTCGTATAACTCCTTGTCCAGCGCCTCCTTCCTTGCTAAGGGTGCCTGCACAGGAAAAGGTGCAAGTGCGTTAGTATGACTGGTACTCTCTTCTCCTGATTGTATCATACCTGGCGCCACCCCCTGTTGGTTTGTAGCTGGCGCGGCTGGTTGCGCATCCGGCTGTTCTGGCTCTGGAGGTTGCGCAACTGGCTGTGCGGGCTCCTTCACGGTCGGAGCTGTCCCAACTGTGCGCCCAGTCCTTAGCGTTACGGCGTTGACTCCTCCCTTAGGGTTTTGGATCACTTGCGAAGGCAGGTTGCCATCACTCTTTTTCAGCTCATAGACCGTGGTAGCAATCTGCGACAACTGCTTCTCAATTGACTCGAACCTCTTGTCATACTTTTCATCGTTCTTGCGCACGGTGTCTGCCAACTGACCCACTATGTCTTCTAAGGAGCGCCGCGGTCGCTGGTTATTTTGTGCTGGTGCGTCATTGCGGCGGTGCGGTGGGTTGTATGCTTGCTGCGCCTGCTGAGGTGCGCGATATTCCGCTGGCTGCCTTTGGAGATTGCTGTCCTCCCTCCATCTGAATCCATTTGCGGCCAGTCCAAAGCGCGACTGATAGCCTCTGCGGTCCTCTATTGTCCCATCCTCCTAGAGCATTGACATCTCCTGATTCCTCGAAAAGTGTGGGACATGCGTCGGTTTTGTGCTCAGTAGACGTACAGAACTCGCATGCCTTCGGCGCAACTGGTTGCGTGCCTTGCGCACTCATCAGCTTCTGCAGCATGGCTTTCATTTCCTTTATTTCAGCACTGGAATCACATATACGATGAGGCTATTAAATTGCTTATAGTTTTGATTAACTGTCTCTGGCGCATAGTGTTGCGCCTTGTGTTGGAATTCCTAGCTTCCTTTACATGCTTCCCCGCCAAAGGTACCATGCACCATTGGAGTTTCTGGCTAGGCAACCGGGATTGGGCCCTCTCACGGGAGCAAATTTGCAAAATATTTGGCTTTCCGGTTCACGGCACTCTCCCGGTGTTCAATGATCAGACCGACCTTTGGCGGGAGATCTCTATCATGGACTGCCCCTACTACCCCACCATCCCATCGACCTGCATCTGAGTTCCTTTTTATAAGTATGTGCATCGCCTCATCTCCATGAGCATCTACGATCGCAATGAAGAGGGCACCAAAGTGCCCACCCACGACATTGACATGCTCTGCGCTATGCACCGCCGGATCCCGCTCGACAGCTTCACTCCTTGGCCACCGCCTCACCGATTGGGCAGCCAGGTTGAGAGCCAGGATCCTAGAAGGAGGTGCATTTATCACTGGGACTGCTTTTAGCATTAGTCTTGACCTCTCCGGCATCGACACCGGCTACCTCCGCCAGCTCGACCTTACATCTCTGATCGCTCAACAAATGATATCCCCTTACCAACCGTGGCACTTGGCTTTATCGGACTACCCTACCCAGTGCCGCGAAAGCACCGCGGAGGCGGCGGGCCGCACGGATTATAGAGTCACACCCTGAGCGTGTGGAGGCCGTGCCGACTGCTACCCTAAGAGAAACTCCTGAGAGCTTAGATCACCCAACCGGGGACCGCCCACTCCATTCGAGGAACCACCGTCCATAGAGTCCGAATGAGTTACTCGAGAGGTTAACTCGTATTGAGTCGATCCTAGCAGCTGAGCGCGACTATCGTCTAGCCTCCCACAGATGGATTCATGGTGCTCTTCAGACCCTACTAATTGTCGGAGCTCATTCTTATCCCACCCTCCAGCCTCCCCATCCCTCGCTGAAGACATTGGCCTCCCTCACATTGATCCTACTTGTCAGCCAGGCACCTCTGACCCGCACCCTGGTAGTGATACTGATGGGGCCGACTACCCTGACTCTTAGTTGCGCTCTTGTCTGTTTTATTTTTTTATATTGGATTTTGTTATGCCCCTGATCATTGATCTTGTATGTACCATGACTATTTTTGTGATCATTGATGTAACTGCATGTCATCCTTAAACATGATATTCTATCTTGACATGATTCCCTACATGTGCTTTGCAACGTATCGGTTATTATTTTCCCTTCAATTTTCATGCAAACTTCGAACGCCTTCCTTAACGCTAATGCCACCACACATCCTATCTACATCATTTCAGGAGACGGCCGTTGCCACTTATGCAGTCCATACCCATCACCAGGGAAGTCCCTATGCGCTATCCTTTCTTCTAATTATCTTGTGTCACTTAGGGACTAAGCTCCTTTTTAAGTGTGGAATGGGGTAGCACATAATCATTCCAGTCATGTCATCGCATGCCACGCATTTGCACTACACTTAATTAGACATTGCATATTGGTTGTTTAGGATCAGTCATGTTGCTCAAGTTTTTGCCTCGCATTGCGTCATGCTCACTTCTCTATAAGTCTTGCTTGTCAATATCTTAAGTCACTCGATGAAAAATGTAGAACCTGACGTTGTTTCCTTGAATGTGTATTCCTATGAACTCAGTACCGCCCATATCATATTTCTATCACGCACTCTAAATGACTTTACAAGCATGTTAGAGCAGGATTTCAGTAGGCACCGGCCCACTTTGTTCAAAAAACTTAGACTGACTTCTTGATTCAAGGTGACCTTAGCACTCTTGCTTGAATTCCCCATGCACGTTGTACTCACACACACTCATCTCTATTTTTGGTACACTATGTCAGACTCTAAGTGTGGAGTCCCTCGAATGAGAGGGACCAAAAGAAAGTCAAAAGAGGGCGCAAAATAGGCCCCAACAAAAAAAGAAAAAAAGGGGAATACAATTCTCTGAAAGAGAAGAAATAAAATGCAAAGGAATGAAAGAAAAGTTCCTCCTTAAGCATTATAAGGCCGAAGGCCATTATACACTCCACCTTAAGCTTGACATTGTGTACAATACCACTTGTTTATTGTGTGTGACTGCATCATATTGGAAGTCATATAAGATGTGCTAAGGAACGATCTTTGTGTTTGCACTAAATCATTAAGTAAGTCTTTGCATCTTTCGAAAATTTCCTAGCCAAGTTTCTCTTCTCTTACGGGTCACTAGTTTAGACTTTGACACTTGAGAACCATCTTTGCGCTAAGAGCCCGTGGACCATCCCTAGATAGCATAGGTGAATGGCAAGCATGTTTTGTGTAACTACAATCTTCGTTTCAATGCAATGCAGAGAAGTTGGTTAGATTGAATGACTAGACGTTTGATAGCTTTGTGTGCTGATTTTTTTTGTTCGAATGCATTATTCTTGTCAACTACGATGGCTCGAAAGTTTTTCTGATAGTGTTTTGAACTATAAACTATGCAAGCATGAGTTTGAAAAGACGCAGAGTGGACACGCTTGAGCAATGCTTAATTCATGCATTCATGTAGAACTAGCTGCATTTGGGATTTTATAGGTACTCCCTCTTCTAAAAACCTTCACGAGACTATAACTCGTCCACTAGAATATTTTAGGGGTTTAAAGGCTTGATGCATACGCTAAATGCATCCGTGATTCCTACGACAGTGAGTTATGACTTTCATATCCTAGGACATTAACCTAGTTAGTGTACATGCGTTAAGCTACTCCGCTATTCACTATGTATTTTGTGTTTGTTTGGAACGAACAAATTCAAAGTGTGGAGTGTGGAGTGTTTTGATCGGTTGATTTAATTACCGATTATTCATCCACTCGATGATGAATTTCGCTTCTCTCCCGAAATTTTCTATGTGTTGTTACCACTTCACTCTCGTTTCAGGTCAAATCATATTAAACTACAGCTTTGTAGCCCAGTTAGAGCAAAATAAAGAAAATCAAAAGATTCAGACGAATAAGACCAAGGAATGTGCAGATTTACTTGTTTCGTTGTCAAAGGCTTGCCGAGCACACGATTCTTATCCTATTGAGGCGTGTTATATCTTGTTGGAAAGTTAATTGAAGGGCTACAACATTATAGTTTACACTAAGACGTAATTCAAAGGCTTAAATGGTCAAAAACGCAAGCAAAGTCAGAATCAATGTGCGGAGTGAACAATAGCCCGGTTCAGATCTGAACTGCTGGTTCAAGGCAGAATCGCCGGTTCACCAATCGAACTGCAGGTTTTGTTTTGAACCAGCCAACAATGCAAAAATTCGTGACCCACTGAGCCAGCCCGGTTTAA
>CAVMBX010000003.1:0-26075 GCA_963678935.1 Umbilicus rupestris
CGTCCTTGAGGTTAAATTCGGAGTAAGTCTTGGAAAAATCAGCCTGTGCTTCCCACTTCGCGTCTGCCGGTAGTTGATTCTGCAATTGTACCAACAGTTGGGGAATGATACGCTTGTGGAGTTTGATTGTGCGGAATCCCAGGATATGAGCAGGGGCCGGCTAGGTCTCACTCTTGCTTAGGAAGGCTTGCCATTGCGGAGGTTAGTTGGGTGGTTCACCCTTATGCTCCTTCAGAAGTGACACAAGAAAAACATCATGTATGCGCACCTCCGGAGGCAGCTCCAGCTGGTTTGCGACTCCTCAATGCGTCTCTTGATTCGGAAAGGCCCATAGTACCTCCTGGTTATTTTGTAGATCGATGCCCTCTTACTGATTTCTGCCTATACTGCTGTAATCTTACATATGCCCACGCCCCCGGCTCCAATTCTTTCTCAGTTCTATGGGCGTCTGCCTTCTGTTTCATCCTAAGTTGAGCTCGGGTCATGTTAATGAGTAAATGCTCCAACAATTATGTGCGCTGGCTGATCAATTCATCTACCTCGCAGCGACCTTTGATGTGCCCTCCGTGTACGCAACCATGGTGGGGAAAGCTCGGCCATAAACCGCTTGAAATGGCATCAACTTGATTGTAAAGTGCCACGCGGTGTTGTAGGAGAATTCCGCCCATGACAAGAGTTCAACCCAGTTGTTCATGTTCTCGGAAACATAGCATTGTAAATAATCTTCCAGGCATCTGTTAACCGCCTCTGCATGCCCGTCGCTTTGGGGGTGATAGGCGCTACTAGTGGCTAGCAATGTTCTCTGTCTTCGAAAAAGCTCTTTCTAGAATTTACTCATGAATAAGGGATCTCTGTCAAACAAAATACTCGTCGGTAAACCATGAAGCTTGCCCACATCTCTGACAAAGATCTCTGCGACCATTTCTGCTGTAAACATCATCGGTAAGACTGTAAAATGACTGTACTTAGGGTCTGTTCTTTAGAGCTGAACTTATACTTAACTTAACTTAACTTAATTTAAGTATTTAAGTTAAATACTATAATTTTGGTGGTAGTGGTATGATTGGGGTGGTGGTGTGGTGGCGTGATGGTATAGTGGTGGTGGTGGTTTGAGTGGTGGTGTTGTTGTGGTGTAGTAGTGTTATGGTTGGGGTGGTGGTGTTATGGTGGTGTAGTAGTGTGATGGTGGTGTGGTGATGCAGTAGTGTTATGGTTGGGGTGGTGGTGGTATGAGGATGAAAGATATGATGAATAATGTTGGTGGTGTTGTTATGATGGTGGTGGTGTATTAGTGATGGTACTTAACTTAACTGAATTTAATTTAACTTAACTGAACTTAACTTAAGTACTGAAAATTTAAGTTGTAAAGAACATGGCCTTACTCAAACAGTCAACGACTACCATAATAGCTGATTTGCCGGTTGAAACTCGTAGATGCGTAATGAAATCCATGGAGATATCATTCCAAAACTCGAAGGGTATCGACAGCGGCTGCAATTTCCCTTGTACCATTGTGTTGATGGTTTTGACTTCTAGGGTAGGTCGTACATCGCTGCAAATATGTGTTAAGGTTATGGCATTCTTGACAAAACAAGCACAGGAAGTTGCTACAACATTCCGTGGATAGAAGCTGGAGCAAATTTCTGAAGCTGACAAAAAGACCGCAAGAAGTTGCTACAACAACCTGTGAAGATGCAAAGATGGAGAAACTTAGCCGATCAACATGAAGCAGCACAAAGAGAGTCCGAAGGGTTGCCTCCAGCGTCGCAACAAGTCAGGGAGTCTCCCAGTCAATCACAGTTGATCAGAAGTCTTCATCAAGCGATCAAAAGAGATTGAAGAAGATAAGTTTCTAAATTGGTTTTAGGAAATCAAATCTCAACAAATTGTAACAATCTAGGAGAGGATCCTGTTACAGATATGGCATATGTGACGAAGTGGAAGAAGAGGCTACAACAAACTATGGTACCAGGAGCTGGTACTTGCAAATGAAGATTGACAAAACAAAAGAGGCAGAAGAATCTATAGCATCCCCTGACCATTGGAGCTGATACAAATGATCAGGAGGGATCAACACAAGAACCAGAAGAGGTTATAATAACATCTCCCGAAGATTCAAGGCTAAAGCTAAAGAGAGTATCTTTGGAGCAGATCAATCTGGAGGTGCACGGAGGTTGTCCGGGTGATTGCGGCTAGTGTGGCAACATGCAGAGGAAGGCCCAAATGATAAGAGAATCTTCAGCAGCGGCGCGGATGAAGGCAAAAAAGATAAGGTTTCTAAATTCCAATTTAGGAAACTGAATCTCAACAACTTCCAAGAATCCAAGGGAAGATTCAGAAGGTGGAATTATCTGTTGGGTCTAAAGTTGCTGAGGTGCTGAAGCTACATATGCAGGCGTAGAACGAAGCAAAAGACACACACAGAGAGATCGACTCGAAGAACACACACACACTGAGCAAAGGTCAGAATCCGCAGAAGCAGAGAGTGCTGGAGTGTTGAGTTGTGTGAAAGCTGAGGAGTAATCTGGACTGGAGTAGTCTGATTACTATATCTGATTTGAGGAAGTCGACTGGAGCGGAGTTTAGTTGGCAGGCCGAACGGTTGACAGTCGCGGAGTGTGGCTTGCGCGGACTGTCCCAGCGTACTCCTTGGTAGTATTGGAAGGTCATTGATTGAGGGAGCGCAGCGCAGAGTGTCCGACTACTTAGCGGAAGAAGTTGCTGAAGCAAACCGTGGGGTGTCGTCTACAGTAACGCAGTGCCAATTTCAATTGGTATCAGAGCCGGCCGCTCGACACACTGAGTGAGGTCCGGCACTGCAGATTGCCATGGCTAAGATGAAAGAAGGACAGAGCGCTAGCAGACCATCACTGCTCGAGGGAGGCAACTATGGCTATTGAAAAGCACATATGAAAGCCTTTCTGAATCAAATATAGTAATCAGACTACTCCAGTCCAAATTACTCCTCAGCTCTCACATAACTCAATGCTCCAGCACTCTTTGCTTTCGCGGATTATGACCTCTGCTCAGTGTGTGTGTGTGTGTTCTTCAATTCGATCTCTCTGTGTGTCTTTTTCTTCGGTCTCTCCCTGCATATGTAGCTTCAACACCTTAGCAACTTTAGACCCAACATCTAATCACACCTTCTGAATCTTCCCCTGGATTCCTGGAAGGTTGTTAAGATTCTGTTTCCTAAAGTGGAATTTAGAAGCCTTATCTTGTTGGCTTTTATCCGCGCTTGCTGTTTAAGAATCTGGGCCGTCCACTGCATGTTTCCACGCCGGAAGCAATCTCTTGAATACCCTCCGAGCACCACCAGAATGATCTGCTACAAAGATACTCTCTTTAGCTTCAGCTTTGAATCTTCAGGGGATGCTATAACCTCTTCTGGATATTTTCTTGATCCTTTCTGATCATCTGTACCAGCTCCAGTCATCACAGGTTGCTATAGCTTCTTTTGCCTGTTCTGTTTTGTCAGTCTTCACTCATAAAATACCAGCTCCTGGTACCAGAGTTTGTTGTAGCCTCTTCTTCCGCTCGGGAGCTTCCGCTTTGTCACAGAAGCCATATCAGTAACAACACTAATGTCCTAAGATATGCATGTCCTAACTCACTTTGTAGGAATCACGGGTGCATTTAGCGTATGCATCAAGCCTTTAAACCCCTAGGCTACCCTAGTGAACGAGTTATAGTCTTATGGAGGTTTTCAGAAGAGGGAATACGTACAAATCCCTAATGCAGGTATCCTATATGAATGCATGAAATGGGTGCTCAAAAGTGACAACATTATTGCAACAATCTCAAACTCATGCGCTAAACCAACATCCAAGTCAAACTATCTTCAAATGAGTTTTCAAACCTTCATAGTTCAAACAAGATGTTGCACTGAAACAAGTCGGTATCAAAACCATTAAATGACTAACCACGTGTCTTAACATCTTTTTCAAGTTATTCATCCAAAACATGGATCCAGGTTACACAAAACGTGCCCGCCATTCACCTATGCTATCTAGGGATAGTCCATGGGCTCTTTGCGCAAAGCTCATTCTCAAGTCTTAAAGTCCGGACTTTAACCTTTAAGAGAAGAGGAGCTTGGCTTGGCATTTTATAAAAATTGCATAAGCAAGTCAATGATTCCGTGCAAGCACAAGGGTCGTTCTTTAACTCATCTTATATGACTTACGATACATGATGCAATCACACACAATAAACAAGTGCTATAATACACAGTCAAGCTTAAGATGGAGTATTTAATGGCCTTTGGTTTTATTATGCTTAAGGCGGAACTTTTCTTCCATTCCTTTGCATTTTATTTCTCTTTATTTTTCAGAAATAATTGTTTTTGTTGGGCCTATTTTATGCCCTATTTTGACTTTCTTTTTGTCTCTCTCTTTGGAGGGACTCCAGACTTAAAGCCTGACAAAGTATAAAAAATAAAGGCGGGTGTGTGTGAGTAACAACATACCCGAGAATACATGATAAGAGAACTAAAGTCATCGGGAATCACAAAGAATGCTTAAGTATTAAAAAAGATTTTTAAGGCTGATGCTACCAGTATCAAGTTCAAATCATGCTTTCAAACACATGGCAGATAAAAGATAGTAATAATATTAACTCGAAAGAGTACACACTCGTACGAACTATTTTAGGTTCTAAACACAAACTCAAATATGATGAACAGATAAACGACATAGCTCATAAAGCATGAGAAAGTTAACAACAAGCCATATATAATTTGAGCGTGCAAGTGTTCTTAAACTAACATGCTTATCAATCTGACTAAAATGCAGTACATGGCAATGAGGGAGTGATTATGTGCTCTCAAACACTCCACACTTAAGAGCAAGCATAGTCTCTACGCGATAAAAATAGAAATAAATATCAACCAGAAAAAGAACTATACACTTAAGTTGAGAGTATATAAATCGCGCATCATGTCATATAATGCACAAATTCAGGTAACCAAAACAAATATAAAAACTTACAAACCTGGTTACTTCCCATCAAGGGCTAGTTTAATGTCTTGGCAAGACTCAGCAAAGCGCCCAATAGAAATCACTCGCAAGAAGTCCTTTGGTAGAATCCCTTCCGCACGGGGCTTTTAATGCTCAAAGGTGTCAATCCACCTTCAAATCCCATATGAATTTATGTCCATCAAGTGAAATGTGGATATTGAATTCATCGTCCAATCCCTTCATAAGTATTAGTCCCTTAAGAACTAAAGGATTTGGAGGAGCTTCTTCTTGGCAGTTTCAAGAAATATGGAAAGAACCTTAGAAATTTATCTGGCAGGGGTGAAGAAGATATACATCTTCACTACATGCCCCTTATTTAATTGGCATGCTTTCCGTGAGTTCTTCAGTTAGTAACTCAGATGCCAATGTCTCTTGACTTTTCTTCACTATCACATCTATATGTATGCAAGGATATTCTTTAGTCAAATTTAGATACACATCAATGAAGTCCTCATAATTTTGATTTTGTGGTGCCTCAAAGTGCTCCATCTCTTCCACTACATCACCATGGTCATTCACATCAATGGGAAATAAGGATGAAGAAGAAAATGCTTCATAAACATGAACTTCTTGATGGTTGGCCACTTTCATCTCGACGTCAATGTCTATGAATTCTTTGGTCGCGCTTGGAGTTCTTGATGAAAAGATCTCTAGATACTTGGGTGTAGGTTGTGAAGAAAGTCTGCTCGGTTCCCTTGTTGCTAAGCTTGCTTGTTGCGCAATTTGAGTTTCCAGCATATGGTTCTGAATAGCGAGCTGCTCCACTGACTTTGTCAAGTTGGCAAGTTTTGCTTCAATTTCTTGAGAATGCTTGCTCTGCTGTGTCAGAAAATCAGCGAGCATGACCTCCACACTTGATGTCCCAATGTTCTGAGGTTGGGTCTGCTGATATTGTGCATCTTCATAGTAGTGCTCTCCCATCAGTAGATGATGGTTGCTTTTCCAATTTTGCTCAATTGATTGTGTCCTGTAGTCCTGCTATGCACAATAAGAATTCGGTTCATCCACAAATAGATATTGATCATTGCTCCAAGATGGAGTATACTGAGGTGCTAAAAAGCGTTGCTCGTTCCATGAGCTTCCTCCACTTGCGTACATGCCTTGTTGATTGTATGAATATATCCTCGCAATCTGAGATAAACAGGTGATTAGTGAAGGATAAAATTTTACAAAATAAAAAAAGAATAAAAATGAAAATATTTACGAGAATAGTCTAGACTAGCACAATCTGAACTAATAAAACACTAATCCATTGCTCACCGGCAACAGTGTCATTTTGACAAGCATATTTTTAACCCTTTATAGTTGTCAATGTATGTTCTAAGGGTCAAGTTGCAGACAAAAATAATTTATAAACCTTAGTAATTTCCAAGGGTCGATTCAAGGAGCAAATGCTTGTATATACTATGCAAGATAGTGCATTCATTTAGCTATTTTAATAATGAAAAAGTTATAATTACCTAACTATGCGATTCTGATGTAAGAACAAAATTATGCAAATAAAATCAATATTTCAGAATCAAACTTCACCCACGCCTAACACACAAATCATGCAATAATTCAAACAATTCAATTATCTAATGAAGTTGTGGAAATAATCTAATAACAGCAGGCAAACCGCCCAATCAGGGATCATAGCCTAAATTAATCTAGACTGTTGAACGCCGCCCAATCACGGATTATCAACAGTTTTGATTTATTAAACCCAGGATTTTCAGACAAACTATGTCAACTTTTCTATCGATTCATGTACTAACAATATAGCTACCATGGTTCGATATCAATTCTACTTAATCCGGTTAATCACCTCCGGCCCAGTCACCTTTTTGGTTCTTAACCTAATTTCGTTCTAATAAGAAAGCATCCCAATCAATGTCAGACGTGCAAGAACGATGAATTAAGAGCAATATAATTAAAGAACTTCATTAACATAATTGAAAGGTTCCATTGAGATCGCATGAATTGTTAAGTACAAGCATGAGATCCGTAGGATCCCGGAATAAGACGACTACTCACTAATCATGGTGATAAAATCAGAATACATGTATAAAAGAGAATAAAAGAAGAAGGAACGGAAAGTAAAGAAGAATCATTCACTACGAAGCCGAGTCTTTGATCTTTAATCTTCCTGGAGCCTTTAGTCGTCTTTTCTCTCTTCAAGAATTGGGTCTAATCTTGCCCCCAAGTTCAGTGAAATTCGTAGTGTCTTAGTTCGACAGATTCTGTGAACAAGCAGTTGCTGCAGCACACTCTTGTTCACTTAAATATTGTCACAGCAAGCAATGAACAAGGCACAGGTTTGTTCACCCAGTTCGGCCAATCTGCCTACGTCTGGGGGGAGGACTATTCTCCAGTCCTCAATCCACTCAACCAAAGGTTCCAAGTACACTCGGTTACAACCCACGCAACCTATGCTACTCACCTCGTGTGGACCACTCAACACAATCAGAACAAGCTCTGATTTGTGTCTGCACACCCTCTACAATATGTCAATCTAGAATAGCTACAATCCTCTCAAAGAACTGAGCCTATTCTAAATTACACTACTCAGCAGGGTTGCTGCAGCAACAGCTGTAACACACAGCTGAAGCACAATGTCCGCGTCGCTCCAAGGCCTTCTGCCGAGCCGATCGAACCTCTCCAAGAGCGCTGCACACTCTGAGTAACTCCCCCTCACTCAGTGACCACCTGCCACTAGTGAGTACTGCCGCACGACACTCGACCGAGCCTTCCACCCGTCAGTTCTTCCGCGGCTGCCCTTGATCAACCAACAAGCTCCCTAGCTCTGAATTGGCTTCCAGATCAAGCACGAATCAGACTCTGCAAGTCCTGATTCTCTTCTGCAACTCTCACCTCAGCTCTGCGCTCAACGCTCTGCTCTTGGGTGATGATCGAAGTAAACTCCCGTCGCACACAACAAATTGCTCTCCGTGAATTCTGTGTATGCACTCGTGTATCCCTCAGCTTCGATCAACCTCTTCAGCCCTGAACACCTTCTGCTTAAATAGCTGCACCACTTTAAGCAATTTCCAGGTTTAGGCAATTGACCCAACAAGATCAATTATCTCCTAAAATCTAGGAGATTATTTGATTATTATCTCCAATGCAAATCTCCTTCTCTGACTAGAAAACCTCTCTGGAATAAACTCTTCAGCAATTTAGAAATTCTTCAGAGGCTCTGCATAGAGTTTCCAGCCATTCCGGACAAGCCCAGGCAGCTGCTATGCTTGGTCAGTTGAACAAGCCTGTTGAACAAGCTCCTGCTGCAGCATCCCCTGCTGCAGTTGTTGCTAGTTCACTTCTGCTTGGCTTGCTTGATAATTTGAGCTGTAGCAGCTTCTTGTTCACTTATGCTGGTTTTGTCAAACACTGCCATACTTGCATCATCATTCAGAATTCTTTTTCCCGGTTTTAGGTTCTTATTTATACAAAAATCAATTGGGCCGATTTTAGAAATCAAATTCGGATCGGTTCAACGTCAAACCGGCGGTGCTATGACTGAACCGCCAATTTGCTTGTTGAATTGTCGGTTTGGTCACGAACTGGGCTGGCGCAGTAGGTATGATTATTTGCATTTTGGGCTGGTTCCAAATCGAACCGGCGGTTCAGATATGAACCGGGATACTATTCACTCAGCACTTGGTTCTGACTTTGCTCGCATATGACCTTTGAATTACGTCTTGTTGTATACTACAAAGTTGTAGCCCTTCTAGTTAGCTTTCTAACAAGATATGGAACGCCTCAATCGGATAAGAAAAATGTGCTCGGCAAGCCTTTGATGATAAATAGGTAAATCTGCCCACATTTGGTATGTATTCTTTTGAATCTTTTTCCTTATTTTGCTCCAAATGGACTACAAAGCCTCGATTTAATATAATTTGACCTGAAATGTGAGTAGAGTGGTAAAAACATAATGAAAAGTTCGGAAGAGAGAGCAAAATTCATCATCGAATGAAGCGAATCAACCGATCAATTATCATGCAACACATGGCCTATGTGTATGCCACTCCCTCGCATGGGCTCCATAATGCGTTTATAATGAAAAGATTATTGAAGTCTCGGAGATTATACGCTACCGAGAGGGAGACTTCGTGCTATCGACCCTTAACATACGATGGGATTTATTTATGACGAGGATGATGGATGGGCTCGAAAGGTCTAGTACGTGACTGTATATATTCGGGATTAGACACTGAAAAATATATGGACAGCTATCCACCTATCCCCAATTCGCAAGGAGGCTTTGGTATCGTCACAACTCAGCCGGGTTAAATGGAAAATACTCTTCAATCGCTGCTATCAATCCTACAAGGTATCCATTCCACCCTACACCAGTTGATAATTGAGATTGACTTGCTGATGTAGTTTCCCCACTTGATTCTCCATGGTTAATGCCCTGCTTCTATCCTACCAAATCACTCCCCTTCATTGTTATCATTTTTCTTTTCGTCATCGTTATTCTGCATGCCCTCACTTTTTGCTGCCTCATATATGCTTGTGGTTTCCCTTCGTTTGACTCTCATGTATTGAATTGATTGTTGAAGTTTTGTGCTGAACGTGTTTCACTTGTCTTTAACTTTCTTCATTGTTTGATGATGCCAAAAGGGGGAAGATGATAAGAGGATTACATATTCTGATGCGGAATTCATTCCGAGTTCCACTAGTATCTCTCTGAGGGGTAACTAAGGAAATCTGAATTAAAACCTAGTCGATTAGACCAAAATAACGAAATTGACTTATGAAGCTGCGTTTTTATGTCTTGTTTCTTTTGTTATCGAAAGAGTCTTTGTCATCATCAAAAAGTAGGAATTTGAAGGGTCCCTTGTGTTTTGATTATTGACAAACACTTGGCTTATCCTATTATTTAGTGCGTAGGAAAGTCTGAATGTTCAAACATCGGTTGAGAATATTTCGGCAAGGTTTTGCCAGATATATTTTAGATTAGAATATGTAAGATATAGTTAGGATATATATTATTATGGGATAATGGTATTATTTAAATTGGATCTTGATAATGATATCCTAATTTAGAAGGTTGTTATGGGGCAATCTTCTAAATTGGATCTTGATAATGATTTCCTATTTTAGAAGGTTGTTATGGGGCAATCTTTTAATTTAATCTTGATAATTAACAATAAGACATTTTTGGAAGTTGAAATTCGCAGCGTCTCTGTCAGACAGATTTGTGAACAAGCAGTTGCTGCAGCACACTCTTGTTCACTCGGAAATTGTCTCAGCAAACAATGATCAAGACAGAAGTTTGTTCACCCAGTTCGGCCAACTGCCTACGTCTGGGGAGGACTATTCTCCAGTCCTCTATCCACTAATCACAGAGGTCTCCAAGTACACTCGGTTACAGCTCCACGCAACCTATGCTACTCAACCTTGTGTGGATCACTCGACACAATCAGAACAGGCTCTGACTTGTGTCTGCACACCCTCTACAAATGTCAATCTAGAATAGCTACTGTCTCCTCGAAACTCAGCCTATTCTAAACTACACTCAACTCTGCAGGGTTGCTGTAGCAACTGCTGTAGCACACAGCTGATGCACAATTGTCCGCGTCGCTCCAAAGCCTTCTGCCGAGCCGATCGAACGATTCCACGAGCGCTACACACTCTGGAATACTCCCCCTCACTCAGTGACCTCCTTCCACTAGCGAGAACCACCGCTTAGACACTCGACCGAGCCACTCACCCGTCAGTCCTTCCGCGGCTGCCCTTGATCAACCAACAAGCACCACTGCTCTGAATTGGGTTTTCTGATCAAGCTTGGATCAGACTACGCAAGTCATGATCTCCTTCTGCTTCTGTCACCACAGCTCTACACTCACGCTCTGCCTTCGGGTGATCATCGAAGAACTCGTCCGTCGCACACCAAAATTCCTCTCTTTGAATTCTGCGCACGCACTCGTGTATCCCTCAGCTTCGATCACCCTTTCTGCTCTGAACTCCTCTCTCTTAAATAGCAGCATCAGCTTTAAGCAAGACCAGAATTTAGCAATGTCCCAAAAAGAACAATTATCTCCTAATTTTTAGGAGATTAGATTTGATTTTGATCTCCAACACAAAACTCCTTCTCTAGCTAGGAATTCCCCACTGGAATATTCTCCGCAGCACTTTAAAATATTCTTCTGGTGATCTCCGCAGAGCTGCCATGCCTTCCAGCCAAGCCCAGGTTGCTACTGCTTCTTGGACAGATGTTGGAGCAACTTGAACAAGCTCCTGCTATAGCATCCCCTGCTGTAGCTGCTCCTTGTTCACTTGTGCTGATTTTGTCAAACATTGCCATACAGCATCATCAGAAGTTATCAAGGTTTCGCTATTATGAAATCAGCAAGGTGATCCCCAAGTATTAAAGATGGTGAAGCTGAAGCCAAGAAGTGTGCGCAATAATAGAGAAATTCGGGGAAATCAAAATGTGGGATTAAAGCTCACGTGCGAGCACCAATCCAGTAGCCACCGAGCGAAGACGTGCCAGGCGGGTTGAGAGCTCAGCAACGAGCGACACTAAGTCACCAAATGTGGGTTCACACAAGTCAGGGACGCATTTCAGAGAGAGGCAGGAAGGAATCTACCTCGAGGGTTGGGTTGAGGAGACTAACAAAAGAAAGAAGGGATAGGTTACTGAGATTATACGTAAGACACTCATCCATTGTACTCTGTAAGCATATCCATAAATAAAGAGGTAAACGAATTTCTATATCTTTCTAGTGTAAACTAGAAGGTAGTGGTTTTCTTAAAGTCTACGTTTAGACTTGGGTTTCCACTATAACTAATTTGTGTCCAGTTCTTACTTTCCTACCATCCTTTACACAGTAGTATATATCTTTTACAAAATGACATTGAGAGTTTGAATCATTTTACTTCATATAAAATGACAATGAAACATAAATATTCAATTTAAGTAGTCATCAAAAAGATGTTATAACTAAATGATCGTATTGATTAAACGATAACCTTAGTGCCGGATCACTCATGATAATAAAATCATCACTATCATTCTTTGGGCGGTCTCTTTTTTCACCCGAAGCACCAACCTCTTCATCAATAAAATTTTCAATTTGAAGAGGAACATTCGCAACAATTTCGAATTCAACATGATTATCCAAAAGAGTTTCAACACTAGATTCTAACACTCTCTTATGACGCACTACAAATTTATCCATATTTATATTACCTAGTCCACAAACAAACATAATAAAATAAATTTCAATAAGAACGACATTAAAATAACTTACGAAACATTGTTAAACAATAGTAAAAATTCATAAAAGGAGGTCAGGGAATTTGCTTCAAAGTGATCGGGCCAAGCACATTTGACTCGCTTGAATCGCTTTGAAGCTTATTTGAATCAAGTGATTCGCCCAGCTCCATTGCAAATTGAGTATTTGACGCGCCCAAATCACTTTGAAGCTTGCCCGAATCAAAATTGATTCGCCCAAGCTTATGCACACGCCTTGACTCGCCCAAAAAAATTACACAGTAGTATATATCTTTTACAAAATGACATTGAGAAATTGAATCATTTTACTTCATATAAAATGACAATGAAACATAAATATTCAATTTAAGTAGTCATCAAAAAGATGTTATAACTAAATGATCGTATTGATTAAACGATAACCTTAGTGCCGGATCACTCATGGTAATAAAATCATCACTATCATTCTTTGGGCGGTCTCTTTTTTCACCCAAAGCACCAACCTCTTCATCAATAAAATTTTCAATTTGAAGAGGAACATTCGCAACAATTTCGAATTCAACATGATTATCCAAAAGAGTGTCAACACTAGATTCTAACCCTCTCTTATGACGCACTACAAATTTATCCATATTTATATTACCTAGTCCACAAACAAACATAATAAAATAAATTTCAATAAGAACGACATTAAAATAACTTACGAAACATTGTTAAACAATAGTAAAAATTCATAAAAGGAGGTCGGGGAATTTGCTTCAAAGTGATCGGGCCAAGCACATTTGACTCGCTTGAATCGCTTTGAAGCTTATTTGAATCAAGTGATTCGCCCAGCTCCATTGCAAATTGAGTATTTGACGCGCCCAAATCACTTTGAAGCTTGCCCGAATCAAAATTGATTCGCCCAAGCTTATGCACATGCCTTGACTCGCCCAAAAAAATTTTAGTGGGAATGAATGAATGGGAATCTATTATTTTTGATACTGACAAATTGCAGTCGGATGAATGAATGGGAATCTATTATTTTTGAGTGTCTTTGCTATACACTCTGCCTAGGATATATATACCGCAGAGGTTATGGTTTGATTCCTAACTATAGGTAATTACAGACTCTAATTTAGGGATTCAAATGATTAGAGACAAATTAGGAGTAGAGAGTAAAGAGATGATATTTGATGAGGAGAATATCTCGTAATACCCCCTCTCAAGTTGGAGCATGGAGGTCGATAATGCCCAACTTGGAAATGAACGTGTCAAATTCTTTACGTCCCGATGCTTTTGTGAGAATGTCTGCGAGTTGAGAGTGTGTAGAGACGTGTGAGGTTTTGATGTTCCCTCGTTGAATCTCATCTCGTATGAAGTGGCAGTCCACCTCAATGTGCTTAGTTCTTTGGTGTAGTACCGAGTTGGCGGCAATGTCCAACGCTGGTTTACTATCAGAGAATATAGTCATAGGTTCAGGATGAACGGCACCCAAGTCACCTAGGATCCGTTTGAGCCAAATATCTCGGATGTAATGCAGGCCATGGCACGATACTCGGCTTCGGCAGAAGACCGACTCACAGTGGGCTGTTTTTGAGTTTTCCAGGAAATGGCTGACGTTCCTAGTTGCACAAAGTATCCGGTAATGGAACGACGAGAAATCGGACAACTCGCCCAGTCAGGATCGCACCATCCATAGAGCTCGAAGTCTGTGCGTGACTTCAGAAGAATACCCTATCCAGGATTAGACTTCAAATAACGAACAACCTTCAAAGCAGAATCCCAATGTTCCATTCGAGGCTCACGCATGAACTGTGCCAACACATGAACACAGTATGAGAGTTCCGGTCTTGTAACAGCTAAGTAAATCAGTTTACCAACTAGTCGATGATACGGTGCAGCATCTGAGAGCAAGGGAGACGAGGATAGGGCCAAGCGGTGATTCTGTTCCAAGGGAATGGTCGTTGGTTTTGCACCTAGCAAACCGGTTTCAGTAATGATATCCAGTATGTATTTTCGTTGGCAAAGGTATATCCCATCTTCATTACGAGCGACTTCGATGCCTAGGAAATATTTTAATGTCCCCAAGTCTTTCATATGGAAACAAGTAGATAAATAACTCTTGAAATCATCAATAGCCTTTGTCGAACTTCCACTGATGATCAAATCATCTACATAAACCAAGACACGCAGCTCAATTCCATTCTTGCCGTAAACAAACAGAGAGTAATCCGAGAGAGACTTATTGAAACCAAATGCGAGAAGCGACTGAGACAACTTTGCAAACCAACATCGCGGAGCTTGTTTTAACCCATAAAGTGACTTGTGTAGGCGGCAAACCTTATCTGGATCTGAGCAGGGAAAACCGAGTGGAAGTTTCATATAAACCTTCTCTTCCAAATCTCCATGTAAGAATGCGTTGTGGACGTCCATTTGATGGACTGGCCAACCACGACCTACACCCAGAAACAGTCTCACAGTCCCCATTTTAGCCACCGGAGCAAATGTTTCCTCAAGTCAAGACCTTCGCGTTGTCGGTTTCCCAATACCACTAAACGAGCCTTGTACCGCTCGACAATGCCGTCTGATTTGTACTTAACTTTATACACCCATTTACTCCCGATCGCTTTCTTCCCCGGTGGCAAAGACTAAATTAACCAGGTCTTATTTTGCTCCAAAGCTGCAATTTCATTAGCCATAGCTGATTGCCACTCTTTTACACGAGCCGCTTGCGGGTAGGAGTGAGGTTCCGTTATGGAACCTACTGCTGCAAGGAAAGCCTTATGCAAAGGAGTGAAGCGATCACAATTTACAAACCTATCAATTGGATAGGCCGACGTAGAGACCAACGACGATGGCGTTGTCGAAACTGTGTTTGTAACGAATTGTCGAAGAGTGACACTTGGAAATCGTTTTCGACGACCACGACCCAGATCTTCAATGACATCTGAATCAGTTTGCGGTGGAGGGTCAACCGGTTCCGACAGCGGCAGTGGCGAGGTTGGAGACGGCACAGAAGCAGGATTACTATCGACGGACACTGGAGGTCGTTGTGATGGAGGCTGCTTACCTTGATTGACATCTGCTGGGTTATCTAGCAGTGATGGGCCTAGGAGTGCAGGCGGCCCAAACATGGCTGTAGGATTAGTCCAGGGATCCTGCATTCCTTCATTTGTTGATTCTGTCTCTAAATTTGAGGTAAATGGGTATTCTGTTTCGCAGAACACAACATCTCTAGAAACAAAGAACTCACGACGCTCCAGATCAAACAAGCGCCAACCCTTTTGGCCATGGGGATAGCTGCCGAAGACGCATTGACGGGATCGTGAAGCAAATTTATCACCTTTGTGGTGCTGATTGTGTGCAAAGCACAGGGACCCAAACACGTGAAAGTGTTTATATGATGGGACTTCATTATGTAGCAGCTCATATAGCGACTTGCCATTTAGCACAATCGACGGAGTTCGGTTTATCAAGTAGCCAGCCGTGAGTATGCATTCTCCCCAAAAATCAATAGGAAGGTTGGCCTGAAAACGTAAGGCTCGTGCAATATAAGGATGTGACAGTGCTTTCGTTCTGCACGTCCATTTTGTTGAGGAGTACCAATACAAGAGGTCTCATGTAGAATTCCTTTCTCACGAAAGTACGCTGTAAGGGACATAAACTCTGATCCGTTATCGCTTCTAATTTTCTTAACTGAACGATTGAATTGTCTTTCTACGAAGTTAACAAAATTCTTCAAATGAATGTGTGTTTCTTTCTTGTCAACCATAAGATACAGCCAAACACTTCTGGAATAATCATCAACCACTGTTAAGAAATAATGAGCCCCAGAAAATGATGGAGTTCGATACGGTCCCCAGATATCACAGTGTACTAACTGAAATAAATCCGTACTTTTAGTATTGCTCAAAGGAAATGGAGTTCGGGTTTGCTTTGCAGGTAAGCAAACTTCACATGCTTTATTTGGAACGCAAGATAAATCAATGTCAGCAATTAAATGAAGTATAGTGGAAGATGGATGACCCAACCGTTTGTGCCAAATATCATACTGAGAATTGGGACTTTGTGTGGTTGCTGAAACTGACTCCATTCTGCGAAAATAATAAGTGCCATTAGACCGCCTACCGACTCTAATCACTGTCCTCGTAATACGGTTCTGAAGAACAAGAAAGTTATCAGCTAATTGTGTGATACAATGTTTTCGTCCATTAGCTGACAAACCGAGATCAAATCTGACTTCATTTGTTCAACATTGAAAACGGAACGGAGAACCAAACCCGTGCCAAGATAAACAGTCCCCTCTGTCACGGTTAGTCTTTCACTACCATCAGCCAAAATCACCAAAATCACCAAAATTGGATTAATATTTCGAAGATCACGTAGAATATCATGGTTGCCAGTCATATGGTGTGAGGCACCAGTGTCTAAAATCCAATTAGGTGTGAGAGACATACCTGTCAAGCGGTCCACTAAGGGTGAGCGTCCTGCCGTGTTCAACAAGATCAAGACAGACCGCCATTGCTCATCAGAAAGCCCATTCACAGCATCTCTATCCTTGTCAGTAACAACATGATTTGTTACTTCAGGAGCAGTGGGTGAAATTGTTGTGGTAAGAGCATGCGCTGATGCCGCCGATCTGCGGCCAAAGTGAGATGGGGCTGCAAGATCTCTTCCCCGCCCCCGGTTATGAGTAACCCTAGATCATGGTCGACCTCCCCAGTCCCCACTAGTTAGGGTAGCCAATGATGGCGTAGCAGTTTGAGGAAAGATGGCCTGGACGATTGCAGTGCTTGCATATGTCAGCTTTATCCTCGCGGTTTCGGTCATCGGTTGTGAACCGAGTTTTTATTTGAACAGTGAAGGCAGTGATCTCCGGGTTTTATTCACGGCGACGGTTGTTTGCTTGCATGTCTTCTTCTTGTCGAACGACGTCGTATGCTTCGTCGAGAGTTGGGAGCAGTACGCGTGCAATCAAGCTTGAGCGAATAGTGTGATAGAGGTGATCGTCCAACCCATAAAGAAATTGATGAACCCTGTCGTCTTCATAATCCCTTTCTTGGAGTGATAGAAGGTTGCATTCACACTTGCCGCACTTGCAGACTCGAAGGGGACGGTGGCTGGACATGTTGTCCCAGATCTTGGTCAATTTTCCGTAATAGGTTTCAATATCCTCTGCTGTTTGCAATTCGCCAAGTCAGATTTGATTTGTTGGTTTCGAGGTCCACTAGAGATGGAGAATCGCTTCTTTATGTGATCCCAAAGATCTTTTGCAACCTCGCGATGTGAAATAGATGTTCGACGGGACTCATGGATAGTCATCTTAATCCATGACACAAGAAGAGCATTTACTCGGATCCAATCTTCCAATTTGGGGGAGTTGTCAGCAGGGCGCTGAATGGTGCCATCAAGGAATCCGAATTTCTTCCTTGAACACAAGGCTATCTTGATGCTGCAAGACCATTCGTCGTAGTTGTGGCTTCGTAGTAGAGGATGACAGATGACTGCGCCTGGGTTGTCGACTGCAGTCAAATCGTACGGGGATATGGTACGGCGCACCTCCATTCGTTCGGTAGCGGAGGCTGCGTGGTCGAATTTTCGGTTCCTGAGGTTGTAGCCATCAGCTCGGGTCGGGATCGGTCAGAAAAGTGAGAGGAAAAAAAAATCAAGCTCTTGATACAATGACAAATTGCAGTCGGATGAATGAATGGGAATCTATTATTTTTGAGTGTCTTTGCTATACACTCTGCCCAGGATATATATACAGCAGAAATTATGGTTTGATTCCTAACTATAGGTAATTACAGACTCTAATTTAGGGATTCAAATGATTAGAGACAAATTAGGAATAAAGAGTAAAGAGATGATATTTGATGAGGAGAATATCTCATAATAGATATGATGTGGACTTGGGGAGATAGAGAGGGAGATTGATTAGGAGAAGAGGAAAGGGATGAGGAGTGGACGAGATTAGGGTTGAGGAGAGGATTAGAGAAATTAGGGGAGAAAGATTGTATTTGTTTTCTTCCTTTCTATCCATGTCAGTACCCTTTTCCTTTTATACTAAGTTCAGTATTACATAGGTACGTATCAAGATACCTGAAAGGTTCACCTTCATGTCACAGTATATGTTTGTGTGACAAGATGGGAGAAGTGAAATAGTTTCACAAAGGATGTCATAGAAGGTAAAGACTTGACCGAACATAATATATTGAGTTTTTTCTCTGTTTATTTGCTTAACCTCACAGGCTTCATAGACAACTACATTCATTGCTTTCCAGGTAACAAGACGCGGTTGTAGTATTCGCCGAGTGCCCAGATGGGGAAAATATTTCTGTAGGCCGAATAGCTGATCATACAGTTTCTGTTGAAAACTCCACTAATTTCCTGAAACAAACAAAAATGTATTAATCATCTGCCAGAGGACTTTATTATGGGTGAGAAAGAATACCAACCTGTTGAGGAAAATCTCCATTATCATACTGAGCCTCAACTAATACCTTCGCTGCTTTATGTAGTGGGGTTGGATCTCTGCTGGCCTGATGTTAACAAGCTTATGATCAGTAATTAGAGTTGCAAATGTATGTATGGAAGATTAAGAGTCTTACTAGGCCAGCCGCAATGAGAGCCAGCATCGCCCATGCCGTGTTAACCAAATGCGGCCTATTACCTTCCAAGTTTGTATATACCTGTACACATTAACAAGAACAAATTGTGTATTTGTTTTCAAAGACATTAACTTACTGCAAGGAGTCTCTCTTACTTTGTTCTGACAGGAAAGGTAGCTTTCTCCCCAGCCGCCACACTCGAGCTGTTTCGACAGCAGGAAATCACAAGCCCTTGTAATGTGGCTACTGGTTGAGTATGTCCTCCCTGCTGCTACTAACCCATTAATTCCATACCAGGTGGCGTTTGTGAAGCATACTCCCCATGAACCATACCTTAAACAAAAACCCAGAAAGCATTATGTCCGAATGATGTATTTTTGTTTCATTCGGCAAGTGGAAGTGTCCACATACCACGAGCCATCAGGAAGCTGGACATTTTCAATATAAGTCGCGCCCTTTGCAATGCAAGCCGTTATCTCATTCTTCCGATGTCCTGAATACGACTTCGTAAATGAATTTAGTCCTTGGATTACTGCTGATGTGACTTCAGGATACCTGCCATGCCATGTATCAGCTTATACAATCATCATAATCTGTGAATTTTCATGTATCTCAACTACACTTTCTTAGGTCTGTAGTTTATTTTCTATACATAGAGAAAAACTTACTGATAATCGATGATGATATCACCAAATGTTTCAGATGGATTTATCATCTGGGACAATCACAACAGATTTATCAGTTTTTTAGCTCAAAAAAAATATGTTGAGTGAAGATTGAAGTGAATGTTAGTTTATACCTCCAACCATGCATAGGACCGTGTAAGCTCGAATGAAGCAAAACCTCCATTTTGGTTCTGAAATCATAAATCTTACATTATTGCAAATAATGCGAATAAATCGGGACAAAGCCAAGTTGTCATAAAACTTACTTGAAGGGATAACAGCAAGTTAACAGTATCATACAATTTATCTGCTGTCATTGCTTCACCAACAATGCTAGACGAGCACCGGGAAAGTTCCAACGCAGTCTAAATAGGCCACTTATAAGAGTGGATTTTTGTGCATAAAATTTTGACTTTTATTCTGATTGATAAAAACAGAAATGGTGGTAACTTACATGGAGACCTCCTGCAGTACAGTCTGTGACCATCCAACTCTGATCTCCTGTGGAAAATGTCCAACCGCCTTTAGAAATGTGACGATACCAGTGGGCAGTTTCTCCAGCGCTGTCTTTACGTACCTTCGTAAATGGAAAACTAACATTGAATAAACTATGATACTCATATATATATATATATGAACTTGTTGACTCGGACTAAAAAGATATCCTAGCAAGCTATTTTATGAGTGTAAAAGGACGGTGTGTTTACTTGGCTGTTCTTAATGAAGTTGTGCGCTTTGCGAAGCATGAGGCCATATTCGTCAGCCAGGTTGGTTGAAAGAATTGCTTGAACGGTAAAATGCGTATCCCAGAGTTGTGACCCATTGTATCCCTGTCAATTCATTTTTCAAGGCCAAAACATTTTGCAAGGATTTTTATATACAAAACTATTTGAGAATACATATACCTGCATCTTCATTCCATCTTCAGCAAGCCAGAGATAGTCCTTAACTCTTGCGAGATGACGAGAAAATGCTTGTGAATTCGGGTCATCGATCCAACAGCAAACCAAGTTCAGTGCCTTGTTGACAGGTGCTAAACAAATGTAATTGGTGTTTTCATCCTCATACTGCAAGTGCTTCCTTACGACATTCAACGCTCTTTGTCTGAGTTTTGAGAAAGGCCACAGCTTCAGGATTGGTTCTCCAATTTGGTGCAGACCTGCCCACAATATGTCTTGAATTACCGGATGAGGGTAATAAAGATCTTCCTGAAAATCAGTCACCTGACTTGTAATACAAGCACTATTTTTTTGTCAACAGAATAGTTGAAATGAAATAAACTTGTAACCTTTGCGCAGGAATTTCTAGCACCGTCCCAATCAATACGATCGTAAGGCGTGTCGTACAGCTCTTGTCTTAAGGACAAAATGAGACTGTTTATAGGCATGACAAATCTCTTTCCATATAAATACGACATTGACAAATATACGAGACGAGCCTGGCACCACATTCTCCCTGCACCAGAGTTCATCAGCTCTGCTTATTTTCACTTGTACAAATGGTAATCTTAATTTTTAGAAACGAAAGAAAAACGAACCAGGATGAAAAGGGAATGCATATGGAAGAAGCCACAATTCCGGGGGCAATGGATTCATTCCTTCCCATTCGTAAACACCTAGCACCTGGCTTACCCAAATTGAAATATATGAATGCTGGGAGTGCAGATTCACACTAATAAGAAAATAATTATAGCATTTTCCGGCAACTATTGGTTGGAAAATGCTATGTATTAATATTACTGATATAAGTGAAATATCACTACATATTCGTTTTTATTCAACAATTAGTCTGTAAATCGATTTTGTAATGCCTTGAATAAAGCTGCGAGGATCAAAGCTTTGCCATTAGCATACAAAATTACAAAATCAATGTCCTCTCGTATTTGATCCCTCCATGGTTCAAATTTTTATAAATTTTGACAAACGGATCGAAAGGAAGACTTCTGAAACGTGGAATAAAAACGTGCAATCACTCATATCGAAGTTGTATTAGAAGACAGTTAGGACGTTCAGTATCGAGGGCGTAAAAGGGATAAAAACGTGGAATGTGTGTGTTTTTTGCTTGTTCGATATGTTGTTCACTTACGTACACATTGGGTAGGAAGAGAGTGTTCACGATCAAACTTTCTGGAGAGACTCTTTAACGCAATCAAGGTATTATTTTCTACACCCACCCCTAGGTATGAAATGACATCGATAAAATTTTATGATCATTGAAATTACAACGCGTTGCTGAGTGTCCGGTTTCAACAGGTTGCTATAACAACCTCTTGTGACACTTGCAAAATTTCTTTGCTTCAGCCGAACCTAAAATACTTAAAAGCTTTGAGTATCTAGTTCGGCAACTGCCTACGCCTGGGGAGGACTTCTCTTCAGTCCTCAAGATTAACATACAAAGGATTTCAAAACTCAACCAATGCTAGTTTAACCTCAACTTCTAACTTAGTCGGAATCTTAGCTCAGTGTGATCACACAGACTAGCCTACACTATCAACCCACTCCAGTAGTAGAACGCTACAGCTCTGATCACATAGACTTGGCCTATTCTAAAACAATGTGTTACAGCGGATGCTATAGTAACTTACTCTGTCAAGTTGCTGTAACTTCTGTCCACGACTCTCCAAGCACTGCCTGCTGAGCAGTCGAACCTCCACAAGGTCTCCTGACTCTGATGAAGCTCCCCCTTGATCAATGACCTCGTGTCAATAACTGGGACTCTACTTTGCTCTCCGATAGTTCGCGACAACTTCTCTCCGCGATTATGCTCCTAAGTAAGTACTTGATCTTTCAACGAGACTACGCTCCAGTTGAAGTTCTTTGACCAAGCTTAGATCAGACTCCTTTAGTCGTGATCTTCTCTCAGCTCATGCACCCACAACTCTGCGCTCTAGCCTTTAGTTCCCGCTCTTTGCTTATGCGTATCTCTCTGCGGTTGTGTGTGTGTTTGTGTGTTCGTCCCAGGCTGCCCTTATATACTGGCAGCCCTCGAGGAATATAGAAATCCTAGTTCCACTAGGATTTAGACCGCTTCCTACACTCTTTTAGCAATCCAAGATCTGAGGAGTTTGTTGAGATATGGTTGTAACAAGCTTCTTTCTAAAAACCTTTTTTGAAATCATATCTTTAACTCAAGCTTTGAAAACTTATTTGGGCACTCTGCAAGATATGGTTATTATTCAAATAAATATAATATTATAGTATTTTCATGTCAAATGTTAGTTTTGAGACTTTGTTCTTTATCGGTGAAAAAATTTAGTGATGTTTATTAATTAGTGACGATTACTGATATGTATTGATACTTACTGATATGTACTGATATTTACCGATATAAATACTAAAGAACATACCCTAATTGTGAAGAAAATATGGTGTGATCATATTTTAAAGTTAAAATTGAGTATGTTATATATCTCAATATGAAAGTATTTAATTGGATTTAAATTCTTATTAATGAAAGGAACATAATAAATTATTTACATGCCCAAATTGAAACCAAAATGAATGAAATAAAATGCTTAAAATTATGGAGAGCATTTAAATTTCACATATGTAAAATGAAAAGCCTTATTTGTTTTCCTTGAAAAACATGAATGCTTATCTTGATTATGACATTTCATAATACTTGTGGGCTATTAGTTTTCCAACAACATAGAAAACTTGATTAGCTAGCCTTGATAATGCATATGCAATAATGAAAGATCTATTCATCTTTTCAAGAGTATTGAAAATTGATTTTGGTCTTGTGAATGAAGGGACCTCATTGTGAGACCAATAGTTCTTGTGAAACATTCATTTTGGTGTCTTCAATAGGACATTATGGCACCACAATGTCATGATGCTGAGGGCTTAAAGGAACATAAGTCACACACCGACATCTTTCATTTCCAACATCTTTTCCCTTGATAACCGTCTGATTTTCTTTTAATTTCTACATACTCTTTTGAGTATTTCCTTGTGATAGATGTTAGCACAAGTTGTTGTATCATGTGAAGCTCTTATCATTTCCTAGCATTTGGTGGGACGACGATAAAAGTTTTAAGGAAATCTTCAAACAAGCCTCAACTCATTATAATTTGCTTATATTTTTATTTCATTCTTACTTTGAATAATTTATTTATTTGACTATCAATTTAATTATAAATACTTAATTAAAAATAATATAATTTTATTTAAAAAAATTTATCTAGATCTTTCATCATTTATAGAATTGAACATCAATATAGACCAACAGTACTTACCGAGAGCCAGAGCTTTCCCCACGAAGGAATCCAAACGGCGCCTCCTCTATCAAGGATCCATTTTTGGCCATTCTGCATTTCCTCATTCAACCCTTCTCCAAGCAACCTAAGTGTTACATATGTCAGAACTGTGACAAACATGGTGCTGTGTCCCTCTATGTGCAGTCCCCACCCTCCATCTTCATTCTGAAAAACACAACTCTCTCATCACCTCCAAATAATAAATGGTGCCAGGACAACTGTTAAAATCTAATACCTGATGATTATACAAGTATCGGATAATCTCTTTTTGATGTTCCTTGCATAGAGCTTTGTTCAGTGACCTCGTTACATATAACCCAATTATCTGCGTAACCAAATTCAGTCCCATTACCCAAATTCACTTTGAGTTAACATTAATGTGATAATTTATGTACCAGGCCAGGGAGAAGAAAGAGAGGGCCACCGTAATCCCCTGGCCAGAATCCATCATCTGCCTGTAGGGTGGAGTAGAATCTCAGGGCCTTTCTTAGAGACCTTTTTACTTCATCATCTTCCTCAACTTGCTGGTGCCCTTCAGACTTGTTGCTCCTTTCAAACTGTTAACACACGGATGCACTAACAGTTAAATTTCCAACTTGCAGAACTTCATACAATTTTGCACCAGTTTATGTCTCTGCCAAAAACTAGATTTTTTGGGCATAATCAAGCTTTTGAAGTTCACAGTCTATTTGAACCAAGAAATATACCTGAAGTCGCATGATAAGGTCGGAGCTATGTTTCTTTTCCAACCGATTCTTGTGAAACTCCCGACGAAACTCATCAACTTGAGCAATTTCTTCTGGGGTTCCGAGACTGGGATCAAACTCCCAATGTTGCCGTCCAACATGGTTATTCTCTGTTGTAAGCCAGGTTTCATTTCCTTCCGATAACTTGAGCTTCCACATTTACGTTATCTGGTAGCTGCATGTGACTAAGCAACAAGCTGTTCAGAATTATACTCACCATGCAGACTATTTACAGATCCCACAAATTATTAAGCCAAAGCTAAAATCAGGAGTCAGCCAATTAAAACCAGCACACATACTTTACTACACATGACCTTTAAATTGAAAAGACAGCCAAAGCTCAAATGAAGGAAACTCTTCTTCGCAATCATGGTTTTAAGACACTATTTTAAGCATATAAAGGGAAGAACAGTCACCAACCCAGAAGAGGAAAGAGGTAGCAGCTATGTGATTATCCGAATTAGGAATGCTATATCTCCATCATGTATATACATATATATAGAGAGAGAGAGGTGAGGCTGGTCAGTTGATGTCATTTCTTCTCAAAATTAGTCATACATCATTTATGTATGATTTGGATGATTGTAGGTGACCGTTGCCTTCCATGATATTTAATTGAGATCGGTTTTGGATAAACTAGAGAAAAAATATAAATTTGCTGGTACCTTGCCGTATCAAGTTCCAATCTTTGTATCAGTTCCTATTATGCCAAAACGCAAAGAACATGCAACAAAATGAGAACTCTACCTAGGGAGGATCAAATCATATATAACTGGAATCGACATTAAAGACCACCACATCTTGATAAATAATTTTTTAGTTTATTGAGCGAGCGCCTGATTGAAACTTCTGGTGCAAAGCTGGATTGCATTCTGATGGTAGCCGGACTGCTTTTAATTATTTTTAGGGGTCTTGTTTGTATTACTAAATTAGTGCAAGGACTGATTTGTAATTCCCACAAAATGGGAAAACCCTGTATATCTTCTCTGCTCGCTCCTTTTAATCAAGCAAGTTTTTCCCCAAATTAATTTCTGCTCTTTTCGTTTCTAGATTGCTTCGGTCGTTTTTCGTTTTGCTTCAGCTTAGACCTCCGGCGTGCTTCCGACATAGCTCATAACCTCATTTCTCTTTGTCTTTGTTTCTTATACTTTAAACATGACGAATGTTGAAACTCTCAGTATGAGTGAGTAAAGTTATAATTATAAAATTCTATGACCACAACTTGTGTTTAATAATTGTTCCATTGAATAGTATATCATGCATATTGATGATGGAGTATGGCAGTATTTGACAAAACCAGCACTCGTGAACAAGATGCTGCTATAGCAGGAGTCCAGCAGCATACGTGAACAAGATGCTGCTATAGCATGAGTTCGACTTTCGTGAACAAGACCAGTGAACAAAGAGCAGCTATAGCAGGAGCTTGTTCAGAAGAGCTGTAGCGTCTGTCCGAGCAGCAGCAACCTGAGTCTTTGGATAGAGGGCGTGGCAGTCCTTCTAAGAGCATCAGAGGAGTTTCTAAGTTGCTGCAGAGAATATTCCAGTGGAGATTCCTAGCTGAAGAAGGAGATTTGATTGTGGAAGATTTGAATCTCAA